>JARHVA010008912.1:107500-400291 GCA_037957365.1 Torreya grandis | reverse complement strand
TTTTGGTGCCTCCACCTTATTATTCACTTCCTATTTATTCACCTTTCTTCCTCTACACCTATTAATCCCACTACATATGGGATTAATTTTATTACTTGTCCCTTTAACTATTGGCCTTATTTCATCCACACATTGGTCACCTACTATTCTTAACCACTATCATGGCATCACCAGTCTCCTCATCCTTCATCACATATCTCTTACAACTACCATGAAATCATCTCTCCAGTTAAGAACCTCAGTTCTCCTAAGCATGTGTCCTTGATTGGGATATGTCTCCATATTATGGATCTCTCTTTCATTTTGGTTGATTCCCCCTTGGGATATGTCAACAATTGTGACCCCATCCTTCCTACCTCATGTGCATATATTTTAGTCAAGGGCATCATCAATCATGTCATATCTCATCCATATTTCCACCCCTACATCACTCTTCATTAAATTTAATATGTCTCTTGTCCCTCCCATCAGAACTACATCGGCCTGAGGTCTCTTAAGACTATGTAGGCAACACCTAGACACAGTTTTGTGCCAAGAGATAATTCAGCCACTATTATCCCCCAATTCCCATCCCATTTTGGATGGATCACTCGATATGATTATATCATTTATAGATACACATCTCACATACAATGGCTTATTATCTTTAATCTATCATCCAATCTCTCCTATAGGCCTTCTGCCATCCTGGGCATGTATCTTTGCTTCAGGACTCAGCATCCACTAGTGGCCTATCACATCTCTTTATTTTCCAAATCGTGTCTATGTCTCAGGAATTCCAGTCTTATTATATTAATCAAAATGTGTCCCTTATATACATTGGTCATTTGTCTAGAACTCATCTCTCGCGGCTAAGCCACTTTATCCCATAGCATTTGTGTTTAGGGCATCTCAATTGTAACTAAATCAATACTCAAGGCATATTAACCCCTTATCATCATCCTGTTATTATCCTCCCCTGGGATTTTTTTTAGAGTCACCATCCAACTCATTTTTCCTTACATGTTCCCTCAAGGGGGCATCATACCTGCTAACAACATTTTCATCTATGACATGTTTTTTCTTTGAAAGACCATTACTTCTTCCACTTTTTTCCACTCGCAATGCCCTTTCAAAGAGGGGGAAAATGTATTCACCTAATTTTGCTCACCATAATTATGCCTAATCTCATCACTTAATCCCATATTAATATTACCCCTTTTGTCCCCTTTAGTCAATTAATCCTATGAAATATCCTACTTTTCACCTAATTCTCAATTCTATAATTCTTCAAAATCATGATCTACCCCACAATCCCCACTTTCCACCTAAATTTATAATTTTATAATTATTTTATTGCTCATATATCTCCCTCCCAAAAGAAGGTCTAGAGGCTTCCCACCTCTAGAACCTTTTCCCTCTTAAAATTAAAATTTTGAGATGGAAATGTCTCCTCTAGTCCCTTCCAAAGACTTCTTTAAATAGAGGCATGCCCCAAGCATGGAGGAACAAGGAAGAGATTCAAGTCGATTCTGTCTACATTTGCCTTTGTAATACTATCCTTTATACCGCATCTTGCATCCATCATAACAATACATTGATCTAACCATCTTGAAACCATTGATCAATCAATTCAAGCATTCAAGTTAAGTTGCATTGAAGAGTCCATTAGAACATCCTAGAGAGAAGCTGAAAGAGGAGCAAAAAGATGGTAAGTTTGTTATCAATTCTGATCATTCCTTACATTATCTCATACTAGTGATCTTTGTAAGAATTTGGGTAGATTTAATATCATTTTCATATTTGAATATGTTTGCTCAAGTTTTTATTGGGATTTAGAGACCATACGGCCACTTGTGCACATATGACCTATGTTGTTTAAGCATGTGTTTTTATTTAGCACATAGTGGTTCTTGTGCCAAAAATATTTTTCTTGTAGGTGACATAATTGTTTAGGATGTGCATCGTACATTCCTTAAAAAATAATTGTCTTGTTTCTGGTGGTTTTTTTCATGCTAAATTTTGGGCATGACAATTTGAGTTTGTTAGGATGAATCAGATAATTCTTGGAAAACTATGGTAACCAAATCTGTGTGAGGCCTACCAAATATTTCCCTATGGCAATTAGAATATTTTTCCATCATAGATTATTTTAGCTACCTATAGAAAGGTATTTCATGTGATATGAGAGGCTCCAACTATGTGTGGGTTTAGATTTGTCCTCCTTCACCTTGAAAACCTAGCTCCATTTTTGACACTTTCTTCACTTGTAAAAAAGGGTTAGAAAGGATTGGTTGATATGACCTCTACCACCCCTGCTAAGTGGTTTAATTATTCCTATGTTTCAGTACTCCAAAGAGGGCTCAAATTTCATGTAATTATCCTAACTAACTGTGTGTGCACTCAATTAGTGTTATGATAGTATGTAGTGCAATCTTATGTGTGGCTTTTGACACTTGAAAACTTGTGATTTTGACCTTACAATATTATTCAGACGTGGCTTGATTGTTTTTCTTTGTATGGTTTATAGAATTGGATGGTTTAGGGAAGTGGCTCAAGGATGTGTGGATGTATTCCTTAGTACAATACATATTTTCTAGTGAAGTGTTAGATAGGAATAGGCTTAGGCTTGATGTGTATAAATAAATGACTCTTTGGGTAATTTCCCTCTAAACTAACAAGTGAAATGTGTAGGCCAACCCAAAAGGAAAAAAATTATTTAGGAAAATTTTTGATTTAGGAAAATATTCATTTGAGAACACATGGGTAGGTTTGGCCAAGGCAGATGACTTGGATAACCAGATCCATCTGAATGTGGTTGGAGATGTTTATAAAATAAGAAACAATGATATGAGATTAGGTGATAGTGTGAGTAAATGATAATTTGTTCAAGTAGAGTTTATGGGAATCTTGTGTGTAAATAATGGAAAATTGGGAAGGTTGGACCTATACACAAGTGAATAGCAAGGAGAAAGTGTGAAAAATATTTAGTTGTGTACACACAAGTCATGGATACTAAGTCTTGGTCAAAACTGACATTGTCAAGTGTCTAATATTCAACTTTCTTGTCTACACACGCTTCAAAGTGGGACAAAATGTAGACATCAAAAAATAGCCACATGGAAATTTTATTAGTCATTAATTAAAATGTTTTAGTTTATTTGTCTATTTGTTGATTATGGGTCTGAATTAAGCATTATTAGCATTTTTTCAAATTTTAACTTGGTCCTTGTTCTCTTAGTCCTCCTTGGGCTCTCATCCTATCTCCTATGTGTCTCGATATCTATCAAAATAGTATGTAAATTTATGACACCTTTTATAATCATCCGTTATTTTTGACACCTATAAGAAGCATCTGTATATTTTGAGTTTTGATTTTCCTAGCCTTGTTAAGTCAAAATGAGTCATCCCCTTTTTCTCACTTTTTTAAACCATTTGATGTCAATTTGTGTGCCAATAAAGTCCTAATTTGAATTCAATTTTATGTTAATACAAAAACACTATAGCTCATTTGACATTAAGAGATATATTGGAATTTCATAAAGCATTATTGAGCACTCGCATTCTAGAGATCAAGCAATCACTAGAGAATTTATCATTGTTTGAAGTTAATATTTATTTTGGAGAACTTTTGATGCACACCATATGATTTCGTATATCACTAAAATAAATTTAAATTATATAATTTGTCATTTCTTTAGTTATTATTTTTGAATTATACAATTTATTGTTTATTCAAGTGGTTCTCATTATTTAAGGATATAATTTATAGATAACACTTAAAAGACTAATTAACCCTAAACATAGGACACTAAATCTCACATTATGTTTTTTTTAAGTTTCAAATAGTGTTGTCACTCTAAAATAAAGATAAGGAAGTCTCTTTTAAAAATTAGAGGGGTCGCATCACTGCATCACACAAATCAAAGTGAGGAAATAAGCGAACAAGATGAGAAAAGCATAGTCATCAACTCATCTTTTACTCTTTGTGTACTTCATTCCAATACCAATGGTAGATTTGAAAATATCCAACTACAATGTGTCTTGGCTATTCCCTCCCGCTCAACGGTGTTTCAAATCCTGCAAACCCTGGCGATGGCTCTCCATGGCATCCACAAGAGCCTGCACCCCTCCTAGATGCCCTCTCTTCCTCTCCTCCTATCGCCCATCTCTCACCCAAATAGCCAAAAAATGGGTGGTGACCCAATTAGAACAACTCTACTTTCAGCTCGATGGGTGCTTCCCAGCCTTGATCTGCCCCTTCAATCCCAACTCATATGGGATCCTCCAACACATATCCTACTGGTGGGTCAAATAGGGTTTCCACCTCTCCTTGGTTAGGTTCATCCAACCCCCCTTTTAGGAGCTGGGACATTATGGTGATGGAGGTGAAAGTCGGGCCTGCAAGAAACAAGCCCTCTTTTGTTGAGGCAGTCTCCCACTAGACAATCCCTACAGTGGAGCCCAAACCTCTCTTTGCTTCACCCCCAGATCCAATGGTGATTTTCAATGAGAAGGAAACTAGGCAAGTGCTAAAATTAGAGGAATACTTTTTAGTAAAGGGTCTCATCTGCAGGGTCATTGACTACTGGCCAAAAATTCAAGATCTCTACATCTAGATCTCAAAGCATTGGCAACCTCTCCTCTTAGGTAGTCTTGAAATTTATTCTTTTGCTAAAAGTTTTATTATTATTTCTTTTTGCAATATTGAAAGCAATGAAAATATTCTAAACCATTCAAGGAGCCTAAATCACCACCCCTTGGTCCTCAAAAAATGGTCCCCTAGCTTCAATCACCTCACTGAACCTATGCATATTAAACCCATTTGGGTTTGTCTGCCCCATCTCCCTCTCCATTTTTGGACTGAATCCACACTGAAGGCTATAGGTAGAACTTTGGGCAAAATTTTTCAAATGCACTTAGATACCGACCACTTCTCCCTCACTACATTTGCTAATATTTTGGTGAAAATTGATACCTCCAAGAACTTCCTGGAGAAAATCACTCTACAATTCAGTGACCACTCCTAGTCCCAACCCCTTGACTATGAAGGTTTGTCATTTCATTTTCGTAGCTACTTCTGCGATACACACTTAACAAAAAACTATAGTCTCCTAAAACAAAGAAAGAGTCTTCTTGGTGGAAATACTTCACTCCAAAAAACCTTACAGTTTTGGCCACAGACGAATAATGTGATTCTTCTGAAGGCGAGGACTCCAACTCTTCTTTGGAAGACATTGCTACCCCTGATGCAAATGAGGACCTGGAAAGTCCTCACTCTAAAGAATTGCTAAAAGATTTAATCTCTCTAGGAAGGCTATGCTCACTCATGTCTCTTCTGTGATTTCAACTTTCTCTCAGGTGGAGACACTTACTATTGTTTCACACTAGGTTGAATCTATCAAAGGAACAACCATTGAAGACAAATCCTAGCCCCATATTCCAACTGTGATCTCCTCTCTAGGCTAATCAACGAAAAACAAGGAAGGGTGGATGGAAGTTCAAAAAAAGAAAAAAGGTATAAAACCAATGTCTCGACTCTTTGGTACATCTCTGATCAAGGGGACCCTGTGCAGAAACTCAGAAGTCTAATGGTAATGGGGTTAAGCCTCCTCTGAGTAGTTTTCCAGAAGATTCGTAGAATTTCCCTAAGAAGTATATGTATGTCGTAATTGATTGTTGATGGGAGTTTAGCTTCCTGTTTTATTGCTACTGGTTCAGGGACTCCATTACAACTTTAATATTTTCATATTTCTCTCCTTTATACAAGATTACAGAGCCTTTTAAACCTATTAATTCACCTATCAAATTAAAAAAACATTCTAATACCAACACTTCTAATCTTCTATCATAATGGAATCCACATTTTAAAAAAAAATTGTGATACTTTAAAATACACATTTTTAAAAGTTAAATTTAGACATCTATCACTAAACCATACATTATTTAAATATAAATATCAAACCTTATATGTATAATCTAATATTATACCCTCCATCTTTACCCTCCGTGTATTTATTAAGAGCATTCCAATACCAACACTTCTAATCTTCTAACATGATGAAATCCACATTTCCAAAGAAAATTTGGATACTTTGAATTGCACATTTTGAAGGTTAAATTTAAACATCTATCAAAGGGTTTGCATTATTCAAATATAAATATCAAACCTAAAAGTGTGATACTTTAAGTGCATATTTTAAAGGTTAAACTTAGACATCTACCTTGTATTATTTAAATATAAATATCAAACCCTATATGTATGTTTTATCTTGGATTTGGAAAATAGTAATTATATATGGTTATTGTTTTATTTTATTAAAAGTATTTTAATATATTTTATTAAATATAATATAATATTTGTTTGATATTTGATGTTTTTAAAGTGTATATAAATAAATTATAATTTTGTTACAAGAATATAATAATTCCAAAAATTGTAATTTATAATACATGTTTGCTCAAAAAAAATGGTATAAGAACATCTCTGAAAAAAATATTATAAAACATAAATGAAGTTTAACTACCTAATAAATATCATATATACACCAAAATATTATTTTTTTGGTATAATATATGACCTGTTTAATCCAATTATATTGTTACCCTTTAACATGGGATCAACCCTCCTTTAACATAAGATCAACCCCCACGATCTAACACTGAAACCATTAATATTTGTTATTATCACCCTAACAATTAATTATAACATTAGGGGAGCTCTTCGAGGAGACCTTTCTGAAAAGCTTCATTTGACATGTCAGTCTCTAAACCCCAATCCATACATATCACCCTACCAATTAATTATAATATTAGAAGTTCTCTCTAAAAAAAATTCTCAAAGACTTCATTTAGTATGTCCTCTAAATCTTAATCCATGTGTATTAGCGTACTAATTAATTATAACATTAGGTCTCTCCAAGAAGACCTTTCTTAAAGACTTTTGTTTTTATGAAATATATCTATATATTAAATAAACAGAAATATACAGATAATTCACAAAAAAATAAGGGAAGTATGAAAACATGCCATGTCACACTACGCAAAGTCTAGGAGCAAAATCACAGGTATCATAATCTAGGCAGAGCCTAGAAATAAGTCAGATAGTCATTAAAAAGATAATTTTTAAGCAACAAGAGCAAAGCCAGAAGGTGGAGGATCCATATCATCAGTTCCCCAATCCGAGCTTGGCAAGTCATTGCTATCTGGAATAGGCTCTCAGCGAGTAGCTTGGGCAGTGTATATGTCATCATCTTCTACTTGTGTCTGAGTGGGTGAAGTGGCCAAAAAAACCTTGCAAAACTTATCCAACACATCTAATCGGCCTCCAAGTGGCACCCCCCAATAATTTGGGTGTGGAGGAGGAGGAGCGCCCCAGCCATCCTACCCACCAGGGGAAGGAGGTGATCGTTGCCACCCTCACTGCTGCCCAAGAGGGGAAACACAATAGTATAGGTTGTCGTTGTGAGAGCAACCCCTAGAACAACTACAACGATGTCCACCATGAGGCAACTAAGGCACTTTATCATCCAATCTGAGATCCCTAAACGGAGAAGGTGGAACACGAGCCATAGTACATAGAACATCTCCCTAATGGGAGAGGAGACCCTAAAGATACCCAAGCTCTATAGCCACTTTATCGGCTTGGAATTGAATCTGCAAAAGAACATTGGAGATAATAAAAGATTTATGTAAAGCAGAAACATTACAATCAATAAAAGCATTATTAAACATAGAATCATTTCTTTCTTTCCAAACCCAAAAGAGAATCTCCACTCTGAAAGTATGTCAGACTTGCATGTATTTGAAGGGCATTGCAATTTTGTCTCCAAGGAGGATACGCTACTAAAGGAAAAATTCATGCTGGAAAGCCCTAAAAAGATCGTGGATCCAAATCCAGACCTTTTGAGCTTTGGAATAGAACTAGAAGAGATGAAGCATCTCGAGGTGGCCATAGAAGGGGACAAGCAGGTAGGTGGACTCTAAGCTGGACGAGTCTTCTGCCAATAGACAAGCCTTGGTGCAGTGTACTCCAAGCAAAATGATCAAGTTTGGGCTCTACACAAGCCCTCCAAATAGTGTTGAAGTGAAAGCTTCACATTTTCACAAATGATTGCAGCCCCCAGTGAGCGTTAATCTTGTCAACCATGGGCAAATGGGGGGTGAGCCATGCATAACCAAGTCAAGGGGTGTAATTACAAAAAGGGGTGTCGACATACCATTTCCAGTCCTTCCACCATAATCGAGTGGAATGCACCGAGATTTTGTGGAGCATGAAAGCTAGGATAACATTGAGGATCTCTTGATAGGATTCTTGGTCCGCATTGGCTATCTTGAATTTAGCTTTCACCTCCTCCCAGGATAGCCGAGAGTGAGAGCGCCTATAGAAGATATTATGGACAATATGAATTCCTATGTGGTAAAGCTTGAGAGCGTTGACACAAGGGACCTCTGCCAGGGGCATCTCATTGCGAGAGAAAATGGGCGACCACCAAAGAGAATGGGAGTTAGTAGAGAGTCCAGTTCGAAAAAGCGAAGCCATTCCAGAGAAACCATGGTTTAATCTTTTCCCAGCTTTTTCATATGCTTTTGGACACAAAGGACCTTGTGATTTGGACAGGGGATTGAATGAAGAGTAAATTGGGGACGTCAAGCCCTTTCCAGGCCTTCTTGCCCTTGGGCAAAACTGAGGATATATAGTGTCTGAACAACATCTTCCAAGCTTCTTGGCCCTCAATAGCCCACATGATCCATTTGGCACATAAGGCAGTTCCTTGCCGGGCTATATTGATGAGCCCCATCCCTCCAACATCACATGTGAGGCAACAATATTCCCAGGACACCCTGTGGAATCCTTTACCCTGTGGGGAATTGGCCCAAAGGAAATCTCTGAGCAACTTCTCCAACTTTTGGTAAGATTTTTTGGAAGGCACCCAATATAACGAGTAATACACATGGATGGACGTAAAAAATTTCAAGCAGATTTGAAATTTTCTTCATAACGAAAGAGACTTGGTCACCCATAATTCTAGCTTCTTAGCAACTCTGTCAACAACAAAGGTGTTAGGGTGTGGAGCTAAAATCTTCACCTTGATGCAAACTGGGAGGTTTCTGAGCATGACAGTCACCGGTGTCGATAGGCCACAACCGATGTCGGTTAGAGGATAGTGTACAGGAAACTGACATCGACAGGGATCGACCGGTGTCGGTCACCTCCAGGCAAACAGGGACTGACGTCGGTAGCCTGTGTTGGTTCTAGAACTGCTGTTGACGAACAGTCAGTTAAGTGAATGGCCAGTTTGCATGATGAAGACTAGTTCGAAGTTTTGAGCCGCAAGTCTAATTATTGTATGCATGAGATCTATATAATAGACTCATGGGCTGTATTGTTAAGTGGAGAACTTGTAGAACTTAGATAGTTCTTCCCATGGTAGAATCAAGTAGGATTCTTCATGTATGTAAGATTAGGTTTGATATGCAGGGTGTTGCAGGATCATGGTGGAGATCTACATGTGATAAGTAAGATCAGGTTGGTTTGCAGGGATGTGTGTATGCGAGGGTCAGAAGAGGATCGGCGGGGGAGTAAGATCAAGGTGACAGAAATACATCAAGAGCAGGATCATAGTGAGATCTACTTGGAGTACCGGTTCGTACTCGATTGTACAGATGTATAATGAGGTGAACAACAGCTTGTGTTAGCTGTGTGTTATGACCTATTGAGAGAAGATTACTCAGGAGGAAAGATTACTGGGAGCCCTTGAGGAGGAAGCCTCACAGAGGTGGAAGAAGAGTGTGATATCTTTATTTTAATTTATTTTGTAATGAGTTGCATACAATTATGTGTTGCCTCTCATATTCTGTGTTATTTCTCATTGATAGTTATTTGTTCTTCTGGTTATTTTCGCATGTTTAAGTTGCTTATACATTGGTAATCATGTGTGCTCTTAAATCTGAAAAGTTGTGTTAGAGCTTTGGGGAACTTAGGTCCTGTCAAATAGTATCAGAGCGAGGTTGGACATTCTCAGAGCGAATTTGACTAACAGATGGCCCAGATCTGGTTAGTGGTTTTTTGATTATAGGTTACTCACAGGGGTTGCTGTTTGAGTGGGAGTATAGCAATGGCAGAAGAAGGTAAGCTGAGAATGGAGAAATTCAGACATAGGTGTAGCACCACAAGGTGTGTGGTGGGTTGTCTTCAAGTGGGAGCTTGAAGAGGAATACAAGCCAGGATGCAGATTAGACAAAGTACTGGTTTAGGTACAGGTGCAGCTATTTATCTCCAAGTGGGAGATTGTTAGGGTGTGGAGCTAAAAGCTTCACCTTGATGCAAACAAAAGGAGGACGCTGAGTATGCAGTCACCGGCGTCGATAGGCCACAACCGACGTCGGTCAGGGATCAGTGTATAGCAACCGACATCGACAGGGATCAGTCAGCATCGGTCACCTCCAGGCAGATAGGGACCGACGTCGGTAGCCTGTGGCGGTTCCAGAACTACTGTTGACGAACAGTCAGTTAAGTGAACGGACAGTTTGCATGATGAAGATGAGTTTGAAGTCTTGAGCTGCAAGTCTAATTATTGTATGCATGAGATCTATATAATAGACTCATGGGTTGTATTGTTAAATGGAGAACTTGTAGAACTTGTAGAACTTCGAGAGTTCTTCTCATGGTAGAATCAAGTAGGATTCTTCATATATGTAAGATCAGGGTTGATATGCATGGTGTTGCAGGATCATGGTGGAGATCTACATGTGATAATTAAGATCAAGCTGGTCTACAGGGATGTGTGTATGTGAGGGTCAGAAGAGGATCGGTGGGTGAGCAAGATTAAGGTGACAGCAATACATCAAGAGCAGGATCATAGTGAGATCTACTTGGAGTATCAGTTCGTACTCGATTGTACAGATGTACAATGAGGTGAACAATAGCTTGTGTTAACTGTGTGTTGTGACCTATTGAGAGAAGATTACTCAGGAGGGAAGATTATTGGGAACCCTTGAGGAGGAAGCCTCACAGAGGTGGAAGAAGAGTGTGATCTCTTTATTGTAATTTTCTTTGTAATGAGTTGAATACAATTATGTGTTGCCTCTCATATTTTGTGTTATTTCTCATTAATAGTTATTTGTTTTTCTAGTTATTTTTGCATGTTTAAGTTGCTTATACATTGGTAATCATGTGTGCTCTTAAATCTGACAAGTTGTGTCAGAGCTTTGGGGAACTTAGGTCATGTCAAAAATAGATTGGTTTAGATCTATCTCTCACTTGGAGATAAACAGCTGCACCTGTACCTATACCAGTACTTTGTCTAATCTGCATCTTGGCTTGTATTCCTCTTCAAGCTCCCACTTGAAGACAACCCACCACACACCCTGTGGTGCTACACCTGTGTCTGAATTTCTCCATTCTCAGCTTACCTTCTTCTGCCATTGCTATACTCCCACTCAAACAGCAACCCCTGTGAGTAACCTATAATCAAAAAACTACTAACCAGATCTGGGCCATCTGTTAGTCAAACTCGCACTGAGAATGTCCAACCTCGCTCTGATACCAGTTTTCGGGGAATCCAAGAACAATACACCTGTTCTGATCCCACTTGTTAGGATCTTGCTCCTCAGAAAGAGCACAATATGATTACCAAATACAAGCAATTAAACATGCAAAAATTATACTAGAAGT
Organism: Torreya grandis; assembly: GCA_037957365.1. Lineage (NCBI taxonomy): Eukaryota > Viridiplantae > Streptophyta > Pinopsida > Cupressales > Taxaceae > Torreya > Torreya grandis. The sequence continues at coordinate 388,635 of JARHVA010008912.1, read as the reverse complement.
ACAAGTAACTAGAATTCACAAATAGCACAGAATATGAGAGACAATACACTATCTTGTATTAATACTTGTACAGAAAAGAATACAATAAAGAGATGCCACACTCTTTCACCTTACAGAAGCTTGCCACACCTCAAGTGTACAGTAATTCTTCTTCAAAGTTCACTCTCCTACCAAAAACGGTCCCAACACACAACTCACACACAGAATTGGTGTTCACCTCTCCAACCAGTCAGTAATAACCCTGCCAGTACACCAAGCACTCTAAAGTACTTCAAGTAGATCTCCCATGAACCTGCAACCTACAATTCAACAGACCATACTTACACATGTAGATCTCTTATGAGCTTGCAACAACCTGCAACTCAATGATCTTATAATGGAAGGATCTTCCCTGCCTTCCTTTTCAACTCATAATTACAATACATGCCAATGGGTCTATAAATAGATCCTGGACTTAAACAATAACTTAGACTCTTAATTTAGAATAATTATCCACGCAGCTCAAGACTCGAAATAGCCTTTACATGCAAACACTCAATTCAACAAACTAACTGTTCGTGCAACGAACAGTTCTAGAACACACAGGCGACCGAGTCGGTCCCTGTTTAACTGGTGCTGACCGACATCGGTCGACTCCTTACCGACGCCGGTTGCCTTTTGCATTCATCATGACCGACGTCAGTCATACTGTCGATGTCGGTACTTCTAGAACTTCAGCATCCTCTTCTTCGTCTACATAGTTGAAGCTTTTAGCTCCACAACCTAACAAAAGGTGGTGAGGCATCAAAAGCAAAGGGAATGCCAAGAAATTAAAAAAAATTGTCTTGTTGGATCCACTTCCAACTGAACTTAGCAGTGCACGCTGGCGGAGGGAGGTAAGATTGTCTATAGCAACGAGTTTTCTACCATTGGATGTTGGACCTAGAGGCTAGGGAGAAGGTGTCGAGACACTGCAAGACATTGTCCACATTGGTTTCATCCTCAATGAGAGTACGAAAGGAGTCATCTGCAAAGTGGCCATTGAGCAATTGTATATCTTTGTGAGGGTTCGTGGCGTCAAACGGGCGATAAATTCCCTTAACAAAGCCCATAGCTTGGGCATTGCTAAGAAGATGTCCAAAACCCTCAGCTGCAAGCACATATAGGGCAGGAGCCAATTGGCACCCTTGACGAATAAAATGAAACAAGCCAAATTGCTTAGAGGTGACTCCATTAATGGAGAAGACAACTGAGGCATCTGAGAAAAGCCTCTGAACGGTTTAGATGAATATGGGCCCGAAGCCCAAGGCTTGAAGCATGGCTAGAATGAATGGCCATTTGATGCGATCATAGGCTTTTTCAAAATCAATTTTGATAAACATAGCATGTTGCTTAGACCATCTGGCCCAATCCATGCCTTCTAGACGGCAATGATGTTATCCAAAATATAACGGCTTCTGATGAAACTCATTTGTTTTGGACGCACAATGAGAAGCAACAAACATTTACAACGTGGCTAGGGCCAACTTCACTTGACATATCCTTCTCTAAACCTCAATCCATACATTTCTAACAAATACATGTAACAACGTTGAAGAGGTCAACATTAAAGAGGCAATTCGCAGGTTTCTTAATAGAATTGACACTTACCTCAAGAACTACATCGTCTTTTTTATTTTTCAAAGGCTCTGATGAAGCCAATACTTCATGAATTCATTATCTTCATGATCTGATTCAATTTTTAATTAGATGGGGTAAATGATTTTGACCAGAGCTATGAATCGATGTTGGGACATAAAAAGGGGCCCAATCTATGATAGCACGAAGACATGAAAATAATGAAAAAGCGAGAAACCAATAAAGACGACAAAAACCCAGCCATAATGGAACCTTGACACAACTAATAGAAGGCAAAGCATAACAAAAACAAGATTCCAAAGCTTTCCCTGTAAGCAACAACAAACCCAAAATAGAATACAATGTCTGTCATAGAGATTTCAACAAATCTAACATGCAAAAGCTCAAAAAATCAAAACAAAAACAAAAGCCAACCGAAAGGAGATTTGACTAATGTGATGCAACTCTCAACTGTAGGCTAGGCTTTGTTTTCTCTCGTGCCTTGAAAGAATGTCCTTCTTTGTCCACTGGGATCCCTCTCTCACCAAAACTTCCACCTCTAACCTTGACATTTCTACCTTAGAGCATTTGTGCTTCTTCTTAGCGGTAGAGTCTACATTAGCTTTGAGTTTCCTAGCATGCTTAGGCGGAAGGACAATAATGGAAGGGGGATGGCATAAGGGGTGAGTGGGCAATGAGGGGGGAAGGATCAACGGTCTTGGTGTGAGGGACAAAAATAGGGGAAAGAGAAGAGGGCAAGAGAGGGGGGTGGACAAAATCACTGCATCTTCACTTAACCGTTCCACTTCCGAACCACCACCAAGCCTTTTAGAAAAGTCTTCTGCAATGGGAGAAAGTAAGGTCCCAATTAGGGGACAAAGGTACCTACAAAAGAGTCAACTAAGGATTGGTTGAAAGCACCTCTTTCATATAGTCCTCCACAAAAACCTCCCTAGAAAAAATAAGATGAAAGAGCTTGTCATGATTGCATCGCATGAAATCTTGATCAGAAATCCCAATTTTTTTCTTTTAAACTGGGAAGGACTAGGAAAGAGAATGACATCTTGTTCTGGAAGGACACTCAACGAATCGATGGCTAGGAAGGTTACAATGGAAACAATGGAAAGGGAATCCTTCATAGTCAAGGCACTAGGTCCATGAGCCGCACGAAGAGAACAAGTTCACATAATAGAAAAACGGTTTGGAGAGATCGACTATAGCACAAGTTCTGACGAACTTGAAGTTTCAAGTGGAAACTTTAACACTCACAAAAGAGTTGCCCTGATCCACCAGTGTCAGGGTTAGGAGCACAATTGATTACCTTTGTATAAGCAACTAAACATGAAATTTAACCAGAAGTAAAATATAACTAAAATTCAGAAATAACACAGAATATGAGAGACAATATCCAATTGTATTAATACTCATCCAGAAAGAAATCACAATAAAGAAGTGCCACACTCTTCTTCCCACACCTCTAGGGCTCTCACACTTCTAGGGCATACAACAATCTCCCTCAAGAGTTCTCTCTCTCAACTACGGTTACAACAAACAACTCAAACACGGAGTTGTTGTTCACCTCCAACTAGTCAGTATCACTACTGCTAGTACCATAGAGTATACACACATACTCCAAGTCCGAGTACACAACTCACTCCAAATAGATCTCTCATAAACTTGCAACAACTTGCAAATCAAATCGATCTTACTTACCATGTAGATCTAACCTGATCTTGCTATACCGCAGATCAACCTGGCCTTGCACACCTACCGACCTAGATCATACACACATGAAAAACTTTTCTGATTCTCCACACCAGCACCCATGTGGATCTTCTACCAGATCTTGCTCTCCCACAGATCTCCCTGATCATACACACTTGGCACTGTGGCACTATGAAGAGCTAACCTTGCTCTCTTTCCTCTGAAGGAGCTAACCTTGCTCTCTCTATCTAGCACACTTTACAATACAACCCATGAGTCTATTATATAGATCCCATGCAAACAATAATTAGACTTTTAATTACAATAATTAAAACCGCAGCTCCATGACTAAAATTAGTCTTTACCATGCAAACTAACTGTCTGTCTAAAAATAGCCCAGTTTCGGAGACGCATGCAAATGCATGCACACACAGACTGTCGACGTTGGTTCTCTGTCTGACCGATGTCAGTCGACCCATAATCGACGTCGATTACTGCGAACACTGAAGATGACCGACGTTGGTTCCCTACAACTCAGCAACCTCCTCTTGTTTGCATCCTTGTGAAGCTTTTAGCTTCACAACCTAACAATCTTCCACTTGGAGATAAACAGCTGCCCCTGTACCTGTCCCTGTACATCATCTAATTTATTTCCTAGCTTGTATCTTTCTTCAAGATCAACCCTGAAGACCAACCACCACACATCCTGTGGTGCTCCGCATGTCATCCAAGTAACCTGCCACATCCGAACTGCTCTCCAGTGCTGTTGGTCCCTCTCAGATACCTGAGAATCCACTGAACTGCTCTTCAGTGCTTTTTTTTCGAATTGGCTATGAACTTGTTGACAACACCCGCCACTGAGGCAACAACAAGTCTAATACACATGTACTCAACCTCATCATGTGAATTGTGACCCTGTCTGTGAACTGTCCATCCATAGATATGCAAATCGATTTTGCATCTTGCATCTTAAACCTCGCCACTACCTTATCCACATAATCATCTAGAGACAAAATTACCCTGTGACCTTCCATGTCTCTAAAAAAACTCATACCAAAGAATTTCACTGCTCCCAAATTCTTCATGACATACCACTGAGCTAACTTTACCTTTAGCTCAGCAAAACCCTGCATGTGTGACCCCACTACATACAGTAATAGGATAATGTTGCAATCATTATCCAACCTGGTAAAGTAAACACAATGGTTACAATGACATTGACTAAAGCCATGCTTTGTGATACACCTGTCAAACATGTACCACTGTCCTACAACTTGCTCAAGACCATATATCCTGGCCTTCCGTCTCACGTGTCCATTCTCTCTCTTTTTTAACCAAGAAATCCATTCGTCTCTCAGTGCTTTCATTCCAGCTGGCAACTCTACCAAATCTCCCGTTTAGTTCTCTTCTAAAAAATTCATGCCATGCTCCCACTGTTTTCTGAATCCTACCTACTCTTCAGTGAGCAACAAGTATAAAGAAAGAGAATAACGAATTTGAGGCTTACTTACCCTTTCAGTCCTCCATATGGGCGTTTAAGACTCTTTGACAGCGTGTTGTCTGCCCAAAATCCGTTCCCTGATCGACCCTGGTCTGCACCCAATCGATGTCGAATCCACCTGATTGCCAATGCTGGTTCCCCAACCGACATCGGTGTCCACCTGGTCGCCGACGCTGGTTCTCTGACCGACACCGGTGTCAACCTGTCTGACACCACCGACTTCTTCAGTCTACACATGACTGACGTCAGTCCCTGCCGGTTCGACGTCGGTTCTCCCTGATCGACGTTAGTAACTGTGTTTTCTTGTAAGTGATGACTTTTTACCCGCGAGCTCACCTTAGATCAAAACCCTGTCCAAACTGCCCTACTACGAGTTATTCAGTCTCCTCTGTTGATCTCTGTCCATCATCTTCTCCATGAACACCAAGGCTTTCCAGTTCTTAAATTTGTCAAAAACATCTGACTTTCTCTTAAGAACATGCATCTCCTTCTTACTCATGTGACTAAGCCTATAAAGCCACGTCTTCGCAACAGAAGAAGAATCAGTAATACAAGTAGGTAAATAAAGAGTACATGCTTTCTTACCACATGTTAATTCAAGTGCATCCGCTGTGAGAGTCACTGTGCATCTCTCATCACCCAACTTTTTTGAAGAAATTAGCCTCATCTTCAGAACTGGAACCTGCATGACATTTTTCAACACCCATGTGTTGGCCGTCTGCAATTTCAGTCGCACTTCTCATTTGTCAATACTTTGACAAGGCTCACCAACCCCTAAATAAATCTTTCCAAAGTCTCCATGGACCTTAACATGGAAAAATACTCTATTTGAGGCTGCATGAAAAGAAGCAACATAATCTATAAACCAAAATTCTACTTTATCCAAGGAACATATAAGAACAACCAGTGCAATAATACTTGCAATACATGCTTCTTTATTTTCTTCATGCTAATCTTCTACCAACCAGCAATCTTTCTTTACCTGCTATTTTTTTTCATAACACCGTAATTGATCATTCTTGCTTTCGAATTCCTCTATTCTTAGCTTACTTTTTTCTGCGATTGCTATACTCTCACTCAATCAGAAACCCCTGAGAGTGACATGTAATCAAACACAAACTAAACAGATTTGAAACCCCCTGTTAGTGAACCCAAGCTCTGATACCACTTGTTAGTTGGTATCACTTGGTGAACTAGCAACCTAGCTCTGATACCACTTGTCAGGGTCTAAATAAGATACAATTGATTACCTTTGTATAAGCAACTAAACACGAAATTTAATCAGAAGTAAAATATAATTAGAATTCGAAAATAACACAGAATATGAGAGACAATACCCAATTGTATTAATACTCATCCAGAAAGAAATTATAATAAAGAAGTGCCACACTCTTCTTCCCACACCTCTAGGGCTCCCACACCTCCAGGGCATACAACAATCTCCCTCAAGAGTTCTCTCTCTCAACTACGGTCACAACAAACTCAAACACAGAGTTGTTCACCTCCAACCAGTTAGTATCACTACTGCCATTACCACAGAGTATACACACATACTCCAAGTCCGAGTACACAACGCACTTCAAGTAGATCTTTCATGAACTTGCAACAACTTGCAAATCAAATCGATCTTACTTACTATGTAGATCTATCCTGATCTTGCTATACCGCAGATCAACCTGGCCTTACACACTTGCCGACCTAGATCATACACACATGAAAAACCCTTATGATTCTCCACACTAGCACCCATGTGGATCTTCTACCGGATCTTGCTCTCCCACAGATCTACCTGATCATACACACTTGGCACTGTGGCACTATGAGGAACTAACCTTGCTCTCTTCCCTCTGAAAGAGCTAACCTTGCTCTCTCTATCTAGCACACTTTACAATACAACGCATGAGTCTATTATGTAGATCCCATGCAAACAATAATTAGACTTCTAATTACAATAATTAGAATCGCAGTTTCAAGACTAAAATTAGTCTTTACCATGCAAACTCACTGTCTGTCCAAAAATAGACCAGTTTTGAAAACGCATGCACACACAGACTTCCGACGTCAGTTCTTTGTCTTATCGATGTCGGCCGACCCATAACCGACGTCAGTTACTGCGAACACTGAAGATGACCGACATCGATTGATCAGACCGACGTCGATTCCCTGCAACTCAGCGACCTCTCCCTGTTTGCATCCTGGTGAAGTTTTTAGCTCCACAACCTAACAACCAACAACGTAATAAACTTCTCGTTCCTAAAAATTGGGAAAATGTTATATAACCTAATCCACAATAGATCAACTAAAACTTGGGGCTTGTCCGGATCAAAGACAGGGGACTAAGGGCCCCAGAAAAATATGAGGTTCTTCGAAAAACAAGGCTCAGAGTTAAGGACAAAGACTTTATAAGAGGAGCTCCGAAATTTGACAAGAAAAACCCAAAATTAAGCAGGTTGAAAGAGCGCTCAAACTTCCGTAACTCATAGGCCCAACAAGATAGTGCGAACGTGGAGAGAATCTTGCCCAAACAGTTGTTAAAAAGAGATTTGCAACCGATCTCAGCGTCCATCTCTGGGAAAGAGGAATCGGGGAAAAACAAGGTGGAGAAAACAACGGAGAACTGAACAGGGACATCACCTAGAAAAATGGGGGGAAGGAGCTCAGACAAGCGGGAGGCATTAACAAGAGAAGGGCACATAGGGGATCCATGATTTACATAAATCGTTACACTCGTAAAACGAATTCGAGATGTTTATACATCTAGCATAAACCCAACGAGTCTCAGAACCACCAGTTTGATCAATCACCTGAAAATTAGTGTCGTTACAAAAAGGGCGGGCCGTGACCCCTGGTGGTGAAGAGGGCACGCGTTGTTGAGGCGGCGAACCAATTGCAGAGGCATTAAAAGAAGAGATGGCTAGAGCATTGTTAGCAGCCAGCAAGATGCCAACACCAACGGGTAGAAAAGACACGCCCTCTGCCACATCAGCCCCCTGTGTAAGAACGGAAGTCTCATTCGTCGAGTTGTTACCAGGGGTGGAAGGTTCCCGAGTAGGGGAGGACGTGGGACGAGATGCAACAACCGCCGCCGCAGCAAAGGACGCAGCAGCGTTGTTGACCATATGAAGAAACCCACACAAAGAACTCCTATCCTCAGCGTGTTGAAACTTCAATGCAGTCGCTTGTTTTGGGATTGCCTTTTTAGCACTGGTCGGGTATAAAAAAACCCCTTTGCAGGCCATTAAAGACACTCCCAGACTCACCTTCGAACGCTTCTCCAGACTTGTCAACATCTTCTTGATCAGAGTGTTGATACCAGACTTCTGCTTCTATATCAAACGTTGAGGCCGAAGACTTCCGTTGGCCATTATACGGAGAGCAGGCGAGGGATTTCAAACTGAATTTGTGCTTTCCTCTACCTACTCTGTTCCACGGCGAAAGAGAGTGTACAGTAAAATCAATTTCAGAAGCACTCATAATGGCCATCTACAATTTTATAAATATATTTTGACATGGCCCACAAAACCGATTTCTTGAGGACGGCGGTAAAATTTATCACCATCATCATATAAAGTGGGTGTAGATTTAACATATTTCTTTAATAACATTAATTTCATGATCTGATTCATTACCTTCATGATCTCATTCGATTAAGTATTTAATATTGTTATTGCTTTGCAGTTGCGCCGGGTTATTATTAATTGACTTGCATTTTAAACCTCCAAATTGACACCATAATGGAAGTCACCATCCTTAAATCGTCGTCGTTTTGGGAAAAAATTTACATTTTTTTAGTGCTGAGAAAAACAAATTGCAGGGTTCCACCAATTCAAACTAAGAAGAATAAGAATACTTGCTACCAACTCCAAGCAGGCCATTTTTCCGATTTGCCTTGTAATCTGAGTGTACTGAATTATCTAAAATCAAAACCTATTACAATAATAATAAGAGTCAAGGTATTCGCCATATGCAGGGAAAACATACTTTCGAATTCTCCATTTTAGAGAAGTGAAATCAAAATAGAATGGCATACATTCTGAAACAAAAAGGTGTAATTTTACAAGTCTCCAAACTCCAGCTTCATAACAGTAGAAATCTGGCCCCATGAATCTTTAATCTTGCTCAACTTTCTTTGGAGTTCTGCAGTGATCTGGATTTCTTGTATGAGGTGAGCTTGTAAACGCGAGTTTTCCATCTCCAGCTGCTGCTTTTCTTGCAAGGCCCATACCTTTTCACCTGCCAGCTGCATTTTCTGGGCCTCAAGGGCAGCCTTCTCTACTTCCCACAGTGACTTTTCCTCCTCCAAGGAATCCTTTTCGCTCAATAGTCTAGAGTTCTCAATCTCCAGACTCTCAAGCCCTTTATCCTTGTGCCCCAGCCCCTGCTGCTGCTGCTGTTGCTGTTCCTCGTGAGAAACTGAAAGCAAACAGAGTTCCGTTTCCCCACTGGAGGACTTAGGCGCTTCGCCACTCTCTGGACCCAACTTGCTGTTATCAAAGCTTATACAACCATTTTCCTCCACAGCAACAATTCCCCCTACAGGCAAATCAGTCGGTGTAACTTCCAGTTTTGCTTTCTTATCTGTATACCATACATAAGCATTATTCATGGTGTTCTTCTTTTCTCTGGAATGCTGTATGTCATCTCTATGATCCACCTCCAGCGCAGTAAGAACCCTATGCCCATGCTCTTTCATAATGTTTTCTATTATGCATGAAATCCCCTTGTTCACCATTCTTTTCTCCTCTTTGCTCTTGCCAACATCCCTTCCACAGATGTTATACACATTGATATATGGCTCTCCATCTCTAATAACAGTGCGAGGAATCCAGTTATCGTTGAAGGCTTTGAATGCCAGAAATTGGAGTATGGTGGAATAATTGAATGTGCCCTTGCGCTCCTTCTGGACAAATTCAATCTGTTGCAACATTCTCTCTTTCACAAACTTACACCAATTGAAGCACACTCCCTGAGAGACCTCAATGGCAGTCTCCACATACTTAAAAGGGATATAGCCAGGCTTCTTAAGTCCCAAAACTTTGTACGCTAAGAACTTGGCAGCAAACCGCACAAGCGGGTCAATGATAAAATCCAACAGTAACCCCGAATTATTTGCTCCTATTTTAAATTTGGTTAGACGGACGGTAATCTCAACTCGGTCGTAATCTGTAGAGGGAGAGACATGTTTACCTGAGTTGGGCAGCCCTGTTGCTTGCTCAATTTCCTCTTCTGTAATCTGCAATTTGCTTTGTCCGACGGTCAATTCGCCATCCACCATGAAATCAATGAGAGCAGCGCAGAGTGCAGTGTCGCTCCTGTAAGTTACTGCCTTCAGGAATGGAAGAATACCAGCATGGGCAAGAATTGATTGTTGGGGTGGGTTCAGATCTTGATGCCACATTGTATACAGACTGTCTGAATTTATTTCGTGTGCTTTCACCGTGGAGCGGCAGATCTTGTGGAGCGGCAGATCTCCCATTCTGCAAAATACACAAATCAATTCAGAGTTGGCCTGTTTGTGGAATTATTCAGCTTCAGTGGATGGTGTGGGGAAATATTTTTGGGCACATTATAGAAGTGAAGGAAGCGGCGAGTGCAGGCGCGTGTCAAAGGACAGATGTGGAAATGGCACGTATCAGAACATTCCATGAAACAAATGGCCAGGGAAGAGGTGGCATGGGAAATAGAGAGCGAAGATGGCGAGACAAAGAGGCAAGCGATCCTCTCGAGACTGACACTCTCCAATCTCAACGTCTTCCACGAGCATATGCGGAGCAACACCAAGGCGGCGGTGCGGTGGTGGGTTTCTTTTTTTCCTCACTTACTTCTAAGCCATTATCAAAGGTATAGGACCAGGCAAGTCTTTCTTATCCTCTTGCATTTGTGGGGAGCTATGTTTTCTGATATGAGCAGAAGCCCTTGTGTATGAGTTGTCAAGCTGTATATGAGTTTTTGTCATTGTAAATATACTTTTTTATTCGTTTATATGTCCCGTCATTTTTAATAAAGGAATATTTAACCAACTGTTTTATTAGGATCATAATTGGCAAAACTTTAAAAAAGTTATTATCATTAAATTTTCAATTTTATTCTAAAAGTTTGATGGAATCGTTCATTTTCTATACAGGGGCATATCATACACTTAAAATATCTTTCTCATCGGCTTCATAATATTCAAAGTTGAAACACCATTATAATTGTGCCTTCCAAAAAATTAAATGTGCAATCAATGAAAGGAAAAAAAATGGAAAAAAAAGTAATCTATTGATATGCACATTTAAAATTTAATATCCATCTAAACTATAATTGGTTATACATAAATTCCTCAAGTAAACAATTATGAAATTGGTTAAACCTCTAGTATTTGGGTCCTCGAACTACAACTCAACAATTCTTGCTTCCAATTATAAACTTATTTGCTGCAAAAATCTATAACTTGAAAACAAAATAAACCATCAATATGAAGAGCCTTCCACCAAAGAAAGCCATTTCTAGAGCATATAACAAGGCCAAAAACTAGAGCTAAAGCTATTAGAGACACTAAAATACCTAGAAAATAGTGTAACAAGATCAAGAATGTGATAGTGTGAAATACAGTTAGTAATGAAATAGAATGGTAGTTAGTTTAAACAAATAGACTTTGGAAAGCACATAATTTGCATACATAAATTAGGACAGGGAGAACAAACAACCCTCTAATTAGGAATGACAATAAAGCCATTGACAAGGGAGAGTCCCTTGCTAACTGTGAGACCACCAATGGAATTTTAAAACGTATGCATGCTCAAGGAGAAAACTAAAACTATATATGAAATAAAATATAATATTATATTAATACAAGTTATATATATATATATATATATATATAGAGAGAGAGAGAGAGAGAGAGAGAGAGAGAGGGGACGGGGGGACGGGGGCGAGGGTTAAAAGGCCCCCTCACCCATATAAAGATCAAGACCAATAAATAAAAAAGAAAGGAATATGTTACAAATAATCACTAAACCTTTTCCACCAAAACGGTTAACACCCAAAAAAACGATGGACCAAAAAATAACAGGGAACAAACCTCGATCTAAAATTAGCCTAAAGACATACAAAGAGCCCCAAGGTTATGAAACCACACATAACCAAAAAACCATGAACTTTCACCCCTGGAAAGACAGCTAAATGTCAAAACGAAGGAATGCCAAATGCAAACTCATGCTTCCACTACCATGTCAACAACCACCTCAACATCATTTGTCCCCTGCATAGATTGAAACTCAGTGAATAACTGCCCACCTCACTACTGTCGTTAAGACCATTATCTAGGATGAGAGGTTATGCGAAAGATATTTTGGAATTGAATATTTGCATATGACTGCCCACCCTTACATCAGAAACACCCTCTTCTGGAAAAGTACTTTCCCAGAGAGAATACCCCTCCCAGTCTAACTGCATCCACCATTGACTGCAGCCTCTTTTGCATATGTGTAGATACAGTTTTGAAAGTGAGCCGTTTCAAAGATAGGTCCACCAACCCATCCCTCTTTCCATCTAATCCGTCCATCGGAGCCACAAATCTTGTCATCATAAAATTTCACCCAAAATTGAGTTTCTAGTACCATCCTTTTTGAATCAAACAGACCCAAGATTCTATCCAGGGAGGGAAAGGGTGCCAAGATCTCTTCCATAGAAAATATGGAACCACCACCTTTCGCACGCATCTTCAAAACATGCACCAGAAGATCATAAGTTTTCAAAAATCATTCCTCGAATTCCTAAAAAATTGAGAGTGGAATCATCCCCAAGAAATTCGAATAAGAGAATAAAATATTAGTATGTGCACCCACCTTGAGCCTGGTTAGCCAAGCACACAAACTAATCCAATGATTAGGCCATACCAATGTTTCCACCACCCTTCTAGTTATAACTCCATCCTATATAATATGAAACAAATTAATTGTGAAATAAGAAGCCACATCTGATTTGGTCTTGTTCCACCATAACACTAGCAAGTACACTCCTAGGCAAGAATCACTTTGATTGCATCTAACTCTTCAACCTTCATGTTCCAAAAGATAAAACACAACCTGCGATCCAAGACGCTTTATCTAAAATCCATTTTGCATGTTTTTCCTAAGGGAGAGCACAAGCTCAATCATAGCCACCTTACCCAACATAGAGTTCATGGTCACTACTTGAGAGAGTCCTAAAAACTTTGCAACCAGAGATAGAAAACACCATCCCAATTTATCAAATCCAAAAAACATACACAAGGCCCATAATGAATGTGCATCGCCTTTAAAACTTCAGACACATCCATATTGAAAGCTCATCATATTTACAAACTCTTAACCAATCAACATAACAAATGATTTGACATACCCCACTGAAAAATGAATGACCTTAGATTTGATCCATCAACTCTAGTCCTGTCCAAGTGTCCCAATTATTTTTAATCATTTGGTCACTCATTTGGTCATACCCCCAATTTGATAGGAAATATGACTACTTGTTAGCTTCCCTAAAGAAATTCCCAAGCATCTATGATGACAACTTATCCAATAACAACCATGCATTCACCAGAATATTATTGAAACTCCATGCCTTGGCTTGCCGGTTGTTAAGTGCTTCCACAATGATATTAAAATACCCTTCAATCACAAGATACTTAATGCCACAATGGTGTGCCAACTAAATGCCGAACATCGCCACTTGAGGTTCAGGCTCATTATTCATACCATCTTGAAGCTTTGTTGACAAAGCCTTGATTAGAGATCATGATCAATCCCTAATACAACAACTAGCTCCTGACCCACCTAGATTACCTCTTGCTACTCCATAAAAATTCAATTTAAAAAAGCCCGTATGCAGGGGCGGCTAGGGGGGGGTGTGGGTGGGGGTCCAAGTAGTGGTATTAAAATCTAGAGAAGAATCATTGCTTACCCTTGATCCATTGATGGGGGAAATGGTTACCAGCATCCAATTCATCCTAATCAATAGGTCCCACAAATAAAGGTCAACAGGCTTTCTATTTGAATGAGATGAGACAACCTTAGAAATGATATTTCAAGTTTTGTTAAAAAAGGTAATGTCAATGTTTGATTACAAAAGATATGCCAGTTCTTTTCCTTTTAGATCATCCAAATGATAATTGTAGGATTGGCTATCCAAATAGATTTCAATGAATATCCCTCCCAACCCAGGTGGCAGGAGGAAAAAACCTAAAATTTAGGAGCATGAATGCAATACCAACATAGCTCATTATCGATCCAATCCCAACAAGAAGATGCAAAGGGGTAGAAGTAAAACAAGTGATCAACACTTTCCTCCTCCTACATACACATGCAACACCTTGATGTCCCACACCAAACTATCTTATTGATCCTATCTCGAGTTAAAATTTTGTATTGAATTGTTGACCAAGCAAAATCCCCAGCCTTAGCCAACCCTTTACTACTCCAACATAGTAGCTTGACTCGAGGGCAACACTACTCATAATCTGACAATTGATATCCCAAATTAACCTTATACTCACTTGTTCTAGAACCTATCCAACAAATTGAATCCTCCTCACTATTCAAGAACACCTTGAATTTAGCCAAGATGGCTCCAATCAAAACCTTTTGATCATGATGGATGGGGGCTGCATCAAGGGGCTTCTAATACCAAATATCAATAGAGACTTGCCTACCTTTGTCTAAATAATCAATTACTTTATTTCCATAGGTTATGTATAAATTTTCCCTTGCTTCATCTAACTCTCTGCACTACCAAAGAGGCTTGTGCCCATTCCAAGAATCATCCCAAAAGTTTGCAAGCTTGCCATTGTTTATACCCTATAAGATATGTTTGGTGATGAGAGATCTGCAGTGGAGGAGAAAATTCCATTTATGAGACCCTTTTGGTGGAGAAGCATAAGTCAGGATGTGCAATAGATCCCCAAAACCCAAATACTTTTGTTGAATAATTTTGCTCCAAAGGGTTGAGGGGTTTGAAAACACCCCCATACTAGCTTAGCCCCTAGGGCCAAATTCTATAAAGTTGTATTCTTGATGCCAACTCTACCTACTCATTTAGCCTTACACACCCACTCACATTTCACAAGAGGCACCCTTTTTTCTATTTCACTACTTTTCCAAAGGAATTTTATACAAATTTGATCGATGTGTTTTATCACTTTAGTAGGAGGACACAAAACCAACAAGAGATAAATAGGCATAACATTAATAACATATTAAATGAGTGTAAACATGCTCGCTATAGACTAGAATTTTCCTTTCTAAGAATTTAACCTATCTTTTAAAGAGCCTAACAATTTATCCCATATATTAGATTTACCATTTCCAAAAAAGAGAGGCACCCCAAAATATTTTGAAGGAAGGTTGCCTATTTTGAAATTCAAGCATTAAGCTAACCTTGCTTGAGCCTATCTGGGAATGTTACTAAAGTAGATTTTATATTTTAAATCATTCACCACTTGCCTAGAAGCCAAAGAGTAATTATATAACACCTTCTTGAGGAGAATATCTTCCCTTAAGGATTCCTTGCCAAATAAAAAAGTATCATTTGCAAACTATTGGTGCAAAATATTTTTTAGCCCAACAATAACATTGAGGCCCTCAATCGATCCTTTTTCCTTCACATCTTGAATTTCCCTACTAAGCGCTTCAACCATTAGAATGAAAATACAAGGAGAGAGTGGATCTCCTTGTCTAAGACCCTATGAAGCTTCAAATAACCTTGTAGGGTTTCCGTTGAAAAAAATAGAGAATTTCAGACTGGAAATGTGGCCAAAAATGCACTCGCACTAGTTTTTATCAAAGCCAAACCTTTCTAGCACTTCCATGAAAGTTATCTAATTAACTCTATCATAGGACTTGTTAATATAGAGTTTTATGAGCATGGATTTTTTATTTGAATATTTCAAAGAGTGAAGAAATTCATGCATGACTATGATGCCATCCCAAATATGTCAACCCAAGGCAAACCCCCTTTCTCAGGTGAGATCAACTGGGAGATGAAAAATTTCAAAATTAATGAAATCAGTTTGGCAATGATAATATAAATTGTATTACATAGAGATATTGGTCTGAAGTCACCAAAGGTATATTAAGAGGCCCCTTTAGGAATCAGAGAGAGAAAAGTGCAATTAATATCAATACTAACCTTTTTATTCTATCTGTAAAATTCCACCACCGCTATAACAATCTCCCTAATGATCATCCAAAAGGCTTAATATAAAACTATTGGGAAGCCATTGGGTATTGGAGATTTATCTTTATTCATTACAAATACCACCTTATTTATTATTGAGATAATAGAGCTAGAAAGCATGCTATTCTGCTACCATGAAACCACACAAGGAATGACACTAAGAATATCTTTTTGAGATTTGAGATCCAAAGCATTGGTGCATGCTAAGAGAGAGTTGAAAAAACCGACTGCTTCAGCCCTTATCTCATGAATTTGCTCTAACTCATTACCTTCCTTGTCCATAATTCTGGGGATTCTATTACAACTCCTTTTAGCCTATGTAGAGTTATGAAAACACTTAGTGTTCTAGTCACCTTCCTTGAGCCAACACTCCCTTAATTTATGATTCTAATGAATCTCTTCCCTGAGATGCAACTCTTCAAGCTCTACCAACAGAGACCATTCGCTCTCATATATGTCTGCATTCATCCCAAAGTTCAAAAACACCTCATTTAAATATTGCAATTCAGCTTATGTTCTCTTAGTTTCCTAAAACAAATTCTTAAAATGAGATTTATTCCAATGTCTGAGGCAGTTCTTGATTAAGATGAGCTTTTTAGAAAAATAAAATATACAATTACCTTTGAGAGGATGGGCATTCTTCCACTAATACTTGATTAGGTCAAAGAGAAAAGGGTCTCTTAACCACATAAATTCAAACTTAAATTGCCACAAAGGAGCATCCTGATCATGCACTATTTCCCAATCCACCATCACATGATCATAGCCATGAGGATCTTGATCATGCACTATCTCCCAATCCACCATCACATGATCATAGCCATACATCTCAATAATTCTACATTTTGAAGTCAAATTAGAATTCAACCAAGATGGATCTATCAAGAACCTATCCAAGCATTCCATAATGTTGTCAAACCCTTTTCTTATGTTAGTCCATGTATATCTCCCCTTCTTAGAGTCATATTAATGAGCCCATAATTAGACACAAAGGAAACAAATCCAGGTGGGAAGAGAGAGGTCTCCCCATACCCCCTCATTTGTCATCATGGCAAAGGATGACATTAAAATATCCACCCAAGGTAGATTTAACATCAGGATGGAGAGTGAGGATATGAGAAATCTCTACCCAACATTTCCTCTAGAGCCCAGGGTTGTTAGGGCCATAGACATTGAATTTTAAAAAAGAGATATTTGAGGATAAATCTTTGATCTTTTACCCCACTGCCCAAGGGAGTCATTTCCACTTTGAATGGATTCCACAACAAATTCAAACCCCTCAATGCTCATACTAAATCCACAAAATATCCCTTGTAGATTGGCCAACTAAGTGAGAGGTATCCTTTCACCTCTTCAATGTCAAGTTTAATTTTTTTGGAAGATGATAATATCTAGTTGAAGAGGTGACAATTGATGTTTTACCAAGCATATTTTTCTAGGGGCACTGAGGCCCCTAAAATTCTAGGATATGAGATTCATGGCATCGATGAGGGGATTTCCACCCACCACACTCTAGAAAATAATTTAGTTATGGACTTTTGATTTTACGACAAACCATGCTCACTTAATCACATAAATTTTGATTTCCACCCTCTTTTGATTTTCTTGCCACGATTAGGTTTAGAGATAGCAAAAAATATTATGGAATTCATTAGGATATCTCCTGAGGACAAATATTCCTATGAATCACTCTTCATAACTAAACCCCACATCTTATCCATCTCATGTGATTTTCCTTCCCCTGCCTCCAAATTGTCCCCCACTAAGCTTTTTAAATCTCAAACTTTGTCTTCAATAACTCTCATGGTCTCATCAAAATTTTAGGAGGAGCTTAAAAGATGCATCAATTTTGAAGATTGTAAAACCATTTTTTTTGAAATAATCAACATAGATTGAAAATAGGATGGATCCACATCATTTAGAGTAGAATGCTCCAATTGGCCTTGAATGGTATGAATTTATTGCAAATTACTAAACCAATTGTATTTATTTTTTCTCAATAAAAATTTTAGAGGAGAAGAATATTTTCCTTTCCACACTTTCTTCACCATTCTATTGATAGTAGGATGGGGCTACTTCAGGAATTTTTCGTTGATTTTCCCTACTTTGTGACACCCAAAGTAATGGAAAGGAAGATTCTCAATGTCAATATTCTAAACCCATTTTCTACCAAAGGATTTAAGAATGATGGATTTTGGAATTTTGGCTTCAATATCCACTTGAACATAGATTTTTGTATATGTAGCCAGAGTGCCATCCATCTAAATTGGATTAATGGAGATAAACTCCCCTATCAGATTACTGATGGATTTGAGACTTTCTTCTCCCTAATATTCAATTAGAAAGGCATAAAGTCACATCCACACTAGGATCTTGTTTTGCACTTGTCCCTATAAGTCAAAATTAGGGCACCGGGCCTACATGGAAACACCAACTCCATTTAGTATCCAAGGACCTGAATAAATGATCTCATCTCTTTTGGCCCTATATGTATAAGAGACTAGAAAGAACCCTCTTGGTAAAAACTTTAAATAAAGCTCAATACCCCAATTCTCACTAACCCAGGATTTAATTTCACCAATAGTTGGTCAGTTGGCTTCCACCTTACCTATGATGCCTTACTCTTCCAAATCCCTAATGCTCACATCCAACTCCATTTCCTCTAGTAAAATTTCAAGGTAAGGGACAATGACCAAATAATAATTTCCCAAAGCATCAGAGTGTAGAGAGGGATTTCTGAGCTTGCTTTGTCTCATGCCACCCTTGGGATTGCCATTACTTATTTCCACACCACTATCCTATGGCATGCCAAATAAAAACCCCAATAGGGTTTGATATATCATCCCACCTTCAACTTGATCCTCCTCTAGCTCTTCCCAACCCTCTCCTTTGCCTCCTCTTTATTCCTATTTTGCCTCTTTGTGAAACTCCTCACACTCATGATGTTATTTTCAACCTCCCTTCTTAACTATTATGTGTTGTTCGATCACTTCACATGTACTATGAATGTGATTCTTCTATCACACCATCACATTTTAGATATCTAAATTTACCATATCTACTATTTCATCCTACCTATTATTAATATTTTTTTTAGATAGATGATTAGGTTGAATGAGTCCCTTGTTCATGCATATAGAGAAGTGATGTCAAAAAATAGCATTATTAATGGTGATAACTAAATTGGGCCAAAATTAGGTGCAAAAACAAACCAAAATTCCAGTACTATAATTGTATATAAGTCATTAAAGATTACCAAAAACTATCCCCCTCCTACCTACAATCAAAGGCAGGACAAAACATACATTTCAGTCTTTTCCCTAAACATGACTCTGTTCATCTATACATCAAAACTAGGCTAGAATGGAGCCCATACCAACTAAATATAAAACAAGAATAGAGATAAAATATAACTGAGGCCTCAAACCATCTCAATCAATAACAATCAACTCACCTTCCATGCTCACTGACTCCACTTTTGCATCCACACCATTTGGGGAAGCACCAACCTACTTTCTAAACTAAAGAGAGATGTCACCCACCATTGTTGCTCTCTTTAGGGTCTCCTCCTAACCTCACCAACATGAACAACACTCATAATTTGCCAAGGAAACTCCAACTAAGGCCCAAGAACTGATGAACCAACCATTTGTTGTGATTCATGAATCGAGTGAGGAGGGGGAAAGGATCCCTTGACGAATTCTTTAGCCAAGAACTTGACTACATTAAATTGAGCCAGAGAATGCCTAGGTACATGGAATTATGCCATTCCTAGGATTGGATCCCTTGACAACTTGAGAAGGGAGTCCAGGACACCCTACTTAAAAACTAGACCCCTTCCACCATTCACCTCCAAAGCCTCCACAAATTTCAACAACTTCACAAATTTTTCCTCCAAAATGCTAAAACATGAAATTGGAACAAAGCCAAGACCATCCATTCTAGAAAAAGGAAAAGGAGGGAAAGAACCATTTTTTCCACTTGTAGCACCTATATGAGCCCCATTTAGTGTGGTAGAACCATAAAGAATTTAAAAATGTCAGCAACTTGGTCCTTATCCTACACCAAGCCCAACAAATGATTTGTAAATAGCTCATCTAGGGATGAATTCACTAAACTCTTTTGAAATTCTACTAGCAACTCTATCACAATGAATTTCGATATTGCCTCCAAAACACCATTGGATTCAACCCAAAAGACATGATTCAAATGGACCTTTGATATAAACCCATCAAAGGCCATTTCTCTTGCCTTGCCTTTGTAGTGTATAGTCGACAACACTAAGGCTTCCACAACTGAGGGTGCAGGCAAAACCATTGAGTCCAAACACACCATCCCCCAAGAAACCAACAACTATAAAGTGAAAGGAGGGAGTTTTCCATCCCTAATGCCAATTTAACAAAGCTTCATAAGCCAAACATGATGATCAAGGGAGATATGATGAATCCATCATTATTATGATGCTCATTGCAATTACTAAAAGACCACCAGAATTAGAAAAGGGAGAGGACACTTTAACACTGATCCCCCACAAGGTGATTCTACCCCTCCACATCCACTTATATATTGACAAGCTCTACTCCTTGACAATCCTTCCAATCCTCCCAGCAGTTGTTCACTTCGTAATCCTCCCTTTGATTTATTTCTATATGAGCCAAAAAGTCTGCCACTCCATTTGATTCACAAAAAAAATGAGAGCATTTACACTCATCTAGTAAATCTAGGCTCTCCCAGACTCTCACCATGATATTGTTTAAATTACACACCTGAGCACCCCTATTCTTGAGAGCGAGATAATGACCATAGAATTATTAATCCTAGAACTTTCCTAATATAATTAATAATGTTAATAATATATAGCATTATTTATTTATTAAAAATTATTATATGTAATTTATTATTATATTATTATATTTCTATTATGTGTAATAATAATAATAATAATAATAATAATAATAATAATAATAATATTATTACTATTATTATTATTATATTATATTAATAATTAATAATTGAATCAATTTAATATTATGTTATATTAATAATAATTTTAAATATATTACATTATTATATTAACATAATATGTGTGTAATAATATATAATATTATAATATGTTATATTTATAATTAATATATATAAAACAAAACTTTAAAAACTCAATGTCTTGATCCCATGTTAGTGGCATTACAGTGTTGATTCAGATTGCACATCAGATGTGAAACCTTGTTGTAATCAAATCATCTTTCAGGACATCTTCATCTACCGTTGAAAAAAGAATACAACCAATCAAAGAGGCTACCACCTTATAAGCTACAAACACCTTAGAAATTGTTGTAAGTCATGTAATTCCAATAGTTACCTCAAATTTGGGTCTAGTATATCATATGGGCCATCTTGTGTATGATATCACCTAAACTACCTTATCATTGCCCCACACCATCACCGCCTAGGTCACTTTGAAATATTTCAGCACTTGCATGTTTTGTATGGCCTTTCCCTTCATCACTAGTCTGCCATTGCTCAAGCTTACCATGAAACCAAATGTCTCCTCCCTGCACAACTTATTAACACATTGTATGAAGAAACATAAAATCTCATTTTCCATTGTCACCTCCACTAGAAATATAATAAGTATTTTTTTTAACCCTTCATTCACAAAAGGTGAGATGGGGTCAACGGTCATGGATTTTGAGTAAGGTACCACAACTAATTTACACTTCTTTGCTTTATGAAAGCTTACATTACCAAAATAAAAAAATATAACCCTTCCATCATAACTTGTACCTTTGTGGAAACTGATAGTATATCAAGGGTGAAGCCTAAGGGGTTGGAGGATATATAACCTTGAAACTTAAAATTACTATATGCCCATAATAATTTATAAAATTATCATGAGTTGTAGTGTTTGATGGTAGTGGGGAATGGGAAACTGATAGTATATTAGGGGTGAAGCCTAACAAGCTAGAGGATATATAAACTTTAAACTTAATTTTACTATATGCCCACATATATTTAGGGAATTATCATGAGTTGTAGTTTTAAATGGTAGTGGGGAATGGGCAATGTGGAGTATTAAGTGTAAGAGGGGGCATTAGATTCCTTATATTATTTTTGTAAGAACTGACAAAAAATCCTCCTTTTTATCATGTTTGGATGGATGTATATATCCTATTTCAAATCTTTGTTTTGGAACAAGGATGGGAGTTTTTTGGAAAAGTTTCATTACATCTAATAAAACAATGGTGTTAATGTAGTTTTTATGTACACCAATTCATAACAAGGTAGCCCTAACATTTCAAGATCTCAATGGAGGTAAACTCCACTCCAGGGAATGAGTTATAGGTATGTGGTTGAACAACCAAGTAATGGAATAGTAGGTAGGGCATGTAGGTTGTTGAACAGGACCATGTATGGATGGATGATATCTAAAAGGAAGTTAAAACTTGATGAGTTGGTGGATGGGTGGATACTAATCTAAAGTGGGCAGATCTCATAAATAAACTCCAAAAAGATAGGGAAGGGTAGATCAAAAAAGAAGGGGGTATACAACTTCAATAATTACCTTTTGGGTTGGTTTCTTCATGGGTAAGTGTTTTCAAACCCAATGTTTGTTGCTAGCAGCTACTGCACACACACATACAAACATGATCAAGTAGTCTGTGATAGTTTGATATAGGAAACTCATAGATATGGGCCAAAGGTTGCTCCTTTTGAAGTAGCTGTTTCACACCTTTACTTAGGAGATTATGGTTCAGACTAGGGAGGTATCTAAGGTAGCTACGATACACACATAGAAAACTATATCATTGAAAACACCTCTACACACTTAGAATGATGAGACAACCAACCTACTTGTAAATAATCAATAATCATTGCTAACTCGTCAATAACTATTGCACATATAAAATCAGCATATTAATCATAACAAGAGGAATTATTCATAGCTATTGCACACTTAGAATTACTAAATAAAACAACTAGAAAGATAAAAACTGATTACACAAAATATGGAGAGAAAATACACCAACACATGTGTGACAATAAATAATTGATTTGCATTTGTATTAAATTTTCTGAGCCTTACAAATGAGGGTTACATATGTTTATATAGACTTGGGGAGGGGTCGCCTCATCCTCCAAGTGCATGCAAATTGGTGATTACATGGCATAATTAGAACCTCAATTCTAATTATAGTTTCAAAACTATATGTAATGTATACATATAGTTATCTTACAATTATCAAAAATAAAGTTGAACTTTACACTGTGATGTAATGTGTGCATGCTTATAAACAATTTGGGCAACTTTCATACTTAAGTTATAACAAAATCATACTATGAGCATAAAACTAACACCTTCATATTGGTACACACAAAATTAATCTTTGAACTAAGGCTAGGCAGATGCTTGCATGGATGCACTGATTATTTGATTCATCACAATAGATACCTATGCTGAACTAGAAGTTACATCTTCAATCTTCTTCACCTCCAACTCTAGATAACACTTGTGTCTTGCATCATGATACTGTCTAATGATATCCAATTTGAGTAACAAGGGTTTGTGTACCCTGTTAACCTACTCAAGGAGATTTACATACTCCGCCTTAGTATTCTATAAGTTGTTCTTGAAAATCTCTACTTCCATCACCTTCTTTCTAGCAAAACTCAACTCAACTTCAATGTCTTTGAGTGCTAATCCCTGAATACTTTGCTTGAAATTATCTTATGTTTCCTGAAGGAGTTGATCAAAATTGATTTTACTAATAAGCTTGCCTGTACTATCCCTTTCCTAGGATAGTTTTAGTTCTTTCAAGATTTTCAAAATGAGAGTTTCATGTTCTTGATATTTAGGCATTACTTCCCTAACTATTGTAATCCACTCTCTAGTCTCCTGAGTTTTGATCACCACCAAATTGAGGGTGTTTGATGCCTATAATGGTGTCGTTAAGTCCATATGGCTATACATATTATTAGTAGTATAAATAATAAGCAATTTCAATTTATTTTCATCCTGTTTCAAATAATTAAATAATTTGTGAGTCTCTGTAATATGGGGAGCCAATTCTTCCCTCATTGCCTCAATTACTTCAAGAACATTGTAACACTTTTATGTATCCTATTGAAATTCGATCTCAATCCCTTGAGGGATATGGACTATTTGTTATCGCTCCCTTATTTTATCTAGCTCTTGCTCAAGCTCCTGTCTGGCCATCTCTTTCCCCTCATGCAATGCTATCATAACATCCTTGTGAGTTTCAAAAAGGGACTTACATTCCTCTAAATATGAGGACTGCCCTGACTGTCTGTTCTTCCTTTTGGACAAGGCAAATACTTCTTTTATTTCTTCAAGAATGATCTCCCTCCTAGCTTCATCCTCTAATTTCCTCTTCCTAACCCTTTGGATACTTCCTGAGGGATTATCAAACAAGGAAGTTATTGATGGTAATTATGTGATTTTGAAATTAGTCTTTTGAAAATCCTTCGATCTAATATCAACTACCCATGGTGAGATAACTAACTAGGCTAGGTTTATTCATTATGTATCCTCAATTGTAACCTCCATCGATTGAGCTTCTACTGATTGTTTTGAAGCTCCTTTGAGTACTGAGTCATGAAGGGAGGGCCATATGATTTTGGACCAATCCACACCTCCATATAGGGGGAGTGGGTGGATTGTAGATACTTGTTTACCCCTTTTGACCTTCCTTGAGTATATGATAGTAGTATCTTGGGAGGAGTTGGTGGAAGACATTGGAAGATTGATTTAAGTGGAAGAGATATGGAGTTGAGAATTGGCCATTGTTATTTCAATTTTCATAGAAGCTTTCCTTTGGGTCTTAGGTTGGGTTGTATTAGTCTTAGAGGGAATTTATAGAGTGGTCACAATAATAGTCATGGCTAGCATTGTGGGGAAAATTAAAACAATAGTGGTAAAGGCAACATCCTCTACTTTAGGAGTGAGCAAAGGTGTTTGTAAGACAACAATGAGGGGTACTAGACCAAAAATGGGAACAAAAGAGGAAATTTTGGGAGAAGGGACTGAAGGCTGAGCCTTCTTATCTGATTGGTCATCTTTGATTGGTGACTTCCCTTTATCAGGTGTAAGGCTTAGTGACTTTTCTCTTTATAATTCCTCCTCTTCATCTATTTCTTGTTATGTCACTATTTGTTATTGAGCTGAAGATGTGCCTATTTAGGGTTTACCAATAATTTGGTTCTCTATGAGGGAAGGAGCCCTTAGCTTCCTTTTATAGTAGATTGTAGCCTTTAACGGTGGAGAGGAGGCTTGTTGAATTGAGGTAGTAATAACCTCTTTACCTGTAGATTTTTGTAGTGGTGGTACAATTGGGTGATCTTGGCCTTCTGCATTAGAGGAGTCCAAGTAAATTGGATCCTCTTGAGCCCCTCTATGCTCAGTTTCACTAAAACTAGGCTCTATCTTAACAATCTTAAATATTTGGGGAGCCAATTCTTGAGAAGGCTCCCCTTGTTCCTCTATTTGTAGCTGGGGTATACTACCCTAGAAGTCTGAAGCAATCCATCCTCCAAGGAGTGGTAGTCTTGTATGCATCTCTTGCACTAAAATTGAAGGTTTTCCCTGCATAATCTTCAAATGATCCTCTTTAAGGCATGCAAGTTGTACCCTTTTGATTACTTGGGTATCATCTTTTGCATTTAAGAATAAAAAATCATGGTCATAAGGAACATGCTGGTATGGGATACCAAATTCCTAGATATGCTTTTGAATCCGACCATAAGGGTCCCAATCCATATGAGGTAGGGTGGCCAACTAATAATGCTTCATCTTATTACCTATATCCCTAAAATATTTCCTCATCATAGAGAACATTTGGTCAATTATCATATGAGACCTGTAGAATGTGCCTTTCTTTTGTTTTATGAGATCTTCTTCTATACTCCACCAAAGATGGAATGCAATCTCTTGATCTTCAAGCTTATCTAATATGTAGTTGGGGAGGTGCAAGGGGTTAACCTTATTACCAGCGACCATGATCATTGTATAGTCTGGGTATAGCCAATAGTCACCCTAAGGTGCTCATGCGTTTGCTATATTGTTGGATATCCTAAGTAGTGGGGTCTCATGGATAGCCTACCATACCTAAGGATGTATGTCCTTTGTAATTTAAATGATATGCTTGGTATATGTGTATATGTGCATGAATTAAAAATAATTGCATATGCAATTCTTATATAGTGCATGGATGGGCTCCAAAACTCCCTAAATTCCCTATACACTATTCCCATTATTGCATACAAGAGGTATGCCATCATATAAAAATGACATGCTGAACTAGGTCATTTGCCTTTATGTAGAACTTGCTCTCTTAGCTTAAAGTTGATAATCTCCCCCAGGGTGAAAATCATGTTGAAGGTCATCAACATGTCCAAAAGTGGAAGCTAATATAGGTAGAGAAAATGGATATTTGACATGCTATATAATCTATTCAACATGTCCATCCTAATGTAGACCCCCATTTTGAATTTTCTAATGGGGGTGGCGGATTTTCCTTTTAGGATCATAGACTCCCTAAGAAGAAGCCATGAGCTCAGAACTTTCTCAATTGAATTATGCTTGTTCCATGTTACCAACCTATGCATATTGAATATGGCATCTGGAATCGGTAAGGATAAATACCTTTGGAAATGATCACCAAAGATGTAAGACACAACTGTCTTATGATCCATATGGTGTAAAAAGGCATCTTGTGTCACCTTGTCAACAAAAAACAAGTCCTGTAGTAGGTTGATACATGTTATGACGTTGATATCGACTATCACGAAGTGTAGTCCTTATCTCTTGAGGGAGAGTAGGTCTATTACCAATTGGCACTGTGCCAGGGATAAATCTCCCTCATGATAAAATGCATCAACAACATCAATGGTGTCCCATAATTTTTAATAGTTAGCATACCTATCATTGAAGATTGTTGCATCAAACACAATGTCTGTATACTTTATGAAATCCTTAATGGATAACTGGGATGGTGGCAGTACTCCTCTGAAGCTCTAGGATGATGAAGCCATTACAATTTTTTGGTTTTCTCAAAGTTATTTTTCTATACTATGAAAATTAATTTTTGTTGGTTGCTCCTTTGCAATGGATTCATAGGGGCTAGGGATTTTTTCACAGAGTAGTAAGTAAGCTCAAAATTTTCTTATAATCAAATGAACACATTGATAGCCACAAGTCATTGATATAACCTTTTGCATTCAATTCTAGATCATGCACTTTTAATGTCCAATGTTCATATACTTACTTTACTTGCACAATTCAAATCTCTTTAGTATAGTTGGCAGGGAAGCCACATATTTACATTATTTAGCAAGTATCATGAATTAGTTCTAATTTATTGGCTAACTCTAGCGGGCTTTCAACAGTCAGGAGTTGGGTTTGGTATTGGGACCGAGCCAACAATTATTATGAATTGAAGGTTCTGAACATAAACCCTAAATAAAATGAATGAGCTTAAATCTTTTATAAATTTTTTTTAACAAAAGGTCTGAATAGAACCTATAAATAAAAACCTTGATGACCAAAATCTTGAAGGAATTTTGAATAAAACCAATCTGCAAACATGTGAGGATCCTTCTTGAACAAGTTAGCAGATAATTGCAAATACATGAAATAAACTATGAAAATCGACAATATATTAAATCAAATAAGCAGAACTAAATTACAATGGATGAATCATAGAATCAATGGTCTTTTCAAAGGGGTAACCTCCTTTGAGCAAGATCAATTCAATACAATTCATGGATGCCTTCATTGAGCCTTAACACTTGCTTAAATATTAATTCTATTCTAACAACTATTTCTTCCCATGCATGTGGGATAATACAAATGTGCTCCATGGATGACTTATAAATCATACATGTCCATAGAGACTCATACACTAATATTATAAATAGAAAGGTAGAACATGGGTTCCTAACATCCCCTCCCTCTTGGAAAAAGCTTTTTTCTCAAAGCTTCAAATGTGGAAAGTACTGCTGAATTTGGAATAATGGTTCGCATGTGGCATCTTCGGGTTGCATGGCATGCCATTAGATTAAGACTTTTGTGATGGAGTGGGAGTGAAGTTGGTGGGTGTGTTGGGCCAAGACTACTTTTGGTTCGAGGAGGGAACCTTCATTATCAAGTTCTGCAAAAACTATTTGCACTCTAATGCTAGTTCTTAGAACTTTCTTCAAACATGAGACATGAAAGACTGGGTGAATGTGAGAGGAAGGTGGAAGCTCCAATTTTTAAGCAATAAAACCAATCTACTAGAGAACCTTATATGGCCCATAAAATTTAGGTACAATCTTGTGACACCATTTTTATTTAAAAAATGAGTGTTTGTATGGTTGCAAATGAAGAAAAACCATATCATTGGGTTGAAAGGTGCACTTGAAGTGGTGTTGATCAACCTACTGCTTCATGTGATTTTGTGTTAGGTGGATATTTTACCATAGGGTATGAATAATTTGACTCTAATGATGGAGAGTAGTGTCAAATACTTGAATCAGTGAACTACTAAGTGTATACGAGAGGAGTACTAGGGGCACTTGACCATAAACTGCTTCATATGGAGTCATTTTAGTAAAGGTGTGGTATGAGGTATTGTACCAACATTATACAAGAGGTAACCTTTTGACCCACTGATGTTGTTGCTCTATGATAAAATAATAAAGATAGGTTTTTAGACATTTATTGATGATTTCAATTTCGCCATCGATCTATGTATGATAGCCCAAACTCATTTTCAATTGTGTACCAAGACACTTAAAGAGTTCTTGCCAAAAATGGCTTGTGAAGGTAGAACCATGATCTAATAAAATATACGTAGGAACACCATGGAGTCAAAATACATGATAAATAAATGTCTGAGTAATGGTGGAAGTAGTGTAGGAATGGGCCAAAGTACAAAAATGAGCATATTTGGAAAGGTGATCCACTATGATGAGAATAACTAATTTGCCACCAGATTTGGGGAGGCATTCAATAAAATCCATGGAAATGTCAGTCCAAATATGTGTGGGAATTGGAAGCGATTGAAGTAGACCAAGTGGGGCAACTATTTCATCTTTAGTGCATTAGCAAGTATCACATTTAACAACAAATGTTTTGATATCCTGCTTAAGGCCTGGCCAAAAGAAATTGATGCAAACCCACTCATATGTTTTTAGAAACCCTAAATGACCAAAAAAGGGGGAAGCATGCATCTCATATAAAATTGAATGTTTGAACTTGGATCTTTTTTGTAACAAAAGGAAACCTTTATATTGCAATGTGTGGCTATCCCAAGTATAGGGAGGTTTAGTAGATGGATCAACAGATAGTTGAAGAATGAGTTGTTGGGTTGGGTTGTCATTATGACAATCATTTTGAAGATCATAGAGCCAGGTGGAAATGGGAAGAGAGACTGTATAGAGGTGCACAGGTCTTCAAACTGGCAAGAGAGCACATCATCCACCAAATTTTCCTTACCATTTTTATAAGTAATTTCATAAACATATCCCATGAGTTTAGAAACCCATTTTTGTTGATCTAGGGAAGATACCTACTATTATAAAAATTACTTGAGGCATTGATGGTCAATTTTGATGCAAAAGTGTTGGCCAATCAAATATGGATGCCCTTTGTGAGCTACATAGAGGATAGCCATCATGTCTTTTTCATACGTGGAACATACCAAATTACGTCCAATGAGGGCCTTGATGGTGAAGGTGATGGGGTGAGCTTCCTACATAAGTATGGCACCAAGACTTGTTCCACACACATCACATTCAAGCACAAATGGCTTGGAGAAATCAGGCATGGCTAAGACTCGTGTAGTGCACATGGCATGTTTAAGGTTGGAAAATGCTTGGGTAGATGCAGGCATCCATAGAAATGCATATTTCTTGAGCATATCTATCAATGGAGCTAAAATTTTACCATAATCTTTGATAAATTTTTGTTAGTACCCTATTAGACCAATAAATCCATGTAAGCTTTTGAGGGTCTTGGGTTGTGGCCAATTTATCATAGCTATAATTTTGGTAGGGTCCACACGAACACCATCAGATGCAACAATGTGTTTGATATACTCAACCTCTATTTTACCAAAATAAAAATTTGACTATTTGACACATAATTGGTTGGAAACAAGAACTCCTAAGGCAGTGTCAAGGTGGTGGAGGTGATCCTCCCATGTAGGACTATAGATGAGAATGTTGTCAAAGAATACCAAGATAAACTTCTACAAGAAGGGGCTGAATACTTGGTTCATCAAACTCTAGAAGGTGGAGGGGGAATTAGTAAGCCCAAATAACATGACAAGGAACTCATAGTGACCATCATGTATATAGAAGGCTATCTTGGGAATGTTTGCATCATGAAGATGAATTTGGTGATACCCAAAGTGCAGGTATAATTTGGAAAAAAATTATGCACCATGGAGCTCATCAAAGAACTCATCGATGATGGGAATGGGAAATTTATCCTTGATGATTATTATTTTTAGATCTTGATAATCAATGCAAAGGTGCCACGAGCCATCCTTATTATGAAAAAGCAATACTGGTGAATAATACAGACTAGTGTTGGGCCAAATGAACCCAACCTATAGGAGATCGTGGATGATCTTTTCAATTTCAATATTTTGATGAAATGAGTACTGATAGGGTTTAATGTTAGGAGGTTCACTACTAGACAGTAGTGGGATGCAGTGGTCCTAAGGCTGGTGAGGTGAAAATCCTATAGGTTCCTCAAAAACTATGGCATGTTTGAACAAAAGGTTGTGCAAGTCAGAAGGTGGGTGAGAGTCCAATGGTGAAGTAATATGAAGAGAAAAGAGTTGGGAAATTATGTTGTGGGATCCTTGTTTGAGAATTTTATCCATGTGGTGAGGGATGACAATGATGGTAGAGCCAGGAAGAAGGCCTTGCAAGGTGTATTTTTGTCCATTCTCTAAGAACTACATCCATAGCTTTGAAAAATCCTAAAGGATGGGTCCAAGGGTTCGTAACAATTGGGCACTAAGAACAACATCACATCCACCTAAAGATAAATAAAACATGTCAACCTAAAATACAAACATTATGACACTTTCCCTTTCAGGGTAATGTGCCTCTATTTCCAATCATGACCTCAAAACTAGAACAAGGGTGGATAAAATAATTTGCTTGCTTAGCTACTTGACGCTTGATGAAGTTGTGAGTTTTTTTAGAGTTAATAAGGATGGTGAGGAGTTGTTTCTTAAAATAGCATTGGATATGCATTGTTTGGGGGGTAGTGAATCCTACCAAAGCATGCATAGATATTTTAGGAGGGGAATTTGAGTGCATAGAATAATCAACTTCTTATGCGATTTCCTTGATGTTATCCTCATAATATTCAATATCTGATGGAGAATCGACATCTAGCAAGTACAATTTTTGCTCTATGCATTTTTGCCCAAAAACCCATTTATCATCATAATTATAACAAATCTCATTTTCATGCTATGCACGCATTTCAGCTTCTATGAGCCATTTGATGGGGGTTATCCTAGTGTTGGGCTGATGTAATGAGGGCTTGGATGGTGCTCAATTAGAAGTGCAATGCTGGGAGGTGAGTTTGTGTTTAGCTAGCTTTGTGAGACCCAAGGCTACCATCATGGTATGAGGTTAGAGCATTTTGACCTTGGAGCAGATGGGCTCTTTGAGGCCACTAATAAAATAACTCTTGAAGAAGTCATTTGATAACATTTTGGTGTGATTAGCTAGTTTCTCAAATTTAATTTGATAATCATGGATGGTGCCTATTTGAAATTTTGTGTTGAGGGCTCCCATAAAATCCTTGAATGTTGAGGGACCAAACCTTCCCAAAATTAGGGATGTAAAAGTTGTCTAATCAGGGTCATCATTTGACTTGATATACCATTGTTACAATTGGAGTGCCTCTTGTTTCAAGTGGAAAGAAACAATTGGGAATTTATTGATGGGAGAAGTATTGTGAAGTTTGAAGTATTGCTCAACATGATAAAGCCAACCTATATGATCTATTCTATTGAACCTCAAAAAGTCCAGTTTAGGCCCACGTGGTGTGTGGGTGGAAGAGAAACTAATCTTGAAATAAGACTCCTTACATAGTTTATTGAGAAAAAGGCCATTCTGTTCATTTAGTCCACACATCATATCGATTATGTTAGTGATTTGGGCCTTCAAGGCTGCGATTTCTTTCTCCATGATCTTGGTGCTTGCATGGGTGGCTACCATAACTTGTTAATTTTTTTTTCAATGGATAAGAAAACTAAAGTTAAGACACAGTAAGAGAATTTTTTGATTAGGATGAAATCAAAATGGATAAAGGTACTTTTAATATTTTTTTGCTTAGGCTGAGTATGATTGATGAAGGCAAGGGCAATTTCAGAAGCAAAATGGAAAAATGAAAAATTTATCAGAGGGACAAAGGAGAAGAAAAGGGGGATGAACATTGTGGAAATTTTTTGAGGCAAATGGACAAAAATTAAATAAGTTATGGAAAAAACCAAAAAAAGGGAAAATTAAGATTTCTAGGAATTAGAAGTGGAATCAGGATATGGGACCTCAAAGAAAAAAATGTGTAAAAATAAATTATAGTTGTCCCAGTAAATTTTGAGAAGCAACGGGGTTATAGATGGAGAGATATGGCAATTTTTTTTTTTTTTTACAAATATCATGTCTGGCGGAAGTCTAATAGTCTTCTCATGCTCTATTGATAGTCTTCTACAACTGATAGAATAAAGATGGGCCCCAAGTTTGAATGACCACCTAAAGGTTTTTTTGAATTCTCTTCGACTTCCAATTCTATCTAAATGAATAACACTCTCCAAAAAAAATTTAGTCACAGATTTACCCCTAAATGATAGCTCTTGGTTTTCCTCATGGGTGGGGACTACTTAATCAGGATTGAGCCATTACCCTTTTTGATGACAAGTCCTCTCAATGAACCAGCTACTTCAGATTTTCTGTGATACTCCTCACAATGAGTTTTAGGGATTTCACCCAAGAACTTTCCATAATTATGTGGACAATTTTTTACCCTGATCTAAAATAGAAAAAAACCACAATATGGACAAGCAAAAAAACTATTAATACTCATAGTGATGGTGGCCTATTGCCAAAATGAACCTGCAGATCTGGATTGTGGCACAAAGGAGTTGGGAAAGGATTTGTTACCACTTTATAATCACAAAGGTCCTATTATGACAAGGTGAGAGCATACGGTGGGTAGTAGAAAAAAATTTGGCCCTAGAAAGTGCTCTGATACTAGATGTGAGGATTCTTCCTGAAAAAGTTAGTAGATAAGTACAAATACATGAAATAAATTATGAAAATCAGTAATATATTAACTCAAATAAGTAGAACTAAATTAAAATTATTGAATCATAGAATCGTTGGCCTCTTTGAGGGGGCAAACTCCTTTGAGCAAGCTCAATTTCAATATAATTCATGGATGCCTTCATTGAGTCTTAACACTTAAATACTAATTCTATTCTACCAAATATTTCTTCCCATGCATGTGGAATAATACAAATGCTCTCTAGGGATGAATTACAAAGCATATGCATCCATAACAACTAACTAATAATGTGAAGAGAAAGGTAGGACACAAATTCCTAAAAGAACAATTTTTTTGATGAACAAGTCCCGGACACAATATTTGACGAATCAACCCCGAACATAAGTTTTGATGAACATATTTGATGAATAATTTCTCTGAAAAAAATACCTGAAGACCAAATCCTTCGAAATAATGTCCAAACAAAATTCATGAACAAAAATCTTGATGAACAAGTCTTGAATAGTTTTTTTGAAGACAAAAATCTTGAATAAAATGTTCGATGTGGAAACTATGAACTTAAGTATCGAACAAAATGTCCAACTACCAAAATCCCAAATAAAATAGTTATGATTAAAACGAAGTCCCAAAACCTGCTTTAGTATAAAAACTCTTGAAAGGAATTAGTAAGTCAGTCTGAAATGTAAAATATCATTGTTTATACTTCCAAGTGTTGAGATTAAGGAGCAATTCGGTAAAACTTCCACAACTATGAAGAGGAAAACTTAACAAACAAGGCGAAATAAAAAAAAGTGGGTCTCCATTCTTTTTTTTTTAAAAATAAGGAGAAAGTTGGGTACAACAAATGATGACTTACAAGGGCAATACTTCCAAGTATTCAAGAACTCAAAACTTTGGTTAGAAATTTCAAATCAGACATGAACCGTGCCACACAAAAATATTTAAATCAGAGATATGAAAGAGACTCCGAACTACATACAACATACTTGCCTTCACATCCATGGATCCATGTATGCTAAAGTGATGTTATTTAACCCTTGTTGTGAGGCTATTTACAAAGACTTGGAGTAGCTATAGGTTTTGGTCTGGTTCTTTTGAAGCTCATTAAATCAGGGAAGCTCAAGCATTACTTTGTTACCAACTAGGCATCCACAACCCCGATAGAGATACCTTTAGGTTCCTTCTCTCCTCTTCCTATATTTTTTTGAGCATGATGTATGGTATATTAACCTTATTTCATCATGTGAGCCTTTTATCCCTTTTTGATTTTTTAAGGTTTTATTGATCTCTTCTTTTTTTTAAACACCTTGGTTCTTTTCTTTTTTTTTAAAAATATATTAATGAAAGGAGATCCGAAACCACTGTGATATGGTGTAGTTATAAAACAAATTATTTACCAGAACATCTCTACTAGCTACATCCGCACTAATGATTATCACCTCCAAAAAAGTATTAGTATGAAAAGTGTACTTGGTCCAATGGAGTGAAAAAAATTCTAAATTTATATGAGTTATTCAAGAGTAGCTTTCACACACCTGGTAGAAATATTGAATTATGACACAACCCTGAATGATTGTTATTACATATCCAAACCCTGAAGACCTCAAACACATAAGTATAACCAGTTTGTGAACATAATCTAAATTGTGAATCCCTTTATAGTTTCCCTTTCCCATATATATCAATTTAAGTATAAAATAGGGACCCAATTGGTAAGATGTTGGTTTGGTCATGTCAGGATGAACCAATTTAGATTGTCATAGAAAACGATAAAAAATCTAAATTAGAAAGTAGGAAACTAAATTAGAAATCAAGAAACTAAACTAGAAAACAAGAAACTAAACTAGAAACCAAGAAACTAAACTAGAAACCAAGAAACTAAACTAGAAAGCAAGAAAACTAAATTAGAAATTAGAAAACTAAACTAGAAATTAGGAAAATAAACTAGAAAGTAGGAAAACTAAACTAGAAAGAAGAAAAACTAAACTAGAAAGAAGGAAAACTAAATTAGAACTTATACCACATTTTCTTCATCAATCAAGGGAAAATTCAAATGGTGCAACCATGAAGTAATGTTTCAAAAACTACCTATTGATTGGATATTTGAGTTCATCACCTTGAAGGTCCCTTGGATGGAATGGATTGTTGCTCGGGATCTTTGAAATTTGGTATAGTCCAATTCATAGTGGGGCAAATTTATCATGCTCTAATTTTTTTCATGGGATTTATCCCATATAAGCACTAGATCAGAGATTCTAAATGCTTTGAATTTTTATCTTTTGTTGAGCCATATTTTGACTATGTCTTGATATTTATTGAAAGTCTATAGGGCTTCAGTCCTTGAGTCTTCCATTTCTATTATATTTAGTAATCAAGATTCTGATTTGTCATTTAGTTCCATATATTCCTAAATGAATTGATAGGTTGACAACTTCAGCATGATTGGGAATACTAGTCATCCATACACTAGTAGATAGGGTGAGGCTTTAAGGGCATGTTGGCCCTATTTGGCCCACACACCAAATTGTGCCTATTTATAGAGTTCTTGATTAAGTGATCAATTCAAATTGTCTAGACAAGATTTGGATGGTGTGGGTGGAGTACAAAGATCATGGAGCTCACAAAACTATAAAAAACCTTATGGAATTCTTAAGATAAATTGGAGAGTGCATGGAACTCATTTTTTCCACTCACTCCATCTATATTTTTTCCACACATTTGGACTTAGTATCAGGTAAAGCTCACATGATGAGGATTGAGTAGGCCATCCAAATTATGCTTCTAATATCTCCATTTAAGAAGCCTTCCAAGCTAGTGGATCAAATGGGTTTGTTCCTTATAGCATTAAGAATATCTCCTGAAAGTTTGACACCTTCACAAGTTTTACACTTCAAGTTACAAGTCTATAAGGTTAGCTAAAATATGAAGGACATCCATGCAAGTGTCAACCTTATACCCAAGAAAAATCCATGCAAGTTTAAATTTAACAGTCTACAAGATGTCAAAAAATATTCTCATAAATGTCAAATGATGTTTGCACAAATGTCAAATTTAAGCTCTATGAACTAGTTTTTGGGTCCCAAATATCTATGACATGTGATTAAACAAGTCCCAAAATCTGATGGTGCGTGGTGATCAAGACAACTGATAAAGGAATGAACTGGGACATTTTAGCAAAAGCCGGTCAAGCAAGATAAACACAATTGAACAAGCTAGTAAAATAATTTAAAATCGATCCTGACTCGAGTTGGTAGAAGAAGCAAAAAGATGAGGGCTCGATACAAACTCAAATTAGACTAGTTATTGGCTAAAGTGTTATAATCTATAGGAAAACCAATATCCTTAGATTGGTTTTCCTCTATAGATAATTTAGTCCAAGATCCAAGATAGAAAGGGATACATGTCCAACAAAAGATCATTTCAAGCCATGCCTCAACAAGCTGCCGATTTAGAGCAGACATGACATGTTCTTGGAATTTAAAGACCCAAAAATCTTGCCTTCATGATAAGATTTGGTGGAAGATCAATAGATCAAATCTTGAGGATTTGGTAATTAGTTAGAGAATTCACTTCTATCTTACCACCTTCGGTAAGATCTTGTCTTCTAGTATAGCTCAACAAAATTAGAATGAATCATAGGCTATCTAAGAAAATGATGAAGATCCTATTCATAATGACTTGATTGGAAAAAATCATGGTTTGAAAGCTTAAAAATTATTGGTTATCAAAAGCAATGGGCTATCTAAATTTCCCCCCTCTTTTTCTTTTTCAACTATAAATAGAGGCCTTAGGGCCAGGAACATATATCTCTCACTTATTTTGATAGATCATTAGATATCTCCCTATCTTTATCTTGATTCCCTCTCTTGGTTAGACTAGACTCTACCAAGAAAGAATTTATAACCTCTTGAAGTAAATAAAAGGTTGTGTTTTGATTTCATTATTTTGATATAGTGTGTATTTATCTCACCTAGCTACTAGTTCATCCACTCATATATGTTGTGTCCTGTATCTCTTGATCAAATCCTGTATGTGGATACTACAGCTAGTTAGTGTCTTATTTTAGACCTCTCATTTTGTTTCCCTTAGCTTAGATCATTTGGTTAGCCTCTACATGGATGTCTAATAGATAGTTAGATTCTGAACTCAGCTTCTACTCATTTCATTAGTGTTCTTCAGGTCAAGCAGGGAAGATCCCTTGTAATTTTGGTGCATCATCTATTAGATTTATTAGGAGCCCTTATCCCCTTCTAACCCTTTTCCCATGAAGTGTTAGGCTTAGTTTTAGTTTAGGTGAGCATCAAGGAGGAACTGACCTAATCTATATTTTCAACCCCATCATGGGATATGGACAACCTGAGGTTGTTCCCATTTTATAACTTAACTCGGGGAAGCCTTAAAACTAATTCTCCTAAGGCTGCAAGTTGAAGCTATAACATGGCCTACTTATATCTTGTTTGATCTACCCATAGGGCATACTTAAGTAGATTATGCCAATCCCTAAGCTTATCACCAGTTGATTTCTTAATCATATCTATCAGGTTCTTATTCATTTATTTATCCAATCCATTTTCTTGAGGATAATGGTTAGAAGATGACCTAATGGTGATATGATTGTCATGAGCCCATTTAGTAAATTCAACTTATATAAACAATGACCCATGATCACAAACTAGAGAAATGGGAGTTTCAAATCTAGTTGTGATGTATTCTTCTAAGAAGCAAATCACATCTTGTGATCTAAAATTCTTTGTGGTTAGTACCTCAATCCATTAGGTGTAGTAATCTATGATAGTGAGTACAAATTAATGAACTACTGAAGAGTTTGGGTTAATAATTCCAATGAAGTCCAATCCTCATTGTGCAAATGGCCTTCGCTTAATAACATGTTGTAAGGGCATTGTTGCATGTACTTCTCTTTTTTTTTAAACTTGGCATTCATGACATGTCCTTACATGGGTGTGGGCATCCTTGAAGATTGTTGGTTAGTAATAGACCATTAATAAGATTTTGTGAGCTATAGGGTTCCTAGATGGATAACCAATGCCTATCTTTTGGTGTAGGTTTTTTATAACCTCTTGAGATTTTTCTATTTACACACATCTAAGGTAGATGTATTCATAATTTATCCTATAAATAACTCCTTTCTTAATCATGTAGTGAGCAGATTTGAGCCTTAAAGCTCTCCTTATTTCTTGATTGAGTTATGGGGGACAAGTACCTGTAAGCAGGTATTGAATTATGTTAGTATACCATTCCCCTTTTGATACCTGGGCCTCACAAACCTCTTTAATAGTAATGCATGGGTCTGGCTTAGTCATGAGTTGGATGATGCCTTGACCCTAGATGATTTTATCAGGCTTGATTTATATATCAAAATCCTTCATATTTACCATCTATTTGCCTCTACATTCTCCCAATTCATTATGTAACAAGGTAAACTTGACAATAGGGTCAGGCATGAAAGCAATACTTTTATTTCTCAAGATGTAGTGGTAGAATTTTTTCACTGCTTTCAAAAGAGTAAAGATTTTCTTATTGATAATGGAATACCTAAGTGATGCATCCTTTAAATTAATGTTCATGAATGTAATGGGGTGCTTAGTCTCATATTTATTTTGTGTTATGACAATATCAATTATATTTTTTGAAGCAAATGAGTATAAGTATAAGTCCTTTGTGAAATTTGGGCTAATCATTATTAGGTCCTTAGATATAGCAATTTTGATGTCTTGAAAAGACTTCTAGGCCTAGAATGTTTACTCCACTTTGGCATCTTATTTGAGCATTTCATTTATGGGTCTTACAATTTCTACAAATCTTAAAATCAACTTTCTTACAAAATTAATTTTCCCAAAGAAAGAGTTGAGCTCTTTCTTATTGTTTGGTGGTAGAATCTTTGAAATCTCTTGGATTCTATCTGGATCGATGATGATTCCTTATTTGGTAATGATATGTCCCAAAAGTTTACCTTCTATAACTCCAAATATGCTCTTCTTTGGGTTCAACATGATGTGAAACCTTTGGCATATTTCAAAGATTGATTGCAGATTGCCTACATGATCATTCTTGTTCTTGAAAACAATAGTAAGGTCATCCATATAGATGATTATACATTTACATGTTAATCCTTGAAATGCATGATCCATTACTCATTGAAAGGTGTCTCCTACATTAATTAGGCCAATTGGCATCCTCTTATATGCATAGGTACTCCACTTTATGTTAAATGTAGTTTTCATTCTATCTTCTAATTGTACCAATACTTGGTTATAACTTAAAAATCCATCTAAGAAGGACATCATTTTAGAGCCACTAACTATCTGAATAACCTCATTCAGGGAGGGTAGTGGATAGTTATCTTTATCATAATATTTATTCAAGTTTATGAAATCAACACATAATCTAATTTATCCATTATTCTTTTTAATTGGGACTAAATTGGCCACCTAATTAGAATTTTGATTGGGAAGACTATCCTTGCATTTAACAACTTTTCTACTTCTATTTGAATGAGAGGTTTTATGATAGGGTTCATTGGTCTCTGTCTTTTCCTGAATAGCTTGTGGTCTAATTTTAGTGAGATTATATGGGTGATGACCTTTGGGTCATAAACCTTCAAGTCCTCATATGTTCATGCAATCATGTCTTTGTATTGGGTGAGTAAATCTTTCACCTATTGTCTTTATTTAGGAGTGAAACTAAGGTCAATGTTAACATAGCATGGGCTATTCTCATCTCCCAAATTCTCCCTTTTGAAGTTAAGCTCACTAACCTTGGGTTGCCTTTGATGTTGAGCTTGAGGATATATATCAATGCTCTTTCTACATATACCATTCCAAG
The DNA here is from genome assembly GCA_037957365.1 of Torreya grandis. Lineage (NCBI taxonomy): Eukaryota > Viridiplantae > Streptophyta > Pinopsida > Cupressales > Taxaceae > Torreya > Torreya grandis. The sequence continues at coordinate 348,481 of JARHVA010008912.1, read as the reverse complement.
TTAGAGATGATTTTATTTGAGCTGGACTACACCTTCCTTACCTAACTCTTCTTGGCAGAGATAACTAACTTTTTTGTCATCAATGATTTGGGACTCAAATTGTCTTGAGTTGGTTAAAAACCAAATGATTTTCTAGTCATCATCGAAGACTTAGAAATTATCTATGTTGTCAGGAATAAAAGGACATAGTACTAGTTCAATGGATAATCTCTTTATCTTGGATTATTGAAGAGGCTCTAAATTGGCAGCTGAAGCAGCTAGTGAATCCACAGCTTGGTCTTGCTTTCTAAGAATAACTACTATGTTGATAGCCTCAAAGTATTTAATCAAATATCATACTCCATGTTTATATATTTTCATATATGAAAAATTACACTGATATTTTTTTCTTAAACTGATTGACCACTAGTTCTGAATCACTAAAAACCAACAACTACTTGACATTATTTTTAAGGGCAAAGTGGAATCATAAAATTAATGATTCTTATTCAGCTTTGTTGTTGGTGCAAGGGAACTGTAATTTTTATGATGTCATAAACTTATTTCCTTGTGAATCAATTAATTTAATTCTTATGCTTGATCCCTGTTTGGATCTAGTGCCATCAAAGTGGAGAGTCCAAAGTTGGGTAGGGCCTTGGGATTCTAGCTCTGGTATTTCATTTTATATAGTGAAAGTATAAATACTAAGGCTAGTGGATTCATAACTTACCTCTTCATTCTTGACATTGTATGCTATGATGGGATACTTCATTCTTGGCTTTAGATCAATCTAGATTCGGTTTGGAAGGCCTCTCCATGGTAGCCAAATGTGAGAGAACACTATTGAGAGGTGTTTATTGAATGTCTTATACCAGTTCCTACTCAATAACAATCCATATCCTTTAGGTATGTCTACTACAAGGATGTTGATAGTCATCTGTACTCTTGGATCAAATACTACTTGGATATGCACATTAGTGAGCTCTCCAATAATTGGTACCACTATTTTATCTAACTATGAGACTATTCTCTTTGATAGGCTTGGATTTAGGCCAAGATATTGAAAAATAGAAGTAGACATCATAGTGGCTGAAGCTCTAGAATTGACTAAGAAATTATGAATATTCTTACCAAAGGTCCTAATGGTTAGTAAAAAGGGTGGAACCTCTAGATTGCTTTGATATATGACATTGGTGTTAGATGCCTTTGTTTTCTGGAGCTTTTGTCTTTTCCATAGGGGCCTTCCTATGATATACTTTCATAGTAGTTCTTTCTATTCAAGAATTTAGGCCAATTCATGAAGGGTGATGTTTTCTTTGATTTTCTTCATGTCCTTAATAATGTTATACCCCCCTCTACTTTGTTCCTCCTTATTCTAAGATTGATCATTCCCTTAAGGGGGAGGTGGATTATTATTATCTTTTGGATTTGGTGGAATAATTGCATTATTTGGAGGAGTAGACATTGCGAAGGGATACCTATTTCTTAAGTTTTAACCACCTTTTTGAAATTTATGGAGAGCATGGATTTCATTGGTGTTTTCCTTTAGTACATCGTCATCCTCGCTCAATAAAGGAAACTCATGGGTCTCAAAAAACATAGAAATGCTTAAAGAGCTAGAGTCCTAATGGAATTTTGATAGATTATGCATCAAATCTTGCCTCACTACCTCTCTTTGAAAGATCTCAAAATCTGCATAAAATTCAACACAATCAAGTTCATCATGCTGAGACATGTGAATTCTACACCAATTGGGCAAGGTTGTCTCTATTATATTAAACTCTAAAGGCTTACTGAACTACTCTATATTATTTTGAGGCCAATTTAAGGGTTTATTATACATTTGAAACCTAGAATTCTGATTATTATTCTAGCAATTAGTGTTACCTACCTTTCTTTGCATGCTAAGAATATCATTGTTTAATTTTTGGACCATTTTTTGTATGGTATCCATCTCTAATTTTATAGAATCCATGGCCTGGGCAATTATAGTAGGGAATGGAATTGAATGATGGTTCTTATAGTAACCATTTCTAGGTGCATGATTTTTTAATAAACTATAATTTGGATGTGATGTCTACTTCAAAGGAGGCAGCATGTATAGCTGATTTTGATTAAACACACGGATGTTCTGCTTCACATGTGGAACTGGATTCAAAGATGGGAGGCCACTATTGATAATGGGTGTGATGGGAACTAGAGGATTAAGTTATCTATCAATATTTATGAAATTTTCATAGGTCAATACCAAAGTGTTGATAACAACATCCTTTCATAAGAAGACTGTAGTAATTGGGTCCAGAGCATTCTTGTACATTTCTAATGCCAACACTTCTACTGGTTTATATGTCAGGATTAACTAAGTATACATCTTATGAAATATTAAATTAAAGGCCTAAATTGGTTAATTAGGATCCCTCTTCATGATAGTAAAGTGTTGGTATATCAAATTGGGGCTGGTGACCTACCCAAACTATGCGATAAAAGTAGTTTGACACTAATTCCAGGAAGTAATAGAAGTCTCTTGCAAATTAAGGTACCAATCATAAGCAACATCCATTAGTGTGAAAGGAAAAAGTTTGGATTTAACATCTTCATTAATGACATTCACCAATCTTAACGCAAATTTGAAATAATTTATGTGTTCTTCTACCGTTCTTCCTCTTAAATGAGAGAAGGATGGTAGATAAATTTTAGGATTCCTCGATAGGTCATGCACATCTGCTGGGATAGCAATAACATATTAAACCAACTAAGATGGTTGAGCCATATGATTATTAATAGGGGGAGTGTTCCTTATTGGGTAAGGTGTTTTGGCTCTATTTTTAATAGAGGCAGTAGGTACAAATCTAGGCCTTCTATGATTTGACAAAGGTGAGACTAGAAGACTAGCTTGAGCTCTAGATCTGGTCACTCTTCTAGGTGATTCTAGTGAAAATCAATGTAGAAACTAACCTCTTTTTGTTAAATGGCTTAGGTCCTCCTTACAATGCTAAAAATAATGTTAATGCAATTTTTATGCACATAAATTCATAATGAGATAGCCTCTAACATTTCAGAATCTCAATAGAGGTAAACTCCACTCTAGGGCACGAGTTATAGGTATGTGGTTAAACAAGCAGGTGATGGAATAGTAGGTTGTTAACTAGGACCATATATGGATGGATGATATCTAAAATGAATTTAAAAACTAGGTGAGTCGGTGGATGGGTGGATACAAATCTAAAGTGGGCATGTCTCAGAAATAAACTCTAAAAAGAGAGGGATGGGTAGAGCATAAAAGAAATGGGGTTTATGATTTAAAGAATTAACTTTTGGGTTGGTTTAATCATGGATAAGTAATTTTAGAACCAAGGTTTGTTGTTAGTATTTACTTCACACACACATGCAAACATGGTCAAGCAATCTATGATAGTTTGATATAGGAAACTTAAAGATCTAGGCCAAAGGTTTCTCCTTTTGGAGTAGCTGTTGTACACATATACTTAAGATATTATGACTCAGACTAAGGAGGTATATAAGGTAGCTACACCACACACATATAAAAATATATCATTGAAAATACCTCTACACACTTAGAATAATGAGACAGTCAACCTACTTGCAAATAATCAATAATCAATGCTAACTCTTTAATAACTACTACACATCAAAAATTAACATATTAATCGTAACAAGAAGAATTATTTATAGATAATGCACAGTTATAATTACTAAATTAAACAACTAAAAATATAAAATCTGATTACATAAAATACAGAGAGAAAATACACTAACACATGCATGACAATCAAGAATTGATTTGCTTATGTATTGAATTTTTTGACCCTTAAAAATGAGGGTTACATATGTTTAAATAGACTTGGGGAGAGGTCACCTCATCTTCCAAGTGCATGAAAGTTTGTGATTACATGATGTAATTATAACCTCAGTTCTAATTGTAGTTTCAAAACTATATGTAATGTATACATATAGTTATCTTACAATTATCAAAAATAAAGCTGACCTTTAAACTGTGATGCAATGTGTGCATGCTTACAAATAATTTGAGAAATTTTCATACTTAAGTTCTAAAAAACACATACTATGAGTACAAAAGTAACACCTTCATATTGGATACACAAAATTGACCTTTGAACTAAGGCTAGGTAGATGCTTGCATGGATGCACTGATTGTTGGAGTCATCGCTATAGATACCTATGCTAAACTAGAAGTTCCAGCTTTAGTCTTCTTCTTCACCTCCAACTCTAGATAACACTTGTGTCCTATATCATGCTGTTGTATGATGCTATCTAATTTTAGTAATGAGAGTATGTGCATCCTATTAACTTGATCGAGGATTTTTTCATGCTCCACCTTAGTATTCTGGAAGTTGAACTTGAAAATCTCTACTTCCATCACCTTCCTTCTAGTAAAACTCAACTCAGCTTCAATGTTTTCAAGTACAAATACCTGAAGACTTTTCTTGAAATTATTAGATGCTTCCAGAAGGAGTTGATCAAAATTGATTATACTAATAAGCTTGCCTATAATGTCCCTTTCCTTAGTTAATTTTAATTCTACCAAGATTTGTAAAATGAGTGTTTCATGTTCTTGATATTTGGGAATTACTGCCCCAGTTGTTGTAATCCACTCTCTAGCTTCCTGAGTTTTGATCACCACCAAGTTGAGGGCATTTTATGCCTCCAATAGTGTCATTAAGTCCAAATGGATATACACGTTATTAGTAGTATAAAAAATAAACAAATTTAATTTATTTTCATCCTGTTTCCAAGAATTAAATAATTTATGAGTCTGTGTTATATGGGGAGCCAATTCTACCCTCATTGCCTCAATTATTTCAAGAGGATTATAACACTTTGATACTACCTATTGAACTTTAGTCTCAATCCCTTGAGGGATATGGACTATTTGTTGTTATTTTATTTTCTCTAGCTCTTAATCAAGCTCCTAACTAGCTATCTCTATCCCCTCATACAATGTTATCATAACATCCTTATAATTTTCATCAAGGGACTTAAATTCCTCTATATATAGGGACTTCCAAAACTGTCTATTCTTCCTTTTAGAAAAGGTAAATAATTCTTATCTTTCTTCAATAATGATCTCCATCCTAGCTTCATCCTCCAATTTCCTCGTCCTAACCCTTTGGATACTTCTCGAGGGATTATCAAACAAGAAGGTTATTGATGGTAATTTTGTGATTTTGAAATTAGGCTTTTGAGAAGCCTTCAATCTAAGATCAACTACCCATGATGGGATAACTATATGAGCTAAGTTTATTGATTGTGTATCCTTAGTTTTAGCCTCCATCGATTGATCTTCTACTAATTTTTTTGAAGCTCCTTTGAGTACTAAGTCAGGAAGGGAGGGCCATATGATTTTTGACCAATCCAAAGGTCCTCCATATTGGGGGAATTAGTGGATTGAATATACTTGTTTCCTTTTTTGGCCTCCCTTGAGGATATGATAGTAGTATCTTGGGAGGAGTTGGTGGTAGGCATTGGTAGATTGATTTGAGTAAAAGAGACATAGAGTTGGGAACTGACCAATGCTATTTAAATTTTATTAGAAGCCCTCTTTTTGGTTGTAGGATGGGTTATAACAGTTCCAGAGTGAATTTCCACAGTGGTGGAAATAATAAACATGTCTATTATTGTGGAAGAAATTGAAACATTAGTGGTAAAGGTAACATCCTCTACTTTAGGAGTGAGAAAAGGTGTTTGTAAGACAACAATGAGGGGTACTAAACCAAAAATGGGAACCAAAGAGGGAATTTGGGGAGAAAGGACTAAAGGATGAGCCTTCTTACATGATTGGTCATCTTTAATTGGTGACTTCCCTTTGTTAGTTGTAAGTATTAGTGCCTTTAATCTTTATAATTCCTCCTCATCATCTATTTCTTGTTCTACCACTGTGTGCTATTGAGCTAAAGACATGTTTATTAAAGACATGTTTATTAAAGACATGTTTATTTAGGGTTTACCAACATTTGGGTTCTCTATGAGGGGAGGAGCCCTTGGATTCCTCTTATAGAAAATTTTAGCCTTTAACGGTGGAGAAGAGGTTCATTGAATTGAGGTAGTAGCAACCTCTTTACCTATGAATTTTTGTAGTGGTGGGGTAACTGGGTGATTTTGGCCTTCTACATCAGAGGAGTCCAAGTCAAATGGATCCTCTTGAGCCCTTCTATGCCTAGTTTCACTTAAACTAGGCTCTATCTTAATAGTCTTCAATATTTAGGGAGCTAATTATTGATAAGGCTACCCTTATTTCTTTGTTTTTTGCTAGGGAATATTTCCCTAGAATTTTTAAGTAGTCCATCCTCCAGTGGGTGGTAGTCTAGTATGTAAATATTACACTAAAATTAAAAGTTCTCCATGAATAATCTTCAAATGATCCTCTTTAAGGCCTGAAAGTTGTGCCCTTTCCATTACTTGGGCATCATTTTTTGCATTTAATAAAAAAATCATGGTCATAGAGAACATGCTGGTATGAAATACCAAAGCCCTAGATATGCTTTTGAATTTGACCAGGAGGGTCTCAATCCCTATGAGATAAGGTGTCTAAATGATAGTGCTTCCTCTTATTGCCTATGTCCCTAAAATGTTTCCTCATCTTATAGTACATTTGGCTAGTTATCATATGATACCTATAAAACATGCATTTATTTTATTTTATGAGATCCTAAACTATACTCCAATTCTGGAATGTGATCTCTTGGTCTACAAGCTTATCTGCCATGTATTTAGGGGGGCATAGGGGGTTGACCTTATTGTTAGTGACCATGATCATCGTATAGTCTGGGTATAGCTAATAGTCACTTTGAGTGCCAATGCGTCTACTATACTCTTGAATATCCTAGTTAGTGGGGCCTCATGGATATCCTACCATACCTGAGGATATACATCCTCTATAATTTAGGTGATATGATTGGTATATGTATATATATGCATGAATTGAAAATAATCACATATGTGATTCTTTATAAAGTCTGTGGCTGGGCTCCAAAGCTCCCTAAAGTCCCTATACACTATCCCCATTACTATATCTAGTAGGTATGACACCATATAAAATTGTCCTATTGAATTAGGTTATTTACATTTATGTAAAAATTTATCTCTTAGATTAAAGAAAATAATCTCCCCCAAGGCAAAAGCATGTCAAAGGTCATAAACATGTTCAGAAGTGGCACCCAAAGTAGGTGGATAAAATGGATACTTGGCATGCCATATAGTCTATTCAATAGGGCCATCCCAATGTAGATCCCATTCTAAATTTAATAATAGGGGTGGGATATTTTCCTTTTAAGACCATATACTCCCTAATAAGAAGCCATGAGCTCATAAATTTTTCAATTGAATTATGCTTCTTCCATGTTACCATCCTATGCATATCGAATATGGCATCTAGAATCAACAAGGATTGATACCTTTGGAAATCATCACCCAAGATGCAAGCCATAGTCATTTTGTGATCTATGCAATGTAAGAAGGCATATTATGTCACCTTACTAGCAAAGAACAAGTCCTACAATAGATCGATACATGGCATGACCTTAAGCTTTGCTATCGTGAAGTACAGTCCTTATCTCTTGAAGGAGAGTAAGTTTGTCACAAATTGGTGTTGTGATGGGGATAAATCTCCCTCATAAGAAAATATGTTGACACCATCATTGGCATCCCATAATTTAAATAGTTAGCATACCTATCATTGAATATTATTGTGTCAAACATGGTGACTATATACTCTATGGAATCCTTAATGGAGACTTGGGATGGTAGCAGTACTCCTCTGAAGCTCAAGGATGATGAAGCCATTAAAATTATTTGGTTTGCTCAAAGTTATTTTTCTATACTATAAAAATTATCTTCTACTAGTTTCTCCTTTGCAATGGATTTGTAGGTTGTTAGGGCTTTGTTCACAGAGTAACAAGTAAGCTCAAAATTTGATTATAATCAAATAAACATGTCGATAGCCATAAGTTATTGATATAACCTTTTACATTCAATTCCAATTTAAGCCCTTTTAATTTCCAACATTCATATAATTGCTTTACCTGCATAACTCAAATCTCAATAGTTTAGTTCATGGGGAATCCATGTCTTTACATTCTTTAGTAAGTGTCATGAAGTAGTTCTATTTTGCTGGCTAAGTCTAGTGAGATTTAAGTAGTTAGGAGTCAGGAGTCGAGTTTCATGTTGGGACCAAACTAACAATTCTCGTGAATCAAAGGCTCTAAACACAAACCCTAAACAAAATGTCCAAACTTAAATTCTTCGAAATAAAATTCAAATAAAATGTCTAAACAAAACCTCCAAAGAAAAATCCTGATGACCAAAATCTTGAAGGAATTCTAAATAAAACTAAGATACAAACAATTTTTTTGATGAATAAGTCCTGAACATAATTTGCGATGAACAAACCCTAAACAAAAGTTTTGATGAACATATCTAATGAATAAATCCTCCAAAACAAATGCTCAAAGACCAAATACTTTGAAATAACATCTTTCCAACATTCATATAATTGCTTTACCTACATAACTCAAATCTCACTAGTTTAGTTCATGGAGAATCCATGTCTTTACATTCTTTAGTAAGTGTCATGAAGTAGTTCTATTTTGCTAGCTAAGTCTAGTGAGATTTAAATAGTGAGGAGTTAGGAGTCGAGTTTCATGTTGGGACCAAACTAACAATTCTCATGAATCAAAGGCTCTGAACACAAACCTTGAAAAAAATGTCCAAACTTAAATTATTCAAAATAAAATTCAAATAAAATGTCTAAACAAAACCTCCAAACAAAAATCCTGATGACCAAAATCTTGAAGGAATTCTAAATAAAACTTAGATACGAACAATTTTTTTGATGAATAAGTCCTGAGCATAATCTACGATGAACAAACCCTAAACAAAAGTTTTGATGAACATATCTAATGAATACATCCTCCAAAACAAATGCTCGAAGACCAAATACTTTGAAATAGCATCTGAACAAAAGTTATGAAAAAAAAACTTGATGAAAAAGTCCTGAATAGTTTCTCCAAAGAACAAAATCCTAAACAAAATGTCTGATGCAAAAACTCTGAGTAAATTCTCTAAACTTAAGTACCAAACAAAATGTCTGACTACCAATATCTTGAACAAAATAGTTTTGAATAAAACCAAGTCCCAATACTTGCATAAGTACAAAAAATCCTAAAAGGTAGTAATAAGTTAGAAATGTAAAATATCATTATTTATAATTCCAAGTTCTGATATTAAGGAGAAATCTGATAAAACTTCCACAACTATGAAGATGAAAACTTAATAAACAAAGATAAATAAATAAAAGTGGGTCCCCATTCTTTATTACTTTACAATAAAAAATTCACACAGTTTATCCCAAAAAACTAATTTACTATCTATATGGACTGTGAAATCATAAAATCTTTGATATGCACCCTATATGGGGGGATATATATTGAAAGGCTAATCTTTTGGAGAAGATTTGGGTTAAATTTGCAAAAATAAAAACAAACTTGGCATTCCTTAAGTGTTTTAGGGAGTCATTTTTCTACATCTTTTATGGGGTGCAAGGTCATGCCATTTTTCATTAATCATGAGGAAGGATCACATGATGTGGATTTGAAATGTTGAGAAAAAATGAAAATTTCACATAGTTTATCCCAAAAAACTACTTTACTATTTGTATGGATTGTGAAAGCACAAAATATATGATATACACCTTATATGGGGGGATATATATTCAAAGGCTAGAAGCTTTAGGTTAAATTTGCAAAAAGAACAATAGACCTAGATTCCTTGAGTATTGTAGTGAGTCATTTTTCTACATCTTCTATGGGGTGCAAGGTCATGTTGTTCTTCAATCCTCTTGAGGAAGGATCACTTGATGTGGATCTGAAATGTTCAGAAATAATAAAAATTTCACATAGTTTATCTAAAAAAACTACTTTACTATTTTTATGGACAGTGAAAGCACAAAATCTTTGATATGCATCCTATATGGGGGGATATATATTCAAAGGTTAAGATTTTGGAGAAGCTTTAGGTTAAATTTACAAAAAGAACAACATACCTGACATTCTTTAAGCATTGTAGGCAGTCATTTTTATACATCTTTTATGGGGAGCAAGGTCATGCTATTCTTCATTCCCCCTGAGGAAGGATCACATGATGTGGATCCAAAATATTGAGAAACAATAAAAATTTCATACAATTTATCCCAAAAAACTACTTTAGTATCTATATGGATAGTGAAAGCATAAAATCTTTGATATGCACCCTATATGGGGTGGATATATATTCAAAGGTTAAGCTTTTGGAGAATATTCAAATTAAATTTGTAAAAAAAATAGAAAACCTGGCATTCCTTAAGTGTTGTAGGGAGTCATTTTTCTACATATTTTATGGGGTATAAGGTCATACTATTATCCATTCCTCTTGAGGAAGGATAACATGATGTGAATCCAAAACTTTGAAAAACAATAAAAAATTCACATATTTTGTCCCAAAAAACTACTTTAATATCTGCATGGACTGTGAAAGCACAAAAGCTTTGATATGCACTTTATATGGGGGGATATATGTTCAAAGGCCAGCTTCTAGAGAAGATTTGGGTTAAATTTATAAAAATAATAACAAACCCGACATTCCTTCATCATTATAGAGAGTTATTTTTCTACATCTTTTATGGGGTGCAAGCTCATGTTGTTCTTCATTCCTCTTGAGGAAGGATCACATGATGTGGATCTAAAACATTGAGAAACAATAAAAATTTCACACAGTTTATCTCATAAAACTATTTTACTATCTGTATGGACTATGAAAGCACAAAATCTTTGATATGCACCCTATATGGGGGGGATATATATTCAAAGGCTAAGCTTCTAGAGAAGCTTCGGGTTAAATTTTCAAAAATAACAATAGTCCCAGAATTCCTTAAAAACTATAAGGAGTCATTTTTCTACATATTTTATGGGGTACAAGGTCATGTTGTTCTTCATTCTTCCTAAGGAAGGATTCTATGATGTGGATCCAAAATGTTGAGAAATAATACAAATTTCAAACAGTTTATCCCAAAAAACTGCTTTACTATCTGTATGGACTGTGAAAGCAAAAAATCTTTGATATGCACCTTGAATGGGGGGATATATATTTAAAGGCTAAGATTTTGGAGAAGCTTTGGGTTAAATTTACAAAATAACAATAGACATGGCATTCCTTAATCATTTTAGGGAGTCATTTTTCTACATATCTTATGGGGTGCAAGGTCATGTTGTTCTTCATTCCTCCTAAGGAAGGATCACATGATGTGGATCTGAAACATTGAGAAACAATAAAAATTTCACACAATTTATTCCCCAAAAATACTTTACTATCTGTATGGACTGTGAAAGCACAAGATCTTTGATAAATAATCTTGTCATCCTAGAGATATCATGCATTCATAGAACCATGGCCTAAAAAATAGTCATTTTTGAAATTGTAATAACATAACAAATAAATAATGCTAATATATGTTATCTTTTATGTTTTTTAGCAGATGACTAGTAGCAATGCAATTGAGTTAGGATTATGAGTTTGTATTCAACTTAATGTTAACATAAACATACTACGTGGAAAAAACATTCATACATGAATAGATAGGAAAAATAGAGATTAATATTGGAATTTATTTTCTATTGTCTTAGAAGGCATTGAAAATTTACAATTACTTTTGCTAATTTATTTTAAGAAAGATGCAAGAATAAAAGTTGAGATACAAAAGGTATCAATTTGAGAAAAATTGAAATACTTACAATTACCATCAGTAATACTATCATTTAGTATCTATCATGCATCCGTAGAACCACAATCCATAAAATGGTTGTTGAAATTGATACAACATAACAACAAAAAAGGTTACTACACACATTTCCACCTAAATCAATCAATTTATATATGATCATAATTACAAGTTTAATATTTAATAAATAAGAAAACATTATTTAAATTAAATGAAAAGAAATCAAATACAAACCATTAGATACCAAATGTTTTAAGAGTCTATACGATGAGAAATGATAGCTTTTATATGTAATTGGGTAAAGAGTTTTTTCATATAGTCTTGAATCTCAAGTTGGATGAGTCTAAGAGTTTGTTAAATATAAAGGCTCAAACTCATGAAGTTCATTCCATTAGGTAACACACAATGGATATAAAGAAGCTTAGCGTTGTCAAGAACCTCATTTTTTCCAATCACACCATAACAAAGTTAGTAATGTCTATAGTAATAATATATGATTTTAAATAAAAAAATAATAAATTATAAATAATAATAACATTATATTGAGGAACTTACAAAACTATCTTGCGAAGAGGCCCTTCCTAAGAAGTAATAATTTTTTCTATTACAATATCCGAGCTTCTCCATTTTCCATGGTATATTATTCTAAAATTTTCAGACCTATTTCTCATAATTCTTTAACATTTGTATTTTTCATTTTCTATTAAAAAAATATATAGGTGAATAGTTTAAAATCTAAACTAAAATAGCCTCAAGATGACCAATACCTTACAGTGCAACTAAAAAGTAAAATTTTAAAATATTTTGTAACCTACAACTCGGGAAAAATAATTTTATCTTTATCATTAATTGCATCTCTTAATGGACCATTGTTGTCTAAATATTCAATATGAGTTTCCTAAAGACAGGATTTGTGAGCTCAATAAAAAATGAACATCAAAATGCATATGTTTTTAATAGTATTAGAGAAGCAACAAATAGAAGACTCTAAAGGAAATAATTCTTGAATGATAAGATTATCCTCTTGTACTAGTTTAATTACCATACCATTTGAGTTTTTATTATTTACATTGTCATTGGTGTTCATAAAAAATGTTGCGTCAAGTAGGAAAGTTGGATGAAGAGTTGATTCTATTATATTTTGTAGCTCTACCTTGACATAATGATATCATTACAATATGAAGAGGTTATACTCGTTTTACACTAGATAATTTGTGTTGATGAATGATTTCAAGTAATTCACTAGTTTCCAAATTTGTTATGTTCAATTTATGGTGGAAACAGGGTCTATAAAAATCAATGTTGAAACTATTTATTGCAAGAAAATAAGTGGAATATTTCTCATGACAAGGTTTTGGCAAGGTTCTTATAGGGGATTTCATTATTCATTCATTTGACATGATCTGAGAGTTGTGGATAGATCATGAGTCATTGAATAATGAGCAATATTTATAACTTTAATGATGCATGTATCTATTGACCATTTTTGGCCCAACAGGCCAAAAAATTGGTCCCCTTCTTTCCCTGCTGTTCTGAGCCAGTTCATTTCTTGATTTTGCATAAGTCTGGTAATTTCTACGGACTCTGCAAGTTTTCTACAGACTCTACAAGTTTTTATGGACTCTGTAGAGATTTCTATGGACTCTATAGGTCCATTTCTATGGACTCTACAGGTCCATTTCTATGGACTCTGCAGGCATGGATTTCTACGGACTCGACAGGCAGAAAACTACAGACTCTGTAGGATGAGGCAAGTTCCCACTTAGGCGTAAAATGGACCATTTCAAATGCCCTTGTGGAGGGTAGTTCATGACTCAAAAGCCCTTGTGGAGGGTAGGGAACACTTTCAAAAGAGGCCACAGAGAAAATCCGCAAAGGTAAGTTTCCTTTGAAAATTCGTTTAAGGCATAGGAAGTACCCTTCAAAAGGATCATTTCCAATTTTTTCGAAGGGCACTTTTCAAAGGCAGTCGAAGAAGCAAAGGAAGAAATCCTTTGGAATTTTTTTCTGAAGGAATTCCTTCAGACAAAAAGTCTGAAGGAATTCGGAAGGGCCACAAACAAAAATCTTGCAAAAAAGACTAAGGCAAAGGCTAGAATAATTTCTTCAGAACTTTTTGTCTGAAGGAATTCCTTCAGACAAAAAGTCTGAAGAAATTCAAGGAAGCTGTGGGAGAAAAGCTCGAAAAGAGAATTTTTGAAGGAAAGTAAAGTGGTCAAAGACAATTCTTGCAGACTTTTTGTCTGCGGGGAAAAAGTCCACAGAAAAAGTCCGTGGGCAAAATGTCTGCAGGGAAAAAACTTGAGGAAAAGCTTTGAAGGTTTTCATGACCAAGGGAGCTGAAGGACCCTGAAGGGTAGGTGCCCTTGCAAGGGACTCTCAGCCAAAATGAAGGACACTTCTCCAAAATTTGAAGGGTCACCTTCCCTTCGGGAGGGTCCAAAGTAAAATTTTGAAGGAAAGGAAGCAATAAAAGGCCAAATCAAGAGGAAAGCCGAAGAAATTCCAAGGGGTGATGGGCCCAAAGACATCACAATCAAGCACGACAAACTAGCCATTGGTTTTCAAATAGTGACAGACCCATGGATGTTAAATTTAAGGTAGTGAAATAGCCATTGATTTTGAAAAGCAAAATAGAAGAGCCCAGGGAACTCAACGACCTGCCAAGAAGATAGCCCCAAGGGCCGAAGGAGCCAGAAAGAGACAAAACCAAGAAAAGACAAAGTGAAGAAGCAGACAAATAGTCTAGGTGGCAAAGCGAAAGGAGTTACTCTAGTGGTTAGAATAGTGACTGCCAAGTGGTCATCAAATAGTGCGAACACTAAGCGACGCAACCTATTTTCTCCATTTTACATTTATAAGCAGACAAACTACATGAATATCTGGAAGGAGCAATATTGTCTATAGAAAAAGGGTGTGGCCCGTGCTTTCACATTAACGTTTGAATGCCAAAGTCAAGACTACATGGTTTTAGCAGGGCTTTTCTAAGAAGAATGACATTAACAACAGTGACTTCCTCTTCTCGATACTCACAAACGCACATGGGCCAGCTTGTCAAGGGTGCCAAAAAATATTTTTCAAAAGGGGTGCCTTTACTTCTTCTCCTCTTTCTATATATTGTAAACTTCTCATTTGAGGAGGAATCTCTTAGCCTTAAGGCAAAGCTCTACCCAAAAATATCTTAGGCTTGTAAGGCAAAACTCTGCCAAATCTTACCTTGAATCGAGACTTAGCATTTTTACCTCCATTTGGACTTGTACTCATGCATATGTCTATGTTTTATTTTTGTGTTAAGACATTTTATTTTATGCTTTTCACATAATGATTCCAACATGTTTGGTGCATTGTGAAGTTTCCTCTTCTGCAGGTCTACCAGAAGTGTCTCCAGTGTTAGGTTGTGGAGCTAAAAGCTTCAACCTTTGCAAACTGAGGAACAGATGGTTGCTGAGTTCTACAGGAACCGGCGTCGGCAGCAGGACCGACGTAGGCAGGGACCAGTGCAGAAGGCCACCGGCGACGGCAGGAAGTCGGCCGACGTCGGCAGAACCAGACAAGCAGGGACCGACGTCGGTCGCCTGTGTGTTCCAGAACTGCTCGTTTCACGGACAGTTAGTTAAGTGAACGAAGAGTTTGCATGTTGAGACCAGTTAGAGTCTTGTGCTGCGAGGACTATTGTCTAAATTAAGAGTCTAAGTTATTGTTTGAGTTAGGGATCTATTTATAGACCCATTGGCATGTATTGTATAAGGCATGAGATAGAAAGGAAGAGTTCCTTCTAGTTGTAAGATCTGTGAGTTGCAGGTTGTTGCAAGCTCATTGGGGATCTACATGTAAGTTTGGTCTTTGAATTGCAGGTTGCAGGTTCATGAGAGATCAGCTTGAAGTGCTATAGAGTGCTTGATGTACCGGCAGGGTTATTACTGACTGGTTGGTGAGGTGAACACCAATTCTGTGTGTGAGTTGGTTGTTGGGACCGTTTTTGTGTAGGAGAGTGTGTGTGAGAAGAATTACTGAACACTTGAGGTGTGGCGAATCTCTGTAAGGTGAAAGAGTGTGGCGGCTCTTTGTTGTATTCTTTTCTATTAGTGTTAATACAAGATAGTGTATTGTCTCTCATATTCTGTGCTATTGGTGAATTCTAGTTACTTGTGTTTCTGGTTATTTCCGCATATTCAATTGCTTATACTTGGTAATCATACTGTGCTTTTTCTGAGAAGCAAGATCCCAACTAGTGGCATCAGAGCATGTTTGTTGTTCTAGATTCCTGACAACTGGTATCAGAGCCTTGGTTGTAAGTTCTTAAGCTTGATACCATCAATCGGTATCAGAGCTTTTGGTTGGGATACTAACAGATTGGTGTAGATCTGGGTAGTGTGTTTTGATTACAGGTTACTCACAGGTTTCTGTTTGAGTGGGAGTTGAGCAATGACAGAAAGTAGTCAACTACGAATGGAGAAGTTCAATGGCAAGAACTACCAATTATGGAGGATGCAGATTGAGGACTATCTGTATCAGAAAGATTTGTACTTACCGTTGGGTGGGGTTGCTAGCAAACCCTTGGATATGAAAGATGAAGAATGGGAGGTTCTTGATCGGAAGGCTCTGGGATCTGTTAGATTGAGTCTTGCATCATCTGTGATTTCCAGCTTATCACAGTGTAAGACAACGGTGGAGTTGATGGAATCTTTGGCAAATTTATATGAAAAACCCTCAGCTTCGAATAAGGTATTTCTTATGAAGCGTTTATTTAATTTGCAAATGTTGGAAGGTGGATCTGTTCATAGCCATCTTCGTGATTTCCATGGTTTAGTAAACCAGTTAAGTTCAGTCAATATTGTATTTGATGATGAAATAAGAGCTCTCTTAATCTTGTGTTCATTACCTGAAAGTTGGGAAGGTATGGTAATGGCAGTTTCTAATACTGTGTCTCCTTCAAAAGTCTTAAAAGTGGATGATATTGTGAGTGTAATCTTGAACGAAGAGATACGCAGGAAAAGCACAGGAGAATCATCTGGAGATGCTTTGAGTGTTGAAGGAAGAGGAAGGCCAAGAGAGAAGATAGAGCGTGGGAGATCAAGGTCAAAGACGGGCAAGAGATCCAAGTCCAGGTATGGCAGAATAACCTGCTGGAAATGTGGAAAGCAAGGGCACTTAAAGAGAGATTGCAGATCGGGTACAGATCAGCATGAAGAACATGAAGAAGAAGCAGATGTTGCAGGTTACATTGCACAGGATGCTCTGGTATGTTCTTTGGATAAAGTAGAATCTTGGGTATTAGATTCTGGTGCCTCTTTTCATGCATCCCCACATAGGGAATTTTTTCATGAGTATGTCCAGGGAGATTTTGGAGAAATTTGTGTAGGGGATGGTAAGTCTTGTCAGATTGTTGGCAAAGGCAAAGTGAAGCTGAAACTGCAGACAGGTAACACATGGGTGTTAAAGGAGGTCATGCACGTCCCAGTTCTGAAGCGGAATCTGATTTCTGTTAGAAGTTTGGGTGAAGAGGGTTGCACAGTAACTCTCACAGCGGACTCTTGGAAGGTTACCAAGGGTACACTTGTTATAGCTAGAGGTAAGAAAGTAGGTACGCTTTATCTATCTACTTGTTTTACTGATTCTTCTTCTGGGTTATCTACTTCAGCTGTAGATTCGGAGATGTGGCTTGATAGGCTTGGTCACATAGATATGAAGGAGATGCTGGTTTTTGAGTCAAAGGATATGCTTTCGGATTTGGAAGGCATGGATCGTGGTTTCTGTATGCAGAAGAAGAAGGTGAGATTTCTTGAGGAATCCGATGTTAGTGACAAGAACAGGAAAGCCTTGGTTTTCAAGGAGAAAGTGACGGACAGAGTTCAGCACAAGGTGCAGGGGAATTCTAAGCAGAGCAAGGGTGTTTTGGACAAGGGTTTGATCCAAAAGGAGCTCGCGGGAAAAAGTCAGGTCTCACAAGAAAAACACAGAGACCGACGTCGGCAGGAAAAATGGCGTCGGTGTCTAGACAGGGACCGATGTCGGCTATGTGTAGCCCGACGTCGGTGACTCGGGGCAGACAGAGACCGGCGTCGGCCATGGGAAAACGACGTCGGCGGAGAGGCAGTCGCAGGGAACCGACATCGGTCGGCTGTAGACTGAGATGTGACCGGCATCGGTCACTGAGATGAATTTTGGGTGGACAGCAAGCTGTCATGGAGTCTCAAGCGCCCATATGGAGGACTGAAGGTGTAAGTAAGTTCTTAAATTCGTCATTTCCCTTCTTTACACTACTTGTTGCTCACTTATGGCATAGGACCAGGAAGTTATTGAAGAAGCAGAACAGGTAGATCCAGGAAACAGTGGGAGCTAGGCATGAATGAGGATGTGATTCCTTGGAGGAGAACCAAACAGGTGTTTTGGGTAGTGTTGCCAGCTGGAAGTAAGCACTGAAAGATGAATGGATGTTAAGGATGAAGAAGAGCGGAAATAGATACGTGAGATGGAAGATCAGGGTATTTGATCTTGTATTAGCTGCAGGGCAATGGAGGTTTGTTCATTGTGTTTCTCTTTACCAGGTTGGATAGTATTAGCTACACTATCCTATTTTCTGTATGATGTGCTTGTTGCAGGGTTACATATACAGGTATTACTGAACTAAAGGTAAAGCTAGTTCAGGGGTTTGTCATGGAGAATCTGGGAGCAGCAAGATTCTTTGGCAAGAGTGTGTTCTAGAGACATGGAAGGTCATGTGTTGACTTTGTTTCAGGATGATTGTGTGGAACCGGTTAGCACACCGATGGTTAGACAGTTCATAGAACAGGTGTCTTGATTCACATAATGAGGTTGAGTGCATGATATGTACTAAAACTGAGTTTTCCCAAGCAGTGGGAGTTGTCACAAGTTAGGAGCCAATCTGGGAGAGAACCATTGGAGGTCAGTTCAGTGGATTCTTACAGGGACTAGTAGCAGGTGCACATGCTATGCAAGTTCAGGTTTATTTCTACATGGTTGTAGATGTGGATGTGGTAGGTAATTTGGATGACAGGTTTTGCACCACGGATTTTGTGGTGGTTGGTCTTCAAGGATGATTTTGAAGATGGATACATAGCCAAGGTAACAAACTAGACGGTGTACAGGTACATGTACAGGTTGCAGCTGTTTATCTCCAAGTGGGAGATTGTTAGGTTGTGGAGCTAAAAGCTTCAACCTTTGCAAACTGAGGAACAGATGGTTGCTGAGTTCTACAGGAACCGGCATCGGCAGCAGGACCGACGTCGGCAGGGACCAGTGCAGAAGGCCACCGGCGACGGCAGGAAGTCGGCCGACGTCGGCAGAACCAGACAAGCAGGGACCGACGTCGGTCGCCTGTGTGTTCCAGAACTGCTCGTTTCACGGACAGTTAGTTAAGTGAACGAAGAGTTTGCATGTTGAGACCAGTTAGAGTCTTGTGCTGCGAGGACTATTGTCTAAATTAAGAGTCTAAGTTATTGTTTGAGTTAGGGATCTATTTATAGACCCATTGGCATGTATTGTATAAGGCATGAGATAGAAAGGAAGAGTTCCTTCTAGTTGTAAGATCTGTGAGTTGCAGGTTGTTGCAAGCTCATTGGGGATCTACATGTAAGTTTGGTCTTTGAATTGCAGGTTGCAGGTTCATGAGAGATCAGCTTGAAGTGCTATAGAGTGCTTGATGTACCGGCAGGGTTATTACTGACTGGTTGGTGAGGTGAACACCAATTCTGTGTGTGAGTTGGTTGTTGGGACCGTTTTTGTGTAGGAGAGTGTGTGTGAGAAGAATTACTGAACACTTGAGGTGTGGCGAATCTCTGTAAGGTGAAAGAGTGTGGCGGCTCTTTGTTGTATTCTTTTCTGTTAGTGTTAATACAAGATAGTGTATTGTCTCTCATATTCTGTGCTATTGGTGAATTCTAGTTACTTGTGTTTCTGGTTATTTCCGCATATTCAATTGCTTATACTTGGTAATCATACTGTGCTTTTTCTGAGAAGCAAGATCCCAACTAGTGGCATCAGAGCATGTTTGTTGTTCTAGATTCCTGACATCCAGTAGGAATATGGGCACATGTAAATAGGTTGCCAAAGTGTGTCTCAGAACACCTTTGATAGTTCTTCCTCTTTGTATCTCTATGGACCCCTGACTGACTGATACAAGAGTTTTTCCACATCAGATGAAGTGTATGGGAGCTTCTTCTTGGTGAAAAGTGTATGTTCAGGCTGAGTGGATCAACCTTTTTTGGTGTATCACCTTTTAGTTTAGGTTTAGGTTCTATTTTCAACATCCTTCTCCCTTTTTATCCCCCCTTTTTCCATTTTTTGTTAGCAGTAGGAATCCAGGACCTAAAAGATACATCAGAGGGAGCTAGCCCTTATCTAGAGACTCTCCCCCCAAGCTTCACCAGTCCCACAAGTGAGAGGGGAGTTTCCATTATTGCGTGTGGAAGGCAGGAGCTTGGCCTCCTGCCCAGGGTGCAATCCACTGCATCAACAATTTTTGGCATGCCCAGTGGGACCAACTAGGACAAGTTATGTCCAAAGAGTTGAAGAAATTTTGGTGTGTTCTTCAACCAACCAGCGTTTGGAGGCTTTTGCATCAACACTAATGGCAACTCTAAGTTGAATCAGCTAGTTAAGCAATTCAGGTGCCATTAAGAACTCTTATTTTTGTATGTATAATCCCACTGATAAGAATCATGGACTTTGTTTTTCATTATATGACTTCAATCAGACTCAAAATTTTCTTACAATCACCTCAAGCAGCTCTCCTAGATGCCCTTCAATGATAAGGGAGGTGGCGCTAGAGTTTGAGAAGAAGGTAATGGAAATTGACAAACTGGATGAGCAGTATGGATATTAGTAAGAGCTGATGTATAAAGAGGAGTGTTTGTTTAGGCAAGCTCAAGCCTTGCAATCCATGGAGGAGGAGGTATCAAAATGGAAGAGTCCATTCTTTCAAGGCAGTCAGCCTTGTGTGCCCCCTCCTACTCTAAAGAAAGCTCCCTCTTGTGCACCAAATCCTTTTTATTAGATGACACTTGCTCATTCTATCTCATTCGATGCATCAATTGATCCTACTCTTAATCTTGTGTGCCTAGCTTTCTAGCATGCCTCTTTTTAGATAACTCTTTTTGTACATGAGTAGACCCTCCCAAATCTTCCCCAGCCTCCTCAAGTTTTTCAACATGATCTCCAAATTCCAAGTTGGAAGAAGGAAAGTCATGAACCAGCCTAGGACTTTGGAGAGGATAAAGTTACTCCCTATTTCCAAGGGGAAAATTCCAATCCCAAGATCATGAGCTGGAAGGAAAAATTAGAATCATGGGGCAAGAAGGAAGAGGAGGAGAGGTTTTGCTCAAAACCTTAAAAAAGATGAGGCTGATCCTACTCATGATGATGATTGTGACCTCCAAGAAAGGCTTTTCCAAGAGGATATAGCCAAAAGAATTAGAGAGTTGGAATCCAGAGAGAGATTCTTCAGCCAATGTGTGATGGATGGTTAAGACCCAACGGCACATTCCATGTCTGAACACACCCCATCTACACACCTCCAAGAGAGCTATCATTCCACACCTGATATAGATGCAGTGCTAACCAAATGGAAGGAGGAGAATCATTTGATTCTAGCTCAAGGACTACCTCCTCTTCTACATGGTTTTTCCACTTCACCCCTTCTCAAGGAGGAACCTGTTTTGGAGGAGGTGAGTGAGGAAGAAAAGATCCAATCTGTAGCTTCCCAAAAGGCTATCATGAGAGACAAAGAAGAAGAAATCATCATCGATTCTCCCTTTGAAGACATCATCGATGATGGAGAAGGTATAGGGCATGCATAGATGCAGATGTTCCAGCAATACGAAGAGGAACATAAGCATGGTGAGCTCTCTCCTCCTTTGTTTGATGAACTTCTTTGCTGCTTCGATGAGGAGGATGACTATGCTGAGGAGCTTGAATTGGAGGAGGATCAGGTGGATGTCTTTGAACAACTAGAGACTCTGATCCTTGAGTAGGAAAAGGAGAGGCTGGTCTCTCTTGAGGAAAATCTTGAAGAAGAGAGTTTTGAACAAAGAGGTGATGTTCTGTGGGATGAGCAATTAGTTTTTGATTCCATTTCAGACATCACAACAGTCACCCTTCTTCAAGAAGGCCAAGAGGAAGCAGAAGATGAGTTTGATAGGATTTTCATTGAAGCAAAAGGGAACAGGTCAAACCATGATGCATTGCAAAGGGACCATGCACAATAAAGGGCTTATGGTGATGAGCCAACAGCCACAGATTTCTTGGTGAAATGTACCAGCATGAAGAGCGAACATTCAACAAGATTCCAAGAACAAAAAGAGTACTTATATGTTGGAAGCATGTTTGAATCTGATCCACTTAGATACAAGCCAATCAAGGTGACAAGCAAGAGGAGCAGGTCACCAAGTCTCCATTTAATTCAGCGACTTGTCTGGCACCGTAAGTTTCCTAGCTAGGGAGGGGACTTAAGAAGTTTTACCTTTGATCTAGGAGGGAAGCAAACATACCTAGTTAGTTGTACATAGTAGTTTGCTTTCAGTCTCTTTTCCTGCTTTCCCTAAGTGTTATTTGCACAAGTAGTGTTTTTAGCCTTGTGTGTGTTTTCTTTTGTGTGTGGGGTAAAAGGCTTCATGATTGATTTTGGGATATCTCAAGGCTGTTATTAACCTTTCGTCAAAGCTACATTCTAACTCTGTGCTCAATGGACTAAAAGGCAATTGGTTTCTAAGCATAGCAAGCATGGTTCCCTTAGGAGTCACCAACTTGTTGACCATTTTTGGCCTAACAAGCCAAAAAATTGGTCCCCTTCTTTCCCTGCTATTCTGAGCCAGTTCATTTCTTGATTTTGCATAAGTCTAGTAATTTCTATGAACTTTGCAGGTTTTCTATGGACTCTACAGGTTTTCTATAGACTTTGCAGAGATTTCTACGGACTCTACAGGTCCATTTCTATGGACTCTATAGGTCCATTTCTATGAACTCTGTAGGCATGGATTTCTACTGACTCGACAGGGGGAAAACTATGGATTTCATAGGAAGAGGCAAGTTCCCACTTAGGCACAAAATGGACCATTTTAAGTACCCTTGCAGAGGACAGTTTGGGACTCAAGAGCCCTTGTAGAGGGCAGGGAACACTTTCAAAAGAGGCCACAGAGAAAAGCTACAAAGGTAAGTTTCCTTCAAAAATTTGTTTAAGGCATAGGAAGTACCCTTCGGAAGGGTCGTTTCTAATTTTTCTGAAGGGCACTTTTCAAAGGCAGTTGAAGAAGCAAAGGAAGAAATCCTTTAGACTTTTTGTCTAAAGGAATTCCTTGGAACAAAAAGTCCGAAGGAATTTGGAAGGGCCACAAACAAAAATCCTGCAAAAAAGACTAAGGCAAAGGCTAGAATAATTTCTTCTAACTTTTTGTCCAAAGGAATTCCTTCAGAAAAAAGTCTGAAGAAATTTGGGGAAGTTGCAGGAGAAAAACCCGAAAAGAGAATTTTCGAAGGAAAGCAAAGTGGTCGAAGACAATTCTTACAAACTTTTTGTTTGCAGGGAAAAAGTCCATGAAAAAAGATTGCGGGGAAAAAGTCTGCAGGGAAAGAACCCGAGGAAAAGCTCCAAAGGTTTTCATGACCAAGGGAGCCGAAGGACCCCAAAGGGTAGGTGCCCTTGTGGGGGACTCTCAGCCAAAATGAAGGACACTTCTCTAAAAGTTGAAGGGTCACCTTCCCTTCGGGAGGGTCCAAAGCAGAAGTCTGAAGGAAAGGAAGCAACAAAAAGGCCAAATGAAGAGGAAAGCCAAAGAAATTCCAAGGGGTGATAGGCCTGAACACGTTAAAATCAAGCATGGAAAACTAGCCGTTGGTTTTCAAATAGTGATGGGCCCACGGACGTCAAATTTAAGGCAGTGAAATAGCCATTGATTTTGAAAACCAAAATAGAAGAGCCCAAGGAACTTAGCGACCCACCAAGAAGATAGCCTCGAGGGTTGAAGGAGCCAGAAAGAGACAAAACCAAGAAAAGACAAAGTGCAGAAGTGGACAAACAGTCTAGGTGGCAAAGGGAAAGGAGTTACTCTAGTGGTTAGAGCAGTGACTACCAAGTGGTCATCAAACAATGCGAATAGTAAGCGATGCAGTCTATTTTCTCCACTTTACATTTATAAGTAGACAAACTACGTGAATATCTAGAAGGAGCAGTCTTGTTTGTAGAAAAAGGGTGTAGCTCCTGCTTTCACATTAATGTTTGAACGCCAAAGTTAAAACTGCATGGTTCCAACAGGCCTTTTCTAAGAAGAATGACATCAACAACAATGACTTCCTCTTTCTGATACTCACAAACGCACATGGGCCAGCTTGTTAAGGGTGCCAAAAAGTATTTTTCAAAAGGGGTGCCTTTACTTCTTCTCCTCTTTCTATATATTGTAAACTTCTCATTTGAGAAGGAGGAATCTCTCAGCCTTAAGGCAAAGCTCTGCCCAAAAATCTCTCGGGCTTGTAAGGCAGAACTCTGCTAGATTTTACCTTGAATCGAGACTTAGCATTTTTACCTCCATCTAGACTTGCACTCATGCATGTGTCTATGTTTTCTTTTTGTGTTAAGTCATTTTCTTTAATGCTTTTCACAAAATGATTCCAACATGTCTGGTGCATTGTGAAGTTTCCTCTTCTATAGGTTTGCCAGAAGTGTCTACAGCAGGAATATGAGTGCATGTGAATAGGCTGCCAAAGTGTGTCTCAGAACACCTTTGATAGTTCTTCCTCCTTGTATCTCTACATAACCTTGACTCACTGATACAGAAGAGTTTTCCCACATCAGATGAAGTGTATGGGAGCTTCTTCTTGTTGAAAAGTGTATGTTCGAGCTGAGTGGATCAACCTTTTTTGGTGTATCACCTTTAGTTTAGGTTTAGGTTCTATTTTCAGCATCCTTCTCCCTTTTCATCCCTCCCCCTTTTCCATTTATTTGTTAGCAGTAGGAATCCAGGACCTAAAAGATACATCAGAGGGAGCTAGTCCTTATCTAGAGACTCTCCCCCCAAGCTTCACCGGTCCCACAAGTGAGAGGGGAGTTTCCATTGTTGCGTGTGGAAGGCAGGAGCTCAGCCTCCTTCCTAGGGTGCAATCCACTGTGTTAATAGTATTTGCAAAAGATATGGGAAAAATCCTATTGTTATTACAAGAATCTAAATAAAAAATTAAATGGAATTTTTAGATGTTACAAACACATTTGTAGGAATAAGTGGTGGTATGAAAAAATAGTTTGTGCAATATCACTTAACTTACCAATTTGTTCACAATGTCATTTAGCACAATTAAGAGAAAATAGAAATTGGCACTTATGAATTTTTTGAAGAAAGAATTAAAATAAAATGCTAGATACAATGTTTATGAGGTATGTTGCATTTGCATTAGACTTTAAACATTGCAAAATGTGAAAAAATGAAATTTTGTTTACATAAATGCAAATTAAAATTAACATTTTGAATATTACATGATAATTTAATGATGTATGACATGCTAAAATAGTGAATCACATTATACATATAATATTTATGAGGTATGTTGATTTTGTTCATGAGGTATTATGAGTTTCTCTTTCTATTTTTATCAAAAGTGAAAAAAAATTGCATTGTTTGATTCTCATAGTGAAAAATATTTGCATGCTTTAATTGTAATAGGTAATTTACATAATTCCCATACATGTATTTAGATGTTTTAGTGAAAGAGATCTGGTTTGAATATCATAGAAACAAACAAATATTTTTATAACCAAGAAATTAGTATCTATGTGGTCAAAAGTCTTAACAATGTACATTATATCTGTTTTAAGCTGTGCAAATGTATTTGAAATTATGCAACTCTATTTGAAATGAAATTTATAAATTATAGAGAAGCTATTTTTTTTTATCAAATACAATATTATGTATAGAATTGGTTTTTCAATTTATCTTTTCCATTAATTTGTTTTATGGTCTTGTTTGATTTTATGTTTGTTTGCATTTGCTTGTCTTTGGCTATGGCATGCAAACCTTCCATCCCCATTTTGATAATTATTGTGTGGAGATTTGAAATCCATGGGAAAGGGGGAAAACTATTGCAAACTTTCACATAATTTTTGGATATAAAATCTAAAAGTTTGAGACATAAATGATAGAAATTTAAGAATTTTTGAATTCACATTCAATAGTGTAAAACATAGGTTTTTTTAGAATTTTTAAATTTGTTTTTTAAAATTTTTAACTATTGGAATATATGTTTTATATGTTGTTGCATTCTCTCAAAGAAACATATTCCTGAATATAAAAATTACGAAGTTTTTTTAAACAATAGAATCATTTGTTTTATGATTGCACAAGTGTGTAGTGTAAATAATACTTAACTTTAGAAATATATATTTGTTATGGCATGGTTTGAGGATGGGCGTATGATTTATTACAAAATAAAATGGCTCGTGATAGTTGAAACATTTTTTAATGTTAACATTTCATAAAAAATGAATTTTTAAAGTTTTCAAGTGTGCGCATATAAATCAATAGTTGGTCCTAGTTTGGAAATAGTATGTTGTGAATCATTTATGTGCCTTTGTATTTGGTTTTAATAGTAATATGATTAATGGTATTTTTTTCCCACTGTAAAAGTGCCTAGCATTATAAATTTTGATAGCAAATTGATTAATCTTTCTTTGTCTTCAAGGTACTCTTCATATGTTGTTTTTCTTACTGAAAGTATTAGCTTGTTGATTAGATGGTCTTTGAAAATACATTGGATAATGGTATTTATTATATTTTTTATATTGCATACTAGGCATGGGGAATATAAACATGCACATTCAATTTGTTAACTACTACAGTAAGTTGTTGCTTTGTGTAAAGGATTAGAGTACTCTATTAGGAGAATTCAAATTGTTCATATAGGTTCGAATGGGCTGAAATATTATTTTATAATCAAAAAAATGTTGTGTACCTATTTTTTCCAAGAAAACAAAAGTGTTTGATTAGTATTAATTTTATTGAAATAATAAATTATACATTTTTGAATTTGGCATGTACCTAAATATTTGTATCTAATAGTATTTTTAAATGTTGAATGGATATTTTTGCATGTACATAAGTGATGAATGTTTATTGGGTGTTATGCAAGGTTTTATTTGTTTCCTCACATTATTTGGCTAGGTTCTTCAAAAGGAAAATTAGAGGTTTTTTTTTTTCATATTTTTCATTAAATTTCATTGAACTCTTGTGATAGTGTGTGGAAGAGATAACCATGTTGCTTGCAGGGGGAAAATAGTATTTTGATAAGAACATTCCATTTTTTAAAATATGATTGAAATATATGTAATTGAATTTAATCTGGATTTGTCAATTAGAAAATTCCCATATGTTATCTCCATAATAAATTTGTTGCCCATTTTCACTGCAAATGGTTGCTATAGTCCCAGTTGTAAAGTGTTATGTGGTGCTCATAAGTTGTTGAATTGTTGAGTTTGGAATTCATGTATGATTTTAAAAAAAATGAGTCAATGGGATCTACTATAGTAGCTTCATTTACTACTAGTATAAAATCAGAATCGCCATGACCATAGTCATTTTTTGGAGAAATAGAGAAAGTTTTGATACATATTCCCTTGTGGAATAAGCTTATGTTCATGGATTTTGATTAATGAGTTTGATACATTTATAATTATTATCATTTCATCTTTAGCATATATCAAATCAACCCATGTAATTTCTCTTGTAATTTGTCTATTGAGTTATTCTATATGTGATGAATATATCTCCTTCAAAAACTTATCCGCACTTGTAATTGTTGATGTTGTCAATTTTGATTTGCATGTTGATTGAAAATTTTCCCTGTAATTTATTTTGAAATTAGACTTAGTTTATATTTAATGTGAAAATGAAAATGAAATAGTAAATTTGTAAATGCATACTTCTTCGATCATCTATTTGATTATATATATGCATGCTCTATTTGAATACTTTGTTCCATGTTTGCTAAAGTGAATTATCAATAAAAATAATTAGTAGTAAAGTTATGATTTTTTTTGCTAAATTTTTATTATAAAATATACAAAATTCACATAATTCAAATGCATGTAGTCAATGATAATGTAATTAAAACTATTGAATACCTTTTGTTTCTTGTTTATGTTGAATTTTTTTTTTGGCATTCTATATTTGTCATATAATTCCATTTAGAAATTTCATTGTAGAATATATTCATAAAGTTATTGCTTTGATTTTCAAGAGGAAAGATAATGCAAATTTCATTATGGTTAGTCCAATATGCATAAAAGAGATTGAAATGTATATTTTTTATATTGATATCTATCCAAAATTGGTCTATGATGGTGCTTACATTTATTGTTGCTATACTTGGGACAAGAAACAAATTGTGTTTTTGCATACATTGGCGTAGATATTTTTGTGAACTTTTGTTTTGTATTGTGTAAATATTAAAGTCTATGACTAAAACCATTTTCAGATCATTTTGTAAATTTGAATTAATTATTTCTATAAATTATCATAGCTCTAAAAGAGGATCCTTTAGTGTTAAATATATATTTGGTATTCATATGCACATGTTTAAATGCAATATGTCAATTGTGATTGTTTTTATAATTTTTGTACTAAATATTTGGATGCTTTGTTTGAATTTTTTTCTTGTATCATGTCATGATACCATGAACATTCATTAAAGGAAATCAATGAAATTTATTTTTGAGCATGATTTTATTTGGTATTTCCATTGTTTACATTTCTTGTAAGCATAACACATTTACTTCCATGAGTTCATAATCATGTGCTATATTTTATAAGTGTAATTGTAAACTACTTGTGTTGAAATAAAATATAATGAAATAATTAGAGGTTTTGTAGCTAAGATCATATACAAATTTTCATTGTGAAAATTGTTGAAGTCTTTGCATTTCAGTTTATACTTCATTAGATACTACAAAAAATTCTCAATTAGTCTATGTACAAGGTACAATGATTTCATACTTTTGACTCAAGATAGGTAAGTGTAAACAAGGCCATGATAATTCATTTGATGAGGGTGAAAATATAAATCATTTATTGTTAGTCCTTATGATCTATGAATTGTTATCACACATGGTATTTGCATAAGGAATTGTTCTTATATAATTGTTTTTTTTTGTAACTCTTGTTATAGGAGTCCAATATTTATTAATGTGTTCAATGTATAAGTACCTCATTTTTTATCATTTAAGTTTACCAATGTGTTCTAATGAGTATGGGGATATATTGTACATTTGTGGATCATCTATATATCCGTTTCATGATGCACTTTTACAAAATGAAGTGCATGAAAAATGTATAGGGTATAAGGAAAAAATTGTCCATAATGAAGCAATTATTGTTTCTAGTACAAGTACTTCACTCTAAAAACATCCACCAATCATGTACTTGTAAATAGATAATGCCTCAAGTGACAACAAGAATTGTACCTTATTTGAATTTGTATCAATGTTGATAACAATAAGGGTATTCAACATTGTGTATGTTAGCTTCCTAGCAGTGGGACACATACATGAAGATAAAGATGGAAATTTTGGAAGATTAACATCATCATAATGGAAATTAGATACTTTTTTTTTACACATATCATGGACACCTACATAAAATGCTAAGATGTTTCAAGTATATTCACTCATTACCTTATTGAGGAAGTGTACAAATTCATTGCCTTCATGGAGCCACACTTTTTAGATGGAAACCACAAGACAATATGTATTAGCAAACCAAATATGTTAAAGTTCCATGTTGTGGATGGTATACTAGTGATAGAATATAAATCAACAATAAAAGATCTCTAATGGTATTGTCCAATCCTAATCTAGTGTATAAGCAATAATGGAAAACTAAACTTGTTGGAAGGGTAGCCTCCTCTAACACCTTTCAATGAATGTAAATAAATGGATGATTTGAAAAAATGAATAAAAACATATATTGAACATTAGGTAAAAGTGTGTAATCAAATAAAAATTCAATTTGTACAACTTGATCATGAATTGTGACATCCAAACCATAGGTCTAACTTGATTGCTTGCACAACCCACTAGGCATGTTTTCACTGCTTCCTAGTCACCTGAAGCCTTCTTGAATCAGCCTCAACTACCTTAGACTCCTCTCCTAGGCACATACCTATCCCCTAAGGTCCCTATCCTCTTGGAAAATAGCACCATAAGTTGGACTATAGTGCTGGGCCCTAGGGTGTCCACTTTCCAGTGCTATTATCTAAGTCACTCTTAGCCTCAAATGGTCATATTTCTCTAGATCCTTATCTTTTTCTTTATCAGCCTAACATGAAGTCATCTAACCCAAGATCATCAGCTTCCCTATAAAATCTTATTCAAGGGTCATTTAGAAGGGTTAACAATGATTTAAAAGGCATGAGCTATAAATACACTAAGCACACTCAAGCAAATCTTTTTATTCTCTGCATACAACCAACCAATCCTATTTCTAGCTTACTCAAGCTCTCACAAAAGTCATGAGTCATCTCAAGCTTGCCTAAATTCACCTAATACTTGTATTGCATACACACAATTGCATAATATACATTCAATTTGGGAGAACTACATTTGACTTGATCCCTCCTTAGAGTATTGGTATGTAGACAGTGTGCCCACACATAGGGTGTGATCATATGTTCAGTGCATAATACACACTAACCCATTTTTCCAATTGATTCAAGACCACTTTTCAAGCCTAAGGAGGAACTAAGACTCTAGAGGATATAATCATTTTTGCATGGAGGTTCACAGATGATCGGGACCTAAGATTTTAGACATAGAGCCTCCTGAAGTATCAGAATAGAACCCAAAAATCTCAAAAGAAGTAGATTAAAGGGACTATAGTGCCAAAAATAAGACTGTAACACTGGACCTCCAAGTGTCCAATTTCTAGCTTTACTATCTAGGTAGAAAATAGACTTTTGGGGCCTATTTATGATATTCTACCCCTTCATCTCAATAATTTGTAGTTCTAAAATCCTCTATCTCAGTCTAGAAATCAACTAAGTTCACTCTCTCCCCTCTTGTTTGTTATTTTTATAAATCAATTAAGCACTTCCAAATTCAATAAATTAGTAGGTAAATTAAGGCACATTTATTTACTGATTTTCCCCTTAATCTAGACCCCTTTTATTATTTAAGAAATTAAACCTTTAGTTTCCCAAAAATAGTAAAACATTTGGTGAACCCGACTTACTTTGAATATTCACACAAAAACCCTAGAAACCCTAGAGTTAGTTATTTCTAAATTTTTGCCAATTTTTTATAGAATTTAAAAATAGTAAACTATAAATTTAAGTGCAATATTTTTAGTAATTCACTCAAACCCTAGTTTCCACATACTAGGTCTTTTTTGCATGAAACCACTTCGAGACCACTAGGAAAAATATTATGGCAATTTTAGAAATATTTTTATATTTTTTCTAATATATTTCAAGTCAAATATACTAAATCTCAATAAAATTTTCAAATTATTTCATTAATTTTGAAAACAAAATCATTTCAAACCCTAGTTACATCACTTAATTTCCAATAATTTTCTAAAATATTCCTCTTATTTTTTATAAATTTTGATTGAATATTAAAATCAAAAAATAAATTTCAAATTCAAAATTTCACAGTGTTGTGCAAATAATATTCTTGAAAAATCCCTAGGTGCATACACTAGGTCCTATTTAATCTTTAGGTATCACCTTACATACATAACTAAATTGCAAAAATGATACTTATTTCCAAATGTTTCTTACATTTCTTGCAAATAATAAGGAAAATATAATAGGCCCTATCATGTACATGAATGATGATGTTTAGTACAAAGTTTCATTCTTTGCTTTGCATGTTTGATTTTTATAGTATGTAATGATATTTAGAAATCTATTGTTATATATGTTAAGACACTTCTTGCCCCATCTCCCATGGAACCCATCTTCCATAATGACTACTAGTGCATGGTTGATTTCACCATCCCATAGGTTACTACTTATCACTAGAGATCCCAGTTGGCATCCTTCATCCCTCCACCTCCCTGCCCTATCAATTATCTATGTTATCCTCTCACACACACTACTAATCCTATACGGATAGTGGATAATGTGGTTAGACCTATTAATTGATGTACCATTATCCCACTTCCCTACCCTATCGATTATCTATGCTCTCTTCCTGCACACACTACTAATCCTCTATGAGTAATGGATAATGTAGTTAGAGATATAACTTGACCTACCATTATCCCACTTCCCTACCCTATTGATTATCTACACTCTCCTCCCACACAAACTACTAATCCTATAAATATAATGGATAATACAATTAGAGTTGTTACTCGATGTGCCATTATCCCTCTTCCACCCACTTAGGAACCCTGTAATCCACCTATTCCATCTTGTCCCTGACCCAGTCCTATTACATAATCATATGCAACCAAGGCATATGATATTGTGGATTAGTTGCACAATAATCCAACAAAAATTTCAATGTTAGAATTGCTCCAAAAATCTAATGTGTTTAAGGGCATTATTTATTAGGAACTTACTCAAACTTCCATGCCATCTAACTCTGAGCTTGTTTATTTTGCATCCATAGTTCATATACTAAAAAATATCAAAGATGCCATTTATTTTTATAAAGATGACACACCATATTAGATAGTTATTGATTAAAATTTACCATTATTCATATAGATTCAAATTAAAACTAGTGCAGTAAAGAGAGTTCTAGCTGATAGTAGTGCCATAATAAATATATGCTATATCACATTCTTACAGGCTGTGGGTGTAGATATGGCATCCATGCAAAAATCATATAAGACCATTGAAGGGTTTGATGATATACCATGACAAACATTGGTCACCATTGCATTGGATATCATAGTAGGGCCATAAACTCTTACTACCTAGTTTTAAGTTATGCGTGGTCCTCTCCATTATAATATTTTACTTGGATGACCATGGATACACACTATGTAAGCCATTACTTCTACTCTACATTGATGTCTCAAGTTCATTCATGATATATATCTCTACACATGTCCAAAATATAATCAACCATTTAGATACTGTTGAGTTATAGAGTCATCTTCAACTATTTTTCAAGATGGGACACCTTTTCTTACTGTACAGTCACCACCTCATCATATTCCTCTAGATAAAATACATACATATGAGGTGGGAAAAACCAACACATCTCATATTTTACAAACTCCAACTTCTTAGCTAATTATAATAGCTCCAGTCACTCCAATAATCATAGTAAAAACACTTATGACACTTATGCCATCACTAATAGTAATTCTAGTAGTGCCAGTTGCTCCCATGGATACAACCCCTCATACTAATATAGATATCTCCTAGTATCATCACCTTCTCCTACTATAGTTACTGAGACTTATATATCATAGTTACCTCTTGTGGTAAATTTAGAGTTATCCTATATACATGATGTTGATACAGATTCTTAGGCTACCTCAGACGATGATGATACAACACCCACACTCATATATGATCATCTATGTGGATTAAACTTTACACCAGTTGGCCTATGAGAATATTTATATGATTCTAGAGCACTTATTAATCATCCTATAGTTAACTTGGTCACTTCTACAATGAAAAGGATAGTCATTCAGATCTAAGCAGGCAATACATAACATCGACCACATATTTTGACATAGATGTTACTTGATCATAAATTAATCAAGCTTCTTACAATATGACATAGATCTATCAATATATTATCACAAAAGGAAGGTAAGCCATTTTTCCTTTTTCACAGGATCACCAACCATGATAGTGACTCATGTACAACTTTACAACAAGGATTGGATAAACTATAAAATTGAGGCATTATTAAAATCATAGCTCCACCAATAACACTAATACCACTTCCAATGAAATTAATCACCAACATTACTACATGACCAAGAGAAAAAGCAACATCTCTACCACTAGAGCAACCTTTAGTTCATCTTTGAGTTGATGACAATGTGAACACAACATTTCTAGTATATGATGATACTAATGATGATGATCTCGATGTATTTGATGATGGTCATAATCCGTTCCTCCATTTTTTTCCCCAATCACCTCCATCTTAGGATCCTTTCCCACCCCTAGCCTAGTATCTATTATATTATGATGTTATGTTTGTACATAATTTTATTTATCAAATTGCTTGTATATAGTCCTCTTTTTCATGATTGTACATAGCTTATTCCAAAAATACAAAAATATGTCAATTGTATGCATCATCTATGTTCTTACTTTACTAAAATACTATGCTAGACTTAAATTACATTGTGCTATGCTACTTGTTTATCGATTTATCTATATTACTAGGCTTAACTTGATCTTATCTTAAGTGTGTGTAGTGCATCTAGATCCTTGATCACTTTACTCCACCCATTGAGGGGGCATTTTACGTCAACATTCCAGCTACATATTGATACATTTACCCACTAGGAGCACACTCTACATGACTACACCATCTAGGTTATGTTATTCTTACACTACACACTTTAGACATCTTGTTGTAGTATGCTCCTTACTTGTTTACATAGACGTTACATCGACATCCATTGGTATTTATAACACTTCTATATTTCATAACATATACATTAGTCTTGTATTACATATCTTGTATACTCTTGCTTCTCACTTTTTATACTTAGATGCATGTTTAGTTCTTCTGGTACTTTACATGTTTCCACTCTTCACTTTGATTAGCTAGATGTGTTTGCATTTTCTAGTTCTTATTTGATTCCTATTTACATTTTAGGTTATTTTCCAAATGTCCTTTTCTCCTATCTATATGTTTGTGCCTTTAGACATTTACCAATGTCCTTTATGTGTGCCTTTCTATGTGCTTGTGGCCCTTGTGCCAATCTTTGCTTATTCCTTTTGTGTGTGTATGCAGCGTTTGAACATGTATTATATGCCTTGCATACTTATTTGGCCCCTTGGCCACCCTTTTGTGTTTCTTGCTTCTTGCTTTATATGTTTGTTTGCTTGATCATTTATCTTTGTGTGCAATGCCATGATTCCAATCATGCATTTACCTTGCTTTTTGGATGCCATGATGGACATCATGCTCCATCCCTCCATGCTACTAATAACTAACAACTAACATATCACATTCTAGCTTTCTCTTATACACATTCTATTACATTGTTATATCTATCTAGGCATACCCCTATAGATCTAACAATCTCTTTTTACAAATTTTGATATATCTTGAGATCATGAATAACAATGCTATATCAAATGTTTTTGTAGCTTAACACACTTGTAGGGATTATTATTTTGAGGGCAATAATTGTATTTTATTCATTCCTACCCTTAGAAGAGGGGGAAATAAATAGGGATTTTGTTACAAAGATCAGAGCTTTTATCGATAAAAAAGTGTAGTTTTAGACTAGTTCAATCTAGATTCCAAAATTCAGTATAGGCAGGCCATATCAGGTAGACAACAGAGAACACAATCTAGTTTTTAGTTTTGGCTCTGGACAATAGCACAAAAAAGGGGACTATAGGGCTGGACCCCAAAGTGTCTAATTTTTAATGATAGTGTCCAGATAACAATTTTTTTGGTTTTTTAGAATTAGGCAAAGGGGTGAGTTCAGTCATGGTTTTGCCATAATAATACAATCTAAAATCTAGTAGTTTTTAACACTTTTCCACTCAGAGAATCTAGATACAGGGGAAATTATGCATGGCATACATATTTTCACTTAAAATTCAAACATGGTAGTTGATACAACTTTCAATTTAGAATCTATGTTCTAGACACCAGTTATTAGGGGCAATATGTGTGGCACATGGGCCTTCTATTTTTTGAGTTTAGTACATTTCATTTCATGTTCCTAGTAGTTGTGTGCCTTACTTCATTTGTAGGTGGTTGACATCACTTTGTAGTAAACTTTCATACAAGTTTTCTTCCTGAGTACCTAAGTTCTCAAGTTGATTCTAGTTTTGGAGGGGATTTTATACAAGTTCCAATCTATATCTTTTAAAGTGGCCAATATTGGCCTAGTTTCTAGTTACATTCAGCTATCTATGCTAATATTATCAGATTACAACATGTTCATCAAATTTATGATCCATCTCATATGACATTTATCTTATATCAATATCTTTATATTCATCTTCACATCATGAGAGAATGATGGAGCCAAAGGTCTAGCTAACCTTTATATTCTTGAGCCAACTATTTAGAGGGATTGAGCACATAATCCAGACATCGATTAGCACATGCATGATTCATTAACTTAGAATACTTGTTGATGATGGATCTAAAGGGCCTACCTTTGCATTCTTGAGCCACCTTATAGGGGATTGAACACTCAGCTCATCCATCAATGTAAATCTTGGTTTAGTAGTCATCCAACATCACTCAACACAACCCAGTAACATAATAGGTTTTGTATTGGTTCATATACCCAATGAGGTATATTCATTCCTTTCTCTTCCTTTCTTTCTCTTTAATAACATATCTAGTATGAATTGATCTACTTTTACTTTTCTTGTTTGTAGATTCACACAATATAATGTGCTCTCACCATGCACAAATCTAGCATCACATAGCTTCTTAGGCTTAACCTCATAGGTAAGTTTAGGTACACTTTTATTTTTATCCTTTATCCTATTATTTTGTTTAGATGCATACTTAGAATAAAAGGGGAGCAAATGTAATCACATAAAAATGCAATTTTTACAACTTGAGCATAACTCATGATAACCAAACCATAGGTCTTTCCTGCTTGCTTACACAACCCACTAGGCATGTTTTCACTACTTCCCAGTCACTTAAAGCCTTTTTAAATCAGCCCCACTTGCCCTAACCTCCTCTCCCAAGTACATACCTATCCCATAAGGTCCCTATCCCCTTAGACAATAGTGACATAAGTTGGACTATAGTGTTGGACCCTAGGGTGTGCATTTTCTTGCGCTATTATCCATGTCACTCTTAGCATCAAATGTTCAAATTTCCTTAGATCCTTATCTTTTTTCCCTATCAGCCTAACATGAAGTCATCTAACCCAAGATCATCAGTTTCCATATAAATCTTTTTCAAGGGTCATTTAGAAGGGTTGTAAATGATTCAAAAGGCATGAGTTAGAAATACACTAAGCACACTTAAGAAAATCTTCTTATTTTCTACATATAACCAACCACTGCTATTTCTAGCCTATTTAAGCTCCTGCACAAGTCACAAGTCATCTCAAGCTTGCCCAAATTCACATAATACTTGCATTGCATACACAAGATTACATAATACACATTCAATTTGGGAGAAATACATTGGCCTTGATCCCTCCTTAAAGTATTAGTATGTAGGCAGCGTGCCCACACATGGGGTATAATCATAGGTTCAGTGCATAATACACACTAACCCATTTTTATAGTTGATTCAAGACCACTTGTCAAGCCTAAGGAGGAACTAGGACCCTAGAGAATAGAATCATTTGCACACAGAGCTTCATGAATTATTGAGACCTTAGATTATAGACACAAAACCTCTTAAAGTATCATAATAGATCCTAAAAATCTTAGAAGAAGTAGATTAGAGAGACTATAACACCAAAATAGGACTATAGCGCTAGACCTCCAAGTGTCTAGTTTTTGGAACTACTATCTAGGTAGAAAATAGACTTCTAGGTCTTGTTTATGATAGTCTATCCAGTCAACTCAGAAATTTGCAGTTTCAGAATCTTCTATCTCAATCCAAAAATCAAATAAGTTCACTCTCTATCCCCTTGTTTGCTATTTTTAGAAATCAATTAAGCACTTCTAAATTTAATAAATTAGTAGGTTAATTAAAGCACATTTGTTTACTAATTTTCCCTTTAGTCTAGATCCCTTTTACTATTTAGGAAATTAAACCCTTAGTTTCCCCAAAATAGTAAAACAAAGTGCAATAGGTGGAGGTAGAGAATACTAGATTCTAAAGATAATGTATTTGGAAAATGTTTTGTGTGCTTTTGATATGCCATTTGTAAATTTTAGTAGGATGTTAGATGGTTCATTTTCACAAAAAATACATGAAAATGACATATATGACCAAATTACATGAGTCATATTTTCATAGACAAGACTACATTAATCAACATATCCAAACTTATAATGGTATTTCTGTTGGGCCTATTTTTGGAAGATCTAAACAAAAAATTCAATCCATGGATCAATGCATGTGTGGGATAAATTATTTTAGTATGACCAACAAATGAAAATTAAAATATATAGATGGGAATGGTAGATGGAGATATATACCTTAAACTAGAAGATGAGAATGTGGCTAAAAAGGTGAGGATTCAATATTGGAAACCCTTATAAAGAGAAGGTGGTGAAGCATTGTATCATGACCATTTAACACCTGATAAAACATGGATCATATCATATGAAATTAACATTACATTGATGTGGATAACATCATATGGGCATATACACCAAACAAAAAATAGAAAGGCAGATTGATTAAGATTCCTAAAAAAGGACACAAGGCCATTGAATCATACCTTGCATTACTTGAACAAGGTAATGAATGTTAAGGTAAAACTACTGAAGGTCATAAATTAATATGTGATATCATGTTGGACTAGGATATGGGGTTTTCAAAATTTCTATTCTAAAGCATGCTCTAATAACTTGGCCTCACATTTGTACCATAATTGTTTAATATGAATTGAAGATTGATATTTATTATTTTTATTTGACCACCTTCTATTAAATATTCTTAGCCTTGCTTGTATTCAAGTTTCTTATTATTAACCTATCAATAGGGTAATTATATTATCTATCAAATATGAGTTTAAGATTAATATTTATTTTGGATTTTTTATTTTATAATTATGCAAAGTTAATAA
This sequence comes from Torreya grandis, assembly GCA_037957365.1. Classification (NCBI taxonomy): domain Eukaryota; kingdom Viridiplantae; phylum Streptophyta; class Pinopsida; order Cupressales; family Taxaceae; genus Torreya; species Torreya grandis. Next base: position 309,829 of record JARHVA010008912.1, on the reverse strand, counting down.
TATATTTCATTTAATGTTCAAGTATGTAATCAAAATATTTTTCAAACACTTTGCATTTACTATCATTACTAAGTTTCTTAAGAGATACACTAATAGTGATGTAGTATTGTAAGTTTTTGCATTCACACTAAGTTGCTGATATTTGTTTTAAAAAATAGCAGAAGTTGGGGTGCAATAAAGAGAGGGTTGTGAAGCATTGAACTACAAATAAATTATTTTAATATTATGTTTGGGTCATCATTAATCCATGGAGTCATGGAGGTCTATTTTGTTCTCAAGGTGGCATCAACAAAATGCACAGATTTGATGAAACATGTAGTCCACTTCATCTCTCCATATGTACATATTTGCATGCTCACAATATGCTAACATACTAGGGATCAAATTTTAAATTTAAAATAAAAGGCTCCTCTATGGGCATGTTAATTAATGGATTTCACATTATATTATAAATAGGTCTAATAGTTATGATTATATCATGTACGATGTGGCATGAAGTTAAAATTTGTGAACCTTGATTTAAAACATATCTAAGTGGCCACACATTTTCACAGACAAGGCATAAATTAATCAACATATCCCAAGTAATATTAGTGATATTTATGTTGAGCTTATTTATGTATGATTTAAATAAACATTTAATCCATTGATGGATGTGTATGTGGGATAGTTTCTTCTAGTATGGTTAGAAAATAAAAATGAATATATATGGATGTGAAGGGAAGATGCGGTATAAATAAAATTAAAGTAGAAGTTGAGAATGTGGCTAAAAAAGTGAGGTTTCAATATTGGAAACCTTAAGGGAGAGAATAAAGTGAAGAATTGTATAAGGATTATTTGATACCTAATAAAATATGGATCAAATTAGATGAAATTAAACAAGACAAGGATGAATGCTTAAAGGTGAAACTATTGAATAATATAAATTAACACATCATATCATCTTTCCCTTGTTGGTTTTTTAAAAATTTTATTCTAAAGAATGCTTTAATAACTTGACATTACATTTGTACTAGTGCTTAATATGAATTGAAGATTGGTATTAAATTCATTTAATTATTTCTCATACATGTGGAAGAGTTACATTAAAACCTTAATAATGTAATGGTATTATTTATTAAATATGATTGAAAGATTAATATATATTTCAACAAATTAGTTTTCATAATTATCAATCTAAGAATATATTTCAATTAATGTTTAGTTATGCAATTTTTTTAAACTATAATTATTAACATTATTCTACTTGATTTCATGGGAGATGTGCTAGTAGTGGTGCATCATAAGTTTTGAGGTTCACACTTGTTGATGTATGTTTTAGGAAAACAAGATACAAAATCTATCTATGCAAGGAGAGGGGTCTAAAGTGTTGAACTACAAGAAAATTATTTCAAGTTTAGGTTTGGGTTCAGAAAATTTGAAATGACTTTATTTTAATGTTATAGTAGGGGTTTTTATTTTTTCCCATATTTATTTATTATGAGATTTTTCTTCTCTTAAAGTTTTCCTACTTTCATAGTGAAGCTTGTTTATGTGTGCAGGTTGACTTGGTAACTAGGAAGTAACTCCATTGACTAGTTATTCTAGTTTTAGGATTTACTTCTCTATTCTTGGCCCTATTAAACATATTTTTTGTAGGAGTTACTCAACACTCTCCTATTTGTACTTATCATATTTTTTAGCTTTGTTAATGGAAGTTTAGATTTTGGCTCTTATCTTTTCTTGTGCATTATTCTCACATTGTTATTTCATTTTGATTTCATCTGCTTTGTGGTATGTACCTACTTGGTTTTTATAATAATTCAAATTGTGCATTTGATGTATCTAAAACTTGGACTCAACCTTGATATGGTATCATAGCCACCCAATAATCATATGTCTGGTTATTATGTTAGATTTATTTTGAAATTTTTAGTGTATTGTGAGGATTTTTTTTGAGGGTTTGAAAAAAAATGGGGTGATTTTTGAAATCTTAAAAACCTAATTTTTTTGGGTGATTCTTTAAATATCAAAATTTTTATGGGTCTATTTTTACTAAAATATGTTATCTATTGAGTAGGGTGTTCAACTCATGTATAAGGAATTTACTATGTTTGGTTTTCCATGAATCTTATAGGTCTAAGCTTGACTAATGATTGAATCTAACTGGTAGTTTGTTGACTCTCCAAGTACCCTATGTTTCATTTGAAGCTATGATGGCCTATGATCGATGTACACAGTGTTTATGCTCCCTACACATCTTGATTAAGGGTTTTGGATCCTTTAACCTCTTGATCTATGTCATGTTGATCTATGTAATCCTATCCAAAGGTGTTTTGATCCTTATACTCATTGTCCAAGTTATACCTCTACCCATGTAATCCATGGAATAATTTTTAGGTTCATTATGGATTGATCACAACCTACATATGACCTGTCACCTCATCTAAATTTTTTCACAACCTCTACATCTCCATTGGACCACATTAAATTTGGTTCAAATTCTCTCCAATCACCTTACAAATTAATATTTCATTGAAACCACTCTTGTTGGTTATAAAACCACTTTTATCAAAAATTCATGATTTTTTATTTAGTTGATGGTTTTGCCTTTTTGACCATATGGGTGGGCTCTGCTTTTCAAAAATTTAGATTATATGTAATAACATGCATTAATATTTCATTTATTTATTTTTAAATAAAGGGGGATACCCTTTTGTAAATGGGGGAGGTTAATTTTGTTTTTTTTTATAAAACAATAAATACTAGGGATTGTATCTAAGGGTTAATTTTGATTAATTTTTATAAAAATAAATAAATTGTAAAAGGAGGGAATTTTTTATTATTACTTTTAGTATAAAAATAATATTACATTGTGAGCATTATCAAAAGATAAGAAATTATTATTAATTGTAAAAATTCTTCATATCCTCACTAGTCAAAGACTAGAGGGTGAGGTCTAATTTGGTAGGTGGACAAACCCCCTCACATTAAAAACATCCTTTTTATATCTCTTACTCACTTTGTACTTATTTTTCCTTGGACACATTATCAATGAAGCCCAACACCCCCTTGATTTACAAATCTTGTATTTTCTAACACTTGCACTAATTAATCTAGACACATTCTTGGCTATGCTTGGCATCTTTTAAGTGTGCATATGTTGTAACATTAAGTGGGAGGTGGGTTTACTATTTCATAATTTAGGTGAATTTATTATGTTTTGAGTCACTCTTTCTTTCTACGTGCACCTTCATTTAAACATCAACAATAACTTCATCTACAACCATTACACTTTATTTCTAATCAAAATGGACACAAGTTCATTGAGTCCACTAATGCCATTTAATTAATATGAATAAAAAACAAAAATGTAAATTATATTAAGGATCAATGGTTTGCATCATATTATAATGGGCAATGAAATTGAACCTAATAAAAAAGCAAAAAAACTAAGTGTTATGATTATTGTGATGAAGCCTATGGGTTGATGTGTCTTTATATGTCTCCTAATATTCTCTTCCACTTAAAACTTGCTAAATCTCTCAATGAAGTGTTGACCATCTTGGAATTTTTTTTGGTAAGCTATATGTGATGAGAGGTCATGAAATTGAAACTGAGATTATTAACCTGAGTCTCTGCAACTTTGAAACCCTTTAATATTTCTTCACTAAGTTCAAGTATTTGGGATTCTAGTTGATGTAATTTGAAATAGATAATAAATTTTACTAACTTATTATTTATATATTATCTAAGCTAGGTCCTAACTATTGAATATTTGTCTCTACTTTCCATGCCATTAAAAGTGCTCTAGGTACGACATGGAAAATTCCCTCTTTAGATGACTTTGTTTTGAACTTGACCTGAGAGCAAGATAAATTAATACATATGGGCAAATTTAAGTCCATAAAAACTCAAGCCCTAATTTCTAGGAATGGGAAAGCAAAGAATTAAAACAAAGAGAAACATAAGAAGAATAAGGATTAAGAGAAGAAAAAAGAATCAACCTTTGCCAAAATAACCACTAAAACCTCCTATTCAAATGATAAACCTAAGAAAGAGAAGGTTAAGTGTGCTTATTGAAATAAAAATGGCCATGATAACACATGTGAATGAATAGAAAAATTGATCACCTAACTCATCTTATAGAGAAGAACAACATAGGTGTTCCTGAGTCTATCAAGCAAAATTCATCAACTCAAGACTCTTATATGGAAAAATCCAAAGGAAAAGAGAAAGAAAAGGGCAAGGCTCTTTTCATAGTATCAACTCCAACTCTTCATAGGTTATCTACTTAGTTGCTTCCCACCACACGGGATCTTAATAGGTTTGGTTATATTCCTTTGAACCTTGTAGCATGTCTTCTATCACTTTGGGTGGTGAAATTTAGTATAAGTTGCAGGGAGAGGGTCTATTAAAATGGGCGGAAGAACATTCAATAATGTTCTAAGTGTTCCATAAATTTCAACTAATCTCTTATCAATGTACCCAATCATTCAAATAAGTAAGGGCATGGGGTAGATTTTTCACCAAATTCAGTCATAATTAGAGATTTTCACAATGATTCTATAGTGGAAATGGGTAGGGTATATCACCAAGATAGGTTATACACCTTCTCACATTTTTCACCTAATTCTTCTTCGACTACATTGCTAACTCATTTAGATGGAGTTAGTAAAATTTTTCATGAGTGGTTTGGCCACCTCAACTACCACTACCTAGAACAACTCAGCAAAAATGACATGGTCACAAGATTACCTCAAGTCCATTTCTCTAAAGGTATTTATGAGGGTTTCACCCTTGGTAACCTTACCAATGAGAAATTTGACAAAGGAAAATATTTGAGGGATTCAAAGGCATTAGAATTAGTACACAATGATGTATCTAGATCCTTTATCAATATATATTTCATAAGGGCTAAGTATGTCCTTTATGAAGTTTTTGACAAGTTTTGAGATTTCAAGGTTTTTAAAAAGAAACAATCTTAGAAATTCATCAAGGTTATTCAAACTAATAATTGGGGTATGTAAACAACATGTTTGATTAGTTTTACACAACAAAGGGATTGATTTTTAGTAGATAGTTAATTATAGTCCTCAGTAGAATAGGTTACAAAACACAAGAACATGTCATTGAAAGAGATGGATAATTGTATGATTCACTCTATCAATGGCATCTCAGTATTGGGCTGAATCCACTAATTATGCATGCTATATTTAGAATAAGGTTCCTCACAAAGATTTAAAAGGTATCACTCCCTTTGAAGCTTGGCACAATAGGAAACTCATAATTGAGAAATTTAGGGTTTTTGGATCTCCATATATGGATCACATACCAAAGAAGAAATTAAAGGATATAGAACCTCAAAGTAAGCCTTGCATATTTTTAGGTTATATAGATGGTGTTAATGGGTATCACTTTCTTCATTTGACCACACATGAGTTGTTCATTAAGGGAAGTGATCACTTTTAGGAGAGTCCCACATACTTAATACTTGACACTTCTCACACTTCATTGGACTCACATAGTTTTAATTTAGATTATCTTGAGCACATTCCAAAGGTTAAGGATACTTCTTCCATTTATGGTAGTGAGAGAAATAATGGGGATTCTTTTCCATCTACTTCTGGACACATTTTAGAGGATGATGATTCTCTACCTAACTCATCTACTTCTGGACCACTTTGGTCTAGGTAGATACTATAGAGCATGGGTACATAGGTTGGGGATCCTTCAAATGATAGTTAAACACATTTAAAACTTTAGGGTGAGAGACATGCTTTCTATGCCTCTACCTAAAATTCGTAAACTTTTTGGGAGGCATCAAGTATTCCTGAGTGGGATTCTACCATACATGAGTAGTATAAATACTTAATCAAGAATCATAATTGGGACTTGACACTTCTTCCTAAGAAAATAATTATAATTTGATGTAGATGGAAGCATCAAACTAAGTATGTAACAAATGGGTTTGTTGACAAGTTCAATGTGTAGTTAGTTACCAAGTGTTTCTCATAGGTGCCTGGCATCAAATACATAAAGACATTTGCAAAAATCATAAAAATGAACTCAGTCATAATCACACTTGATATTACCACAACAAATCATTAAGATGTTCATCAAATATACATGAAGAGTGCATTTTTTCATGGTAATCTTGAGGAGGAGATTTACATATAGTAGCCTTCCATTTTTGTTGATGATTCTTACTTTGTATGCAAACTCTATAAATAAATTTATGGCCTCAAATAGTCCCCTTAGGATTGGTATAACTAGATAGATTTCTTCTTTCTTTCACTAGGATTCACTAGATGCCATTCAAATCTAAATGTATAGAAATAACAATAAGATGATTTGCTCTAGATTTTGGTTCTTTATGTTGATGATCTTTTGATCTCTAGTAGTTCTTATTCATCCATTATAGTAGTGAAAATGGCTCTTCATGATAAGTTTTCCATGACGTACTTGGGCTTGTTACACTACTTCCTTGGGGTTCAAATTTATTAATCTAACTCATGGATTATTCTTACATAACCTAAGTATGTTATTGATCTACTTGATCAGTTTCACATGGCTAAATGTAAGCCAAATCTAACTCTATTTATATTTGTATTCAATCTTGAGGCATATTTTACTTCAAATTTAGTTGATGCTACTTTGTATCGACAAATTATGGAGTAGTCTTATCTACTTGACACATACCAGACTTAATATATCATATGGAGTGAGCCTAGTCTTGAGATTCATACATGAACCCCAAGAGCTACACAAGAAAGTAACTAAGAGGATCTTAACTTAAATTCAAGCACCCATAAATTAAAAATTCATGACAAATCTAGCATTGACATTAACTTGATTGGCTATACTGACTCAGACTAGGTTAGCGATATTCAAAATTGCAAGTCCACTTTAGGGTATAATTTCTCCATTGGTTCAAGTCATAAACTTTGGTCAATCAAGAAACAAAACTTTATTTATTTATCATTTACTAAGGTAGAGTATATGATGGATTCCAATTGTGCCACCAAGGCCATCTGTATTTAAGGGATTCTCAAAAAATTTGGTGTCTAGTTTAGACAACCTACCATCATCTACTATGACAACTAGACTACCATTTAAATTTTTAAAAATATAGTAGAGTACCAACAAAGTAATCACATAGATATTATCATGCATTTCATCAAATAAATCATTCATGGGGACATAATTGATCTAAGATATTTTCATATGATAGAGCATAATCCAAACATCTTCACTAAACCTTTCATAGAGAGTAATTATATTCACTTGTGGGATCTTCTTGAGGTTTAAGACACTACAATATCATCTTCTAGGGGGGACCTTTTAAGCTCTTATTTTATGTCTCTTTTTTTTTTTGGGGGGGGGTCAATTTTTTTCCTATGAGTTTTCTCATTTTCTCTACTTTATGAGAGATTATTTTGTACATGGGTACCTCATCAGGGCTAGTTGTTGGGACCCATATTTTTTCACTACCCACCTAAGTTATACTTATTGGGGGTGTTAAATTAGGGGTTAATTTTTTTTATATTTATTTATTATGGGGTTTTTTCTCTCACTTGTATTTTTCTTACTTTTAATAAGAAGCTTTCTTATATGTGCAGGTTGACCAGGTGAGTAGGAAGTAACTCTCTTGACCATCTATTCTAGGTATGGGAGTTACTCCTCTATTATTGGCCCTACTAACCACATTTTATGGAGGAGTTATTATTATATTATAGAGGTTTTTTAACCACATTTTTTATAGGAGTTACTTAATACTCTCCTATTTATACTTCTCACATTTTTGAGCTTTGTTAATGAACGTTTGGATTTTGTTACAACCCGATTTCTCACTAAGCAAATTTACTTGAATATCTATAGATTTTTATGGTTGGTAATTTTATTTGATTATTATTAACTAAGATGTAATTAATATGATATTATAAGATAGTTAAATTTTGATTTGATTACATGACTTAATTTTTATGAGTTAGCTGTATTGTATATTTTTTACATTGTGATCATATTGATTTGTTACTAAAATAATATTTTATGATATATGTCACAATGCTATGGATTAAATAACTTCTTGTCATGTGTTTGATGTAGGAGAGATTCATCCCTCATAGCATGATAGAGGGAGAGCATCATCGAAGAGGGTGGTGTAGATGAAGGTGTTAGGGGATGATAGAGAAACAACTAGATCCCATACACACACCATGTTAATGGCACTTATTGTATGCATACTTTGAATTATTAGTATTAGTACATTTTTGATGTTGTCTACATTTAGATAATTGTTTATGCATGTTTGTTGTCTGTTATCTCAATTTAATACTTATGTAGAATTAATCTCATGTGATTACATTGTGGTACTATGTGTTTATGTCATGATTATATCATGTTATGGAATTCGTGATTGAATGTAAATATGCATGACTTGATTACTACCATATATAGCCTAACCATTGTGTCTTTGTAATTTTTGAGAGCATTAACCGGTTATCTTTATGATATTGGAAAATGCCATTATGTGGCTTAACACCTTAATATATATAGATAAATAAAGATATAGATAATCTATATCAAAAAATAATTACATTGTCATAATTTGAATTGGTGTAATAGTTTGTGATTTACCATTTTGATAACAGAATGTAAATGAATTTATATTAGTCATGTTGCTATTAAGTCATTATTATACTATGTGGTTATTTATTATTAAGTCATTAAAAAAGTATGTAAATAGGAAAAGCATCATACAGGGAGCAAAACAAATAAAATAATGGTATTATATTATAGTTAGTAATTATGTTATACTTAGCAGTTGGATTATATTATGTTATAATTATGAAATAAAGTGAATAAAGTAGAAATTAAGGGAATTTAGAAAAAAATAATGACATGTTAAAAGAAAAGTGAGCTTTAAAAAAAATGAGAAAGTCATTTAACAAAATAAGAAAAGAAAGGAAAGTTGGAAGCATAGGAAAAGGAAAAAGGATAAGAGGAGAACATGAAGTGGAGAAGAAAAGTGTGCAACACATGGTAGAGAAGAAGATATTAACAAGCAAAGAAGAGAAGAATTAGAATAGAGAAAAGGAAGGCGTGGAGCTTTTGGTAGCATCTGGGTGCTAAGGTTAATGATGTTAATTGTTTTAAACTTATAAAAATTATGTGTGTTGATCTACATTTAACTAGTGAACCATGTGTATTTTCAAATCAAACCTTGAGATTATACAATTATGAAAATGTGTATGTAATGTTAGTTAAATCATCAAACTGTGTGAATATTCATCATACAAATATAGCAAAACATATATATATATATATATATATATATATATATATATATATATATATATATATATATATAAAATGATATATAAAAAGAAAGAAAACATCTAAAAATAGTTAAGTATATATTATGTGCATATGACATCTAAAAAAAATGGCAATAGGTATAAATAGGAATTGAGATTATTGCATCCAATATAGAGAACTTCCTATATATATATACACACACACAACTAACTATATTTTTAATGTTCTAAGGATTGTGTGTTTAATGATGAAATTGATGAAGGAATATGAATGAACTGTGTGTTTAACATCCATCATGAAACCAACAAATGGATATGAATAGACTGTGTGGTTAATGATCATCAAAATAGTAATCTATGTTATTTATTATGTTTCATAACAAGATATTAAAAAATGTGATATCTTAATATATGGATGGGTTTATGTCTTATAAAAACCATGGATAGGAATATATGCATGGACTGTGTGTTAATTAGAATAAAAATCTATCATTAATATAATAACAAACTATGTAGGATGGAAAACTATGTAATATAAGATGCTGGCTCTTGTATAATTTTAAATGTGTGACTAGGGTGAGATTTCATTGGTACATACACATTGGTTAAGACCTTGTCTAGTTTTATAAGTCATTTTATACACTTTTAGGCATTATCAACTTTTCTTAAAGTGCCAAAAATAAATATAAAGGCATAAGATTTAGTCGGGTTTATCTTCACTAAATCATACTATGAAAAGATTTGGCTTGAGCTAGAATCCATGACCCAATATAGCTTATGTAGTCCATTTAATACTACATGGATACTTATTTGAGCACACCGACCATTATGGGATTATTTGTATAACACTAAGAGTAAAATGTTAAGAGAATTATAGATGTAGAGGGATTTAATCCTCTAGATAAGACTGTGTATAACTCCAACATTCAATGTAGTCTTCATTGAATAGATAAATAAGATCACAAAAATTTAGCACTGAATACCTATACATGAAACTCATTACTAATTCACACTACAAGGTGCCTCAATCTTTCCACTACACAATCAGGAATATGAGCCTTCTTGGTTTCAACTAATACATAAAATAACTTAACCAACTATGAATAAGGATTACCATTTAATAGGATGCTTACCATAATTAACTAGAGGCATGAATGCCTATAAAAGATGTCCAAATTATTTTATCTGAATCTATTTTCATTATAGACATGGAGAATAAGTTATTATCACACCACATTGAACTAAATTAATTCTACAAGATAAGAAACATCATTGTCAAAATATATAAATTATTTATGCCAGTAGTAAATGTTTTCCATGCCATGTAAATGATTTGAATCTACAATAAATTCTCCGTAATATACCGTGCCATTACCATTAACATTTGACTATAAGGAAACTATAACTTTATGAATGTAATCTACTAAAAAATATAACAAGTTGTTTAAGCAAAAGATTATATTTCATGAAAAATATGACTTTTTATATGATGTCTGGTTGTTGAAATTGAGTAGTGTGTACATAAAAATGATAGAATATGATATTATGGCTTGCCATAGAATGTATATATATTTGAGTCTACTTAAAAAAATAAAAAATATGTAGTCTAAATTTATATTATATCTGGGTGGTATAAACTATATTTTTTATGCTTATTATTATGTTATAAATCGTATAGTGAAAATTCATTCATAAATTTGATAGATTAAATGTATGCATTTTGATTATTCCTATGTTTAATATGTTTTATGACTACTAGTAAGAAGTAATCTGTATGAATCTATTGGTTATATTCATGTTAACCAAATCTCATATTGTTGGTACTAAGTAGTGAGATGAACTTTGCTAACTTACTAGTATCACCAATACCAATTGAAGGTAATCCGATCAAGTGGTGTGTATAAATTTGATTGATCTAGAGATCAATAACCATTAAAAAATTTAGACAAAGTAATGTTTAATTATATATTTTTATTTTATATGTATGATTTACATGTTTATGTGATATCATGTTAGAATTTTTTTTATAGTACACTTTATGTTATTATAAATCATACAACACACAGGTACTATCTTATCTCTCTAGATTCTTGCACCATCACTATATACTCATACATTAAGGGAGGGCCATTACCTAATGGAATATTGTACATGGGATTGATGGTTCATGGTTGGTGTAAAAATGCACTCGGATGATGCTCTCCCTCCCTATAATAGTACTTATTTGGATACTACACTTGAGATTACCACAAATATTGGAGTTCAAGAACTCTTGCTCTATGAAGCCTTGTATCTTATATCTTGTATTTATTATTATTGAAACATTATCTCTGATGAGATTTAATTATTCACTCATTATACATTGATATCAATGATTTTATGTTTGTACCATCTATGGCTAGACATATGTAATTACTTTCTATATTTAGTTATGTTGTGTTGCATTTAATGATAGTGATCAATGACAGATAAACATCACATGCTTATTTTATAGTTAACATACTTAGAGTGTTTTATCTATATCACTAATTAGGTTCTTGTGGTGAAATCTAATGAAAGAATATGTTGAATAAAATTTAAAAAAAAAATTGTTATTCTAAGTGGATTCTAGTGGGAATGTTACAACTTTTGGATCCTATCTTATCTTGTGAAATATTATCATATTGTTGTTTCATTTTTATTTTAGCTACTTTTTGGTATGCACCTACTTAGTTCTTGTAATTACTCAGATTATGCATTTAATGTATCTTAAACTTGGATTCAACACTGATAGTCTATGGACCCGTCAAACCTTTAACTTTACTTTATCTTTCCTTTGCATTAGTGGCTTCCCTACACAAAATAAATAAATACACAATAGATAATACATTTAAAACACATATATTAATTTTAATAGTTATGAAAAATCAAAAGATAACACATGGAAATCATCATGAAACCATGAAGTCATGGAGGTTTTTTTTTTCCAAAGTGGCCTCAACAAAATGCACGGATCCATTGAAATTTTAATTTCACTTTATCTTTCCATATGTCCACTATTTCCTACTCATAATATGACATCATAATGATATCATGTACCAAAAAACAATAAAACACATATAATTTTTAAAACATACTTTTGATAACAAAGTGAATATAGTGGCAATTAGAATGGCATCATGAAGTCATAGAGTCATGGAATCTCCTAGAACACATCTTAAATTTAAATTAAAATGGGACTTAATGGACATGTTAATTTCTGATTTCACATAAATTAGACTGTGACTTTGTCCATTAGTCATGAAGATATCATGTACTATGTGGCATGACACTAAATGTGAATCATGATTTAAAACATATCAGTGTGGCCATGAAGTGATTAATTATTTCATATATCATGGTACACAAAGTGGAAAATTTTGAAATTTTGACTAATCTATGTGGTAGCCACTTTGGTTTTACAATAACATGTTTATTCTACACAATATAGGAATAATATGAGAAACACAGACCTACATTCTTATTTAGGGTAGAATGGGCACATGCCCATTCTACAAATTGACATAATAATAATGACCTCTTTAATTGATAATATGAGAAATAATCTTATGTTCTAATCTAGTGTAGAATGGGCACAATCCCATTCTACACAAGATAAGAATACTAACAAGTATGTTTTACATTGGGCATATGGGCAATGAAAAGTGTTGCCCAATACTTATACATGATGATAGTAAGTATGTTTTATAATGTCTCGCTAATATTTATAAATCTTCTATGTCATCATATGATTGATTAATATATGGTAAAATTTGGATAAATATTAAATATTACTAGAATAACTATTAGGTAATACTGTGACAACTATGGGGTCACATTATGTAAATTATGAGGACCTATTTCAACTATTAGACTATGCTCAACTAATGGCCTATTTTTCTTAAATATGAATTTAAAGGTGAAAAAATAGTTAATATATAATTTTAATCTAATTCCACACTAGACTTTGGAATTCAATAATAACTATATTAGAATCCAATATCATACTAATTAAAATAAATATTAAAAATATTAGAATCTAAAAATATCTGTAACTAAGGAATTGATAGATGAAGTCATTGGTATGTCTTATGAGGGGGAAAAAGCTTTCAGATACTAGTCAAATAATATGGAACTGATGTAGAGGCTCTTTAGAACCAATGAGACCATAAAAACTGACAAAAAGGGTTTCCCATATATGGACTTGCTGAGGTATTGGCTGGATGTGTGTTTGTAAATTATGAAATAAATTACCCTTGAAGATAAGTTTACACTTATATTTTTGATTCATTTTAAATTTGCTAAATCACTTCCAAGGTTTCAAGATTAGCTTGACCTATTTCCTGCTTAAGTCCCTAGAGTGCATAATACTCACCTTTCAGATAATCAAAGCCAACACTATCATTCATCAAGGCCTCATTATCTTGTTGGTGAAACATGGTGAGACCCTTCATAGTAAAGATGTTCCATCGAGTAGGTATTTCATAGAGGAGGACTCCCCTAAGAAAGATCCCACCTCAGATTCCCACTACTTGTTATTTAGTCCCTCCTTTGTAAGCCCTCTCTCTAAGAGCTCCACTAGGGACCTTCCCCTACAACTCATCATAACTAAACTAAAACCCCTAGTACTAGAGGAAGGGGATTCTATGGAGGTGTAGGGTAAAGGTAAGGCCCATATTTTTGAGGCAATCAGAATAAACAAGAAATAATTGGAGGGATTCAATAATAAATTACATGAGATTAGAATTGGCTTGGCAAGGTTGATTAAAAAGTGGAGCTCTATTAATAAGGAATCTTCCAAAATGATCCAATATTTTTCACACTATGTTGGGGTTGAGTGTAGTCCCCAAAAATAGGTCACTGAGGTGATGAAGATTAATTATCCAAAGCCCATAAAATTAATCTTCAATAAGACACCATATAAATAACTTCCTTAGAAGAAACCAAGGATGATAATGCCAAAGAAGGATGCTGAAGGTCCGAGCAATAAAACCTGGGCCAAACTCACTAAGAATAGACCAAAGGAGTAGGTAAAAGACACCAAGGTAGTCAAGGCACTCACAGAGTGATCCTCCCTCTCTGAATAATTTCTTTTTTACTCTTTGTGTTTTATCTTCTGCTATGTTAGTTAGCTTAGTATTTTGATACTTCTATTTTTGATTTCTCAGCCTGTGGGCCATGCACTACTTTATCATAATCTTCTTATACCTAGGTTAGAGGTCCTTGTAAAACTTGGTATTTTACCTAAACAAATAAAAAATATCCCAATAATAAAAAACCAATAATAAAAATATATAAATCTAATTTCAATAAAAATAAAACTAGAAATAAAAATATTATAAGTCAAGATTTTTAAGAATATGTTTAAATTTAATGAAATGATGGTTTAATGCTAATTTGTGTGGTAAATGTATTTAATATTTAACTAATAAATTATATTATAATATAATTTTTTTCTATGTAATTTAAATATGTTATTTATTTTAAAAAGGTTATATATATATATATATATATATATATATATATATATATATATATATATATATATATATATATATATATATATATATATATATATATATATATTTTGAAGTTAGAAAGCTAGAGACACACTAAATTCAATGGTGAACCTTACATGTCATGAGTTTTTGTGATGACGACCTTTCATTCAATATTACGTTTCAAATTTTACTATAAATAAATATGAAATATATTTAAAGGAACATCCATTGAAATTTATTTTGAGTGTTATTTTGCCATTGACTAGGGGTAATTTATTATCAGTATTATTGATGGTTGCAGTTCTAAGATATATCAAAACAGGTGAAATTTGAGCTAAAAATTGAAATTTATGTAAAACCCTAAAAATATGAATAAAAACTATAATTAAATAATGTAAATCATAATTATATGTAGTGTAGGTCCCTCTATATATTTACAATGATTCCAAATGAGACTATGAAGTGTAAGATGTATATGGTTAAGAGTTGAATTAATCATTAAGGCTAAACTAGATTGTGTAATATCTACTTTATTATACATAAACTATGGCCTTGTATCTCATATGGTGTATAAAAAAAAGTGATTTTTTTTTATCGAAGAAAAATTTAAAGACCCATTTATCCTAATTGGTGTTATAACCCTGCCAATTGGCACATTTCTATAATTATTAGATGTAGTACAACAAAATATTTTATTGGGTTATGATTAGTATTTTTGACTGATTATTATAGATGTTATTATGATTGTGGATATGATGTTTGATTACTTTTTTAAGTAGCTATGATTCAAATAATTATTGATATGGATGATTATGCTGATTTAGTTCTAGCATGATTTTATTTTATTTAGTTTAAAATTTATTATTATTGATATTATGACTCAAGAAGATACTGCTGATATATTATTTTGGTGGATGTAAGAATTTGGACAATGATCTAGGCTCAATGGGTGATTTAGAAAGAGATTAAACACAAAAACAAGGTTAACTTGCAATCAAATGTAAATTTGATAGGTAAAACAATTAAAATAGGGCTCTGAGAGTCACTAGTCAGTTGAGTCTTTTCTCATCATTATTAGTTTGACTCTATTATTACTCTTTTAATTTTATGAGTCATTCATCTTTGGTTCTAATGTTTTCATTGTTATCATTTTTTCATCATACTCTTGGTTATCTATTTCACCAACCCTTTTCTGTGCCTTGCATTTTTAAATTGTCATCTTCATGAATGTCAAACTTATTCATGCCTTTAAGGCAGTCTTGAATGACTCAGATGGCGATCTGAGGTTATGGTCGTATGCCATTTGACTATGGAACACTTTTTAAAAAGATATTCACCACAATTTATTTGTATGTTATTTATATAGGTGTATTTATATATACATACACACACACACACATACATACATACATACATACATACATACATACATACATATATATATATATATATGTCTATGTATGTATGTGTATGTATGCATATATATATATATATGTATGTATGTATGTATGTATTTATGTCTATGTATGTGTGTGTATGTATGTATGTCTACATACATACATTCATACATACATACATACATACATATATATATATATATATATATAAGTGGGGATTATTTGTCTTACTATTTGGATATATATTTATGTATATATAGACACAGACACACATACGCATGCACACACACGCACGCATGCACGCACACACGCACGCACCCACACACACACACACACACACACACA
Organism: Torreya grandis; assembly: GCA_037957365.1. Classification (NCBI taxonomy): domain Eukaryota; kingdom Viridiplantae; phylum Streptophyta; class Pinopsida; order Cupressales; family Taxaceae; genus Torreya; species Torreya grandis. The sequence continues at coordinate 293,269 of JARHVA010008912.1, read as the reverse complement.
CACACACACACACACACACACACACACAAAAAAAAAAGGGTAAATTTTTTTTATACGGTTAGAATACTAAACTAGTTGGTATGTAATACTAAGAGTTTAAAAAAATTAAAAGAATGGATAGGATGAAAAATGAGGCATCTTTGGGAAGATTTTTTTTTTTAATAATATATATAGTTTATTTTTTTTTGTTTTTCCCATTCTTTTGGCTAGGCATGGGGAGAAATGGAAAATCATAGGGTTTTGCCTGAGAGGGATATAGTTTGGAAGAAAGGGGAAGGAAAAAAAGAAAAATAAAAAGGGTAATAGAGAAAGGAAGGAGAGGTGTCTGGAAGGAAAAGAAAGATGAAAGGAGAGAGAAGAGAGGATAGGGAGAAAGTGGAAGATGTAGGGGGAAGATGGGGCACATAGATTTGGAGAAGAAGACACAAAAAGGAAGAAAAGAAAGAGAGATGAGCTGGGCAAAGGAAATGCCCATTCCCACTATGGTAAACAATTTGATATACCTACTTTCCATGTAAATAAAAAATGTAGTTGATTCAAATAAATTAAATTTGGGGTTTTCCTTTATTTGCTGGAATCGGGAATGGTATTGTTATGAATCAAATAAAATAGATTTGGGGTTTGTTTCAAATAAATTTTATTCTATTTGTGATTGAAAATTTGAAGATTTTATGCATAAAATAAATGGTTGTAATTTAAAAGAGTTGAGCAGAGTTTTGGGTTGAATATGAGTATTAAAAACTTAGATTGGATGAACGATAAAGTTTGGCTTTAAACCTTATGTAGGGAAAAATTTAGTTTTCTTGTCCATTAAACGCCTAAAAATAATTTAATAAATAAATAAAATTAATGGTTATGCTTGGCTAGTTATGGCTTTGATTAAATTTCTTAGAAGGATCATTGGGTTGAATTATTCATTTTGAAACCATTACATTATTATGAGAGGGGTCAAGGGTTCCTCATGAAGTTGTGGGACTTCATGAGGAATCCAAAATCCTTAAATAATTTTTCTCTCTACCCAAAGACTACCTAAAACTCCATTCGATTTACCAAAATTGAAAACAAATTCAATTTTGGGGATTTTTATGAGGTTTCTATTGATTATGTATAGTTGGTTTGAAGCTATAGGTTGCATTGGTTGATAAATGAAATTCAAAATCAAATGGTGTATTTACCAGCAACCATTATAAGAAATATTTGGTCAAAATGATTTACTAGAATTAACTAAATTCTTATAGGCTTATAGAAACTACTGTTAAAAATTGGTTTTCTTTTACATATATGTTGGGTATCATTGTATGATTTGCTTTAACAATCATTTAATGGATTAATTATCTTGGAAACCCATCACTTATAATTCTACCTACTTTATGGTTCATTGAGTAACCATGATGACTATATGAGTCATTTACCTCTAATTTTAATTTTGAATCATTTAAATGTTATTCAACTTAGACGAATGAGTTAGGCTCATTATAAATAGTACCTACCTACTAAAAATATCCTATTGGAAACATTGCACCATTTTCTTGGTTATGAGCATGCCCCTTTGAAACTTAGAAAATTAAATCGGCCTTGATTTGTTTCTATAAGTTCACCTAAAGGCCAATAGGCTATCTTGAGTTGTTGGGACCCTTATGAATTACTTAATATTATTTGGTGTCCATTGGATTATGAATACTATTATATACTTATTGATTGATTGTTGATGTGTGCTTTGGGTCAATGGCTTAGTATCCCTTTTGAGTCCTTAACCTTGTTACTTACTATGCTACCAAATCCACCATCCAACTAATGGATGGGGTGGTTAGGGCCACCGTATGAATGGGCTCATTGGAATGTATGCATGGGTTAACCTTCTTATTGGTAGATGTGATTATCTATTGGATTGTTCAAGATAATTTTTTGATGATTATGTAATTTTATTTATTCTCACAGATGTACTACAACAAGTTAATATGGTTCTTCTTAGTGAAACGATATTTTTTAGATGTTATTAAATTATGAAATTTATTTTGTCTTATATAATAGTTTTGGTTGCATTTGAGCATGTGATTATACACTTATTTGGTAGATGCATAATGATGTTATGGCATATCGTGTAAGATATTTTTATTTCTAAATCATGATTTTTTACTAGAATTATTTGAAGTATTTCATAATGGCTGGGCATTGTTAATTTGCTTGTCTCACAAACATGCATCATGACATTTATTAAAATGTGTTGACTGTAGGAGGTGAACATATAAAACCAAGTTACATGTTTCTCTTATTATTTTGTGTGGAAATAAAAGATATGTACAGTCATGTTAATAGGCTTTTACATGTATATGTTAAATTATATATCACTTGGTAGCATGCTAAATGTACATGACTTAGTTGGAGAAGTTATGAATTAAATTATGAGTTGATTATTGTTGGGTTTTTATTATTAATAATGTTTTGGGTAATGAAATATATCCCCAATGAGCTTTCATGTTGGCCCTTCATGAAATATTATGGTCTTGCACACTCACCCAAAATGTGCATCTAGATATTGGTTCCTATAGTTTATTTTGCGCAATAACATATCAATCATATTCTTTGGGTTAAGACTTATATTTGATTAAAAGTTACATATAAAAAGAGATATATGACTTTGATCCTATTATTATTATGCTCAATAACCATAATTATGTAAATAAGTGCCATGAAGCTCATATATTATTACTTATAAAAAGTAAAAGTTTGCATAGATTTCGTATTAAGTTCCAATAACAAGTGCTTAACTCAAACTTACCATAGATACACAACTATCAATTCATCTAGAACATGAACATTATAATTGATTATAATATCTAAAACTCTTGTATTATGTTTTAAAAAATGATATCTAAAATTTGTCACATATAATGCTTTCATACATGGGTATTTATACTTATTTTTACCTGATCAAAAATTTACAACATAAATGACATGAGTAATTGGCCAATGAACTCTCTATAAATTGAGAGTCTTGGAGGTCTATTAATTAGTGTATCATAAAGACCCAAGCCTTTACATCCCTTATATACTCATTCTATGCTAGATCCTTACTACCATGTGTCTATCTCCTTATGGGTTGGTGAAAAACTCCTGATAGATAAGGTCTTGGTGACCCTTGAGTATCACTTCTTAACTATATCCCTCTTTTCATGTACTCCCCAAGTCTTTCTCTACTATTTAGAGTCTTATGCCCTTGGGTTTCTCATGGTTAATTTGACTGTTTGACTAGGTCCTCTTGTGTAGGTGCCTTTGTACCCTTATCCTTTTGTGCCCCTTAGTTTTATGCCATGATGTTTTTGTGCCAGTCTAGTTCCATGCTATAGTCTTTTTATGCTATATTTCTTCCACATCATTTTATTTTTGTGAAAAAATATCAAAACACTTAGCCAAAAATTTGGGTTCAACATCACCTCACTCTACATTCTTAGTCCATCCTAAACTAAGTCTCAATGGTGGCCTCTACTAAAAATTTAAGCCTCATCTGCTTGATCTACTTCTTGACATTGTCTCAATGTGATAAAGTTCAAGCAAATTTGCATTTATTTATTTAATGGCCACATTAGACTTATTAAACTCCTTGGGTTGTTCATAAATCTTATTGGAATTTTTTACCAATTCATCCAAGGATGAGTTGGCATCCTTTTAGACTTCTTCCAGTGTCAAGACTTCTTTGACAACCTATCCTCAGAGGGATGAAAAACTAACATTCAATTATTTGTGATGTGTATTTATTTTCTCTTCCATTATTTACACATCTTTGAATGATTTTACATGATCCTTTATTAAGAGGGAAACATCAGCCATTTTCTACCTCTAAGATTCCACTATATAGAGTAGAGCCTCCAAGATTTTTTTTAGTTGTGACAGCCTTTCAAAAAATTTGTATAAGATGGGGATAACTTCCCCAACTCTTTCAAGGGTTTGCTTGCACACTTACACCACCTCAGTGAACTAATTTACTAGTACCAATACTTCATTTCTCGATGAAGATTTCTATTTAAAACACTTAAAAAGGATATTTTCTAAAGTTTCTAGTTTATTTATGACATCCCCATTTAGAGGCACACCATCCACTAGTACTGGATCTTGGCCTAAAATTGTCTTACATAGATTCAATGCTTTAAATTTGGCCTTTATGGCCTCTTTTACTTGTTATTTTAAGGAAACCACTTCTTCTATGAGCATCTTCTTGGTGGCAACTTCCTTGTCATACATACCCACCATGTGGGCATGTTTCTTCTCTACATCATGTGCATCAGAGTTTGATACTATATTCTAGTGTGTGATTTTAAAAGCCATTTTCAAGAATGTCACATTAGCTTAAAGAGGAGTGATCTTTTTGGGGTCAACCCATAGTGGTTTTGGTAATGCTAGAGCATCAAGACCTAAAAAGAGATTATTTTAAGGGAGCTCAAAGTGGCACTCTTCATTGTACATGTCCAAAAGGAAGGACATCTATAGCCTCATATCTAGGGTTGCATCTTTGGGAAGGAAGTGTGCCCATAAGTATAACATCCTATCAAGGATGCTTATTTTATATTGGACATGTATATTGATAAATGAATCAATAATAAGTTATTTCTTAAGCCCAACCAACTCCTTCCCTTTATTCAAGTTGCACTCCAATAACTTGACCTCTTCATTAGTAGATAAAGAAGTGATATTGGTAGCCATTATGCTCATCTATTTATCATCACCATTCACCTCTTTTCCATATGGACCCCCAATGTCTAATGCCAAGTATTCAAAGGTCACCTCCTCCTCTCGCATCTAGGAGGGTGTCTTCTTAGAGTTAGAGTCAGTCTCTTCCTTCTATATTGTAGGTTCTTATTGCTTAGGATCTTGAACTGACATTATTTTTGGTACAAAATTTGATGATAAAGATTTTAAGGATGATTCTTGTGAATAAGTCTTAGGAGGTGAAAGAAGAGTTGGAGGAATATGTAGAGGATAAGGTGGGGGTGGAAGGACTTGTGGAGGTGGAACTTTGGCTAGAGAAGGTTGAGGAGGACAAGGTCAGGGAGGTGAAGGTTGGGGAGGAGAAGGTTGGAGAGGAGAAGGTATTAGTGGAGAAGAGAGGGGAGGAGAAGGTCTTAGTGGAGAAGGGTAGGGAGGTGAAGGTCTTGGTTAAGAAGGGCTAAGGTATAGTGATTGGGAAATATTATACCATTTTTGAGGAACCTACTATGAGCTTGTACCAACATCATACCCAATCCACTTCTTATTTTTCAAGGGAGGTACTGGTGGGAGATTTTCCTATGTATGGTCTATGCTCTTTGAACTCTTATGTTTGGGCCTTAGCATATAGAATAGATTATGTACCTATTCTACCACTAGTATTGGCCTGACCTTGATATCCCTTTGGTCAATCTCCTTCTTGTCCTTGTAGGCCTTCTTACATGGATATACATACATCTTCTATAGAGTGTGAACCTCCAAGTTAATTTTATCTGCCTCCAAAGCAATAAGCTTTTCATCATAATTATGGTTCACTGAATCAATGAAGTATCATGCCAAAAAGCCATAAGGTAACTTCATCCATGTAGAAAGTTATTCATAAGGGACCAGATTAATATGTGCTATAAAAGTGATGCTTCATAGTGAACTAAGCTTACTCACCAACCAAGGTGGCCAAATCCTTCATAATGCACCATTCATTCCTAAATGCCTCCTTCATCCCATCAAACCAAGACTTCATTTTGATTTTGTATGTGGGGGTGATATGCCCTAGGCAAGTGAATGCCTTATAACACTCATCAAGGGACTTTTTATTGGGTGGGTATGACCATTTTAGTGATCTTATGGTATAATCAAGTACACTGATCTCATCAAACACCATCAATAACAAAAATACTCCCCATGGAAACCTATGAACATGTATTTTATGGGGTTTCTCCACATACTCAATGATTTTGTGGATAAATTACATAGCCTAATTATAATTCAGTCCATCTATAACTTGGTGATAAATAGGTGGGTCATATATACCTCTTTCCACTAATCAATGCCACCAACCTTGGTTAATATAATATGCACCATAACTTGGAGGGTATGATCTTGTAGGTTTTTGATGTGCATAATGTGGCCCTAATTTTGATATACCAATGTCATGGCTATCTTTTAGATCTCATAGATGTCTCCTAAGTCATATGCTACATCCAACCCCAAACACTACAGCCCTACTACCGTGCTTATCCTTTCAAGTGTGATATCCATGCTACACCTGGTGAAGTAGAGGTAGTCCTCATGGATGTGTGAGAGTAGGAAGTTGATTGATTCCATGGGTTTTAAAAATTAAGGAAAATTAAATAAATTGGAAAAACCCTATAACATGCAAGGTATTGAAGAGTTGAGGTCATACACTAATTACTTCTTGGTGTTCTAGTGCTCAACCTAGTAGTCATTCTATAATTCAAACTCATTCCTAGGTTGATGATGGTTCTAATAAAAAAATATTCAAGTAAGTACCTTGGAGACCTAGTTCTCCACATGCAACACCATATCTAGGTATTTCATCTCTTAAATCATCAATGGCGAGGGTGGAGATGATTGTGTTTTCTTTACTTGGTGTGTTATACTAGCTTCTTCTTTTTCTGCATGTTGTGCCTATTCTTCAGGTGTTTATTCTCTGATAAATACTACTTCTCATAAAATTACTTACTCTTCCTTTGGTATCACAAAAATAGATTAGTTATTAAGGTGTTATTATTAGGTTTTATCACCCTCTAGGGAGTCTAAAGGTTGAGTCACAATCATCCAAGGTTCTCAAAGGATTATGTGATTATTATGTTGGTAATTTGAATATTCATGCTTCACTACCCTCTAATGGCATACTTCTACCCCTTCAACCTGTAACTAAAAGTCTTCTTTTCCATGTTCATATCTTGGAGTTTACCCTATGTGTACATTATGTATCTTGATGCTCTACTCAATACCTTTTTATAGACTTGGGATGCTTCATATACTCACTCTGGAATCAAAATTAATTTCTTCACTCTCAACTCTGGTATTTCTTCTCTCTCAGATCTATAATCTAAAATGAAAGCAAAGGTAAAATGTAAAAATGAGCTCACTTATATTTTTATAGGATTGATGAGGTTAACCCACATTTAATATCTCCTATCCTCTATTCCATCACTTCTCATCATAAATGCATTTTTAACGGCCACCATTCTTTGACTGTCACTTCTTACTATAAATGTATTTAATAAAATTGTCTTGTCATGATGTTGGCACATTTATTACAACCACTATTTTTTCACATTAATGACATGTCCCATCTCGTACCTTATTTTAAAGTGGAATAAAACTATGGCCCATGCTCTTCTTTGGAGTGAAAGATAACTATTCTTGTTTATTTCAAAATTTCAAACTATTTGAAGGGAACACTCTATCCTTTGGCTATGTAGTTTGAGTTCTTTAAATAACTTTCATGCCTTAAGTACCTTGCATGCCTTAAGTAATTTTCATGGTTATATTTAATCATGAATTTAGATACCTTTTACCCCACACTAAAACTATATCATGGTCCTCCATGAAAAATACAAGTACAACATGAAGCTACTCTGTATTAAAGAAATGCTGTGCACAAGAATAATAATGCTTTTATTGAAAATAGGAAATAATATACTAATGGAATAAACCTTATTATTAAAAAATGTTTAACTATTCAATGGTGAAATATGGATAGAGATGGCTTCCATTGTAATGCCCAAGAATAAATTGGCAGTCAAACCTTTGTAATGGATAAGTACCAGTAGGTTGAATGATATGAATTTAAAAAGGTCCATCCTAGTGAATTCAAAGTTTTCTAGAATGGTGTGTGAAATTGGATTCATATAATATGAATTTAATTCCAAAGGTAAATGTTTTATGCTTGATGTGTCAATCATGCCATGCTTTTTGTTTGTGATTTTCCACATCCTAACTCCAATGAGTAAGGAACCATGCTTCATCTAGATGTAAAAAAGTATCTAGGCATGCCTTCAAGGATGACTCCTCGTCTAATTATACAACATGCATAATATAAATAAATGGTACCAATAACTCAACTGGTAGGACTACCTCTTTACCATATACCAAATTAAATGGTGTATTCTTGTTTAAGAGCTTATAGGTTATTCAATAAGCCCATAGTACTATAGATACTCTATCATCCCAATCAATTCAACTAATATTACAAATTTTTATCAATGTTGTGTCTAATATTTTATTGAAGGCCTCAATAATTATATTAGTTTATGGATAATAAGGTGTTATTTTATGATGAGTAATCATGAACTTAGCATGTAGGATGTATTTAGTTTCATTTAGGAAATGGGTACTACAATCACTAGTAAAACTTAGTGGGAATCCAAACTAAGTTATGATATGTTCCTAAATAAAGTACGCAATAGTATAATCTCTCTTTGGTGTAACTTCAGCCTAGTACATGAGATAATCACTTGCTATGATGATATACCAAAAGCCTATTCATCAGCCATCTAGAGTGATGGGGCCAACAAAATCAATGGCCCACTTTTTAAATGGTTCCTGAGAGAGAATTGGTCGTAGAGGCATGGCATATAATTGATTTGGTTTTCCCATGTGCTAACAAATGTCATATTTTTGAACAAATAACTTATCATCTTGAAAGAGAGTAGGTCACCATAGTTTAGTTAGCAAAACCTTGCACATGGTATCCTCTCCAACATAGTGTCCAACTATAATTCTTTCATGAACTTCTTGGATTACCTCAGAATGTTCACGTTTCATGACATAGTGCCTAATAATTTCATCATGGATAATATTGTAAATGTCCCCTCCTATGATCTTAAAGAGTGTGTCATGGATTTTAAGCTATTTTTTGGTCTATAGAGTTAGACAGTCAAGCACTAAGCTAGTAATAAGAAAGGTTGCGATATCTTTTAACTCCTCAGGTAAATGAGTAACCCAAAAGAGTTGAACATTAGGTAAGTCATCTTCAATAACATGTGATGGTTCTCTAAAATTAATTAAAGATAAATGGCTAGGACCACAATTATTTTTTCCAGGTTTTACCATGATAGAGAATTGAAACTCATAAAATAACACCATTCAATGGTAGATGCATCCTTACATCACAAGTTCATTGACTAGATACTTTAAAGCTTCATGGTCTATATAGAATACAAATGGAGTTGCAAATAAGTACTACCAATTGTTTTTTAGAGCATAGACCATTGACAAGGATTTGCACTTTATGGTGGTGTAATTATGCTCAACTAGAGTAAGTTTCCTACTAGCAAAGTAGATCGGGTGATCAAGGTGACTTTCACTTGGTTATGCAAGGATTATACCAATAGCCATTCCAGAAGCATCAACATGGATGTGGAATGGGCTTATCTAATAAGAGAATTGAAGGATCAGAGTGGTAATTAGTTTTTCCTTTAAGGCTTCAAAGCCTTCTTGATAGGAGCAAGTCCATATAAAATGCTCATTATGTTTTAAGAGTTCCTCCAAAGGTGCAATAATATTTGCATATCCACAGATGAATTTATTATAATAACCTATATGTCCTAGAAAGGTGTGGACCTCATGCTGATACTTGGGTGCTAGAAGGCAAAGAATGATATATGATTTTACCAGGTCAACCAAAATTCCATCCCTAAAAACAACATATCCTTGAAGAACACTGAAAGGTGTAGAAAATATACACTTATTTAGATTTAATGATATTTGTAAGACTTGGTAGTAATCAAACATGAGACATAAATTAGAGTAATTGTCCTTGACCAATCCATAGACTATCTAGTCATCTAATTAGACTTGAAGGCACTTATGGATTAAATCCTTAAAGGCTTCAACAACTATACATGAGAACACAACTGGTGAATTCTTCAACCCAAAAGCAATGATAGTGTATACACAAGATCCCCATTCAGTGGAAAATGTAGTCTTAGGTTGGTCCTCTTTAATGGTCTAAAATTGATGGTACCCCAAAAATCCATCTTTGAAAGTATACATTTCACACCCAATGATGCCTTCAAATATTTATTTTTTGAATGGTGTTGAGAAGGGATTAGTGATGCAAGATGCATTAAGTACCTGGTAATCAACAAAAATTTTGATGCATCCATATTTATTTATACTTATCACTAGGGGGATGACCTATTTAGATTCATAAATTAGGGTGATTACTCTAGTGCACCTCATACTATCAATTTATTCCTTTATGCATACCCGAAGATTAAGATTCATTTGATATGGTATTTTTTTGATTGGGTGAGTGTCATCAACTAATTTAATATGCATCTTACCTAGGGATGGATGAAATCCTTTCATATCATTGTATTTTCTTGGAAGGACATATTGGTATTATTTTAACAACTTAAATATCTTTTAAACTTATGTGTTAGTCCAATAGTTACCTATAGTAGCTATTTTTGGTTCTTCCTTTGTGTTGATATTATGTTAGAAAGTTTGAATGGGTCTAGAGTAAGGGTGGTTTGTGTTGGGACCAATGTCATGAATAACTTGTATACCATATTTTATAGGGACATATAAGTGATTTGATATATGGTCAAGTGGGTTGGACCCTTCACCTTCTTCTACCTAAAACACTAACTTATATTTTCCTAGACATATCTCTTCATGTTGGTCCTAAACAAGGACTAGCTATAACATGAGAACAAGTTATGCAGATGGTTCATTAAAGAGAATTAGACCTTCTTCCAAAACATTATGGATATATGTTAGGTGATCTTTAATGGTACTAGGGTCATCGATAATTATTTTATGCATGGCTTGGAGAGTGAGGTGCAAATCCATCCTTGGAGAGGAATAAGACAATGTTGAGTTAATGTTTTCCTTCAATAGATGCCAAAATTGGGTGCCCATATATCTCTCTTCATGAACATGCCATGCTCACACCCAAGTTTATAAATTTACATAGAATGCATGTACCCATAAGTACTCTGATAATTAATATTCTTCAACTCTCCATATTGGCTCATAGGCCTCTATATGGGGTTTAGGTGTTTGTACTCCACTATAGCTAATTGTTCTTCTATCTTAGTAATTGTGATGGAATCAATGATGCAAGGTAGAGTGTACTTGATCCCACTAGAGAATTTTCTCATGATTGGTTTACCACCATTTTTTAGTTGTAACATCAAAGAGGTGAACCAAGGATCTATACAATCATTGTCAGAGTTATAAAATTATTCAAGGCATTGGATATAGTTGCGAACTTCCCTTTGTGAAATTGAGGGGATGTATAAAGTATTTATAGAGGTGTATATATCATTGGTACCATCATGACTTGATTAGTAAGAAGGTGAATGAACCTGTATCATCTATGGTATTGGCATAAAACATTCTCTCAACTATCAATGGCACTACACACTCTTTTAGTGTGGTCATAGTCATCATGCACCCAATAATTACAAGCATTGATTGTAGTATCAAAAAGGGATTGAGTATTCATCCACCAGAAGATGACATTAGGAGTAATATCATGTTACTCACCATTTATAGTAGTGAAATTATAAATATGGTTACTACATTCTTCCACATTAATATGTTCTACGTATGGGGGCCCATGTGTTTGATTTAGGGGAATAATAACACATTGATCAACATTATCAAAACTAATTTAATGCTTTTTGAAACTTAAGTCTATGTTGTTTTCATAACACTAGGTTCACCCCAATAGAGATGGGAAGTCATAAGCCTTTGCTAGCATGAGAAATTCAAAATCAACTTTGAAAGGTACTCCCAGTATATCAATTATTGCATTTTTGAGGACACCAATCGGTAAAGCACAAGTTTTATTATCCATAAAAAATACATGAAATGATGGTTGTAATGTTGGTTTAGCCATTTTATGATAGTCATCCTTAGTGAGGATGTTAACTTTAGCACTAGTATCAACTAAGATGTCCTGAATTACCCAATCATTGATGGAAACATTCACTAGTATTTCTTTATCTTTTGGAGGGGTAAGAGGAATAGGGGTATCTTTCTCCTGAGCATGGTTCAAATGATGATCCTTAGCCTGTCAAGTCATTGAAGGTTGAGTATTTAATGGTGATTTATCTGATTATTAAGCCAAACACTTAGTTATGGGATAATGTCTTCATCCAACATATGCTTGTAAGGCTCTTGGAAATCATCTTGCACCACACTTTGAGGTTTTTATGCCTTCTACATATTAGCACATTACATTGCTTATTGGTCCTTAAGAAATTGGATTTATTATTTTTAGTTCTTATACGAGAGTCATTATGTCCTGGAGCACATCCTTCTATTGTTTGGCATCAAGATACTTCCTCTCCTGAGGCATTTCATGTTATACCTTCTTAATAGGAGTAGATGTAGATTGAGATTATCCTCCATTAAATGTAGTGATATTTACTTGTTGATTTATCGGGGTGCTTGAATGCACATGATAATGTGATTTATCAATGTGAATCATACCTACACCGTTTTCATTTTTCTCTTTAGTGATGGCTATGTACTAGTTAGGACACTCTTCCAACTGATGGTACTTTTTATAGAAATCACATGTAAGATAAACTAGAAAATATATTTGGTATTGGTTAGGGTATCCACACTTATAACATGTTATTGGTGGGAAATGACCATCTCCTCATTCTAATCCTCTATCTCAACCCCAATAACTACCATTATCCTAATTGTTGGACATAGAGGTTTAACATGTACCATATTTATGTGCTTCATAGATATCACTAATCATTCGATAATAATTTATGTCATGGGTCTAGGCATCACATATTTTACAATATTTTGATACATTAGAATGTGTGGCTTGATGTAAAAGAGGACAAGAGTGTATATTGTGCTCTTCATGGTAGATTTCACATGACTACTTCATTACAATGTGGATGTTTTTATGTAATTATTTGATTTAGTTATGTCCTTCAAATTTTCAATTAGTGCACCAAAGACCATTACATGTATCATACACATTATTGGCAGTTAGTTTTTCAAGCTATGGTTCCATTGGAACTATTTGGGATTTTATGAAGGCGCTAATGCCAGTGTCAATACTACTAACTGCTTCGACATGGAGGGTACCTTCCAAATATTTATATGGGCTAGTGAAGGTCTTATAGGATAGTGTTTATTGAAATGGAAGTAACAAACCTCCCACAAACCATTAGGCATGCTGAGAAACATTGATTTCAAATGACAATGATAAAAGTGTTTTGAGCCTTACGTCATACTCCCATATAATTTCAATAAGTTCCTTCTTTATATCCTTCAACATGAAAATACTTTATTGTTCAAATTCAAGAATGTCAAATTATTGAATATATGCCATTTTGAGATGACTATATTCAACCACTACTTGTTGAGGGTCAAACTTTTTATACCATTTATGCACTCACTCCAAAAGTGTAGTTGTAAATTAGGTGAGCTTTGCTTTAAATATATAATGTCTCATGCTTTCTAAATAATTTTACACTTATGGATGTGTTCAATAAAATTATACATGCCTTAATATTTTGGTATGTGAACCATCATTTCATAATACAATGTTGGCAGCTGAGGTGCTTGCACTAGTGGTTTTTGAGAACCCCCATATCCTATCCCTTGAGGAGGGAGTCCATCGCTTCCTCCCATGCCACCTCCTAGTTTTCCTTTAACACCTTAAAAAAAAATACCCATGTCATGGGGCATGGTAGTTGGTTGATTATTAAGATTTGGACCCATACTCTATCCACTCTAAATACTAGGTCTTCTAGGCATTCCAAGTTGAGCTATGAAGGTCCTTTAAAGAGGGAAAGAAAGTGTTAATTTTGTATGAGTTAAAATTGGCTCAGTTAAAATAATTATTATAGGATCAATTTCTGATTCCACACTATATATATCCCAATTATGTATACATAATTCATCTTATTAAAAACCATGAGTATGTACTATGGTTGGGGAACTTTGTTGGTGACAACTTGGTTCTTCAGTTTCTACCGTCTGACTAGTTTCTCCTTCATATGATAAAAGTGACATGGGGCACGATTTAAAAGTGATGGAGTCCTATTTGTGTGTTTTCACTTCTATGTGGATCCTAATAATAATTATTGAGTTATCTTGGTCCCTTCCCACTCCACTTACTCTTATGATCTTTTATCAAGCTTCATCATATTTTTGCTTCTACAATGCCTGCTGATTGGCTACCATTCCAAACCTAAAATCCTCTACCATTTCTTCTCTATTCCACTCCCAAATGTGAAACTCATGCAAAGAGGGATTTAGATCTACATTGGCATAGTCTTAAGCCCATAGTTAATGAACAACTTCTTGATTTCTAATGAAAAATGTTTAATATATCTGCTACGTGGTTCTCTAAAGAATTGGAACTTGGCTTCTTCAGGATAAGAATAGGTAACTACAACATACTATAGAATATATCTATTCAAAAATCCTCTCAAAAAAATGTTAATAGCTCATGTCCATAGTGTTTTGATTCATGATAAATCTCTTTATAATTCTTATGTCCAAGACTATCTTGTCCCAAAGTTTCATGATCAACCTTGAGCATACATAGATAGCCAAGTCTGCAAATGAACTTGGATTTTAACAAAGAAAGTTTCATATAATGCACTATAGAGATTTTATTATACCCACTAATGTGTAGAAACTCATGGTTCAAGGTAAGGAACCACACAATTATCCTCAACCCCATTAATCCATTACTCAATACTCTCAAGAGTGATATGTTCAAATGTCTTCCATTACTATGAAACAAGCACTATAGATCCCAACAAAAAAACTAAAATGTTGGGTTTTTATTCTTAATAATGTTTTGGGTGCTGAAATGTAGCCCTAACGAGCTACTGTGCTATCCCTTCATGCAAGATTGTGGTCTTGCATGCTTACCCAAAGCATGTATCTAGAGACTAGTTCCCATTAGTTTTGTTGTAAAATAACATATCAGTCATATTATTTGGGTTGATACTTATATTTGATTATAAGTTACATATAAAAAGAGATTTATGACTTTGATCCTAGTATTATTATGCTTAATAACCATAATTATGCAAAGAAGTGCCATGAAGCTCTAATGTTATTACTTAGAAAAAATAAAAGTTTGCATAAATTTCATATTAAGTTCCAAAAACAAGTTCTCAACTCAAACTTACAATAGTACAAAAATATCAATTCATCTAGAACATGAACATCAGAATTGATTATAATATCCAAAACTCTTATATTATGTTTTAGTAAATGATATCTAAAATTCGTCACATACAATGATTTCATACAGGGGTATTTATACTTTTTTTTCCTTGACCAAGTATTTACATCATAAATGATAAGATTAATTTTCCAACAATCTCTCTATGAACTAAGAGTCATGGTAGTCTATTAATTAGTGTCTCTTATGGACCTAGGCCTTTGTGCCCCCTATATACTCATTCTATGTTATATCCTTGCTACCATGTGTCTATCTCCTTGCAGGATGGTGAATTTTTTTGGATGGATAATGTCTTGGTGACCCTTGAGAGTTGCTCCTTAACCATCTCCCACTTTACATGCACTCCCTAAGTATTTCACTATTGTTCTGAGTCATATGTCCTCAGGTTTCTCCTGGTTAATTTTCCTCTTTGACTGGGTCCTCTCATGCTGGTGCCTCCATGCCCTTGTCCTTTTGTGCCATACTGGTTCTATGCCATAGTGATTCTACACTAGTCTAGTTCTATGTTATGTTTCTTCCATGTCGTGCCAATTTCATGCCAAAATATAAAAATACTTAGCCAAAAGTTTGGGGTCCAACAATTATTTTAGATTATGTATTTTATTTATGTATCATGTAATAGTTGTAGCTTACAACCACCTACAACCATGTTAGATGATTTCTTTCATTTTAATGAGTATGATAATTGGCATGTATAGACATATAATGTATGTCCTAAAATTACATTATGCCTTCATTCTTTTACCTTTGGTGAAGTTATGCTAAAAGTAATCATTTTTTAGCATGTGTTTCCTCTATAACTAGAATTTATGTTATAAATGTTCATACTATAGATGGTTGTTCATATTATTATAAGTGGATTTTAAATAATCTATCCCTTTCATTTGTTCCATGCTATGCTATTGGTACTACTATGTTTCAATTAGTAAACCATGTGGTAGTTAGCTAGGTTGCTAATGGAATTGTTGAGCTTATTATTTTCTAATTTGTATTTTAATTGGGTATGACATATTAATTGTAATGTAAAACCACTTATAACTTTTTAATGTAATTTATATGCTCCATTGAGAGAAGAAACCATTTAGTATGGCATTAAAAAGGGGCTGCTCTAATTTACTATTTTGTCATCATCCACTTGGCCTATGGGTGAGTATGTTCAAACAATAATCTTATACTTAGATGAGAATATTATGTAGATGATAATAATGAAATTCTCGGATCAATAAATGAAAATTTAATGATTGCATAAACATACCTTTTGTGGATGATAGTCATAACACTTCATTATGCCCAAAGACAACCCTTGAAGGTTGTGGTGGCATAAATTACATTGTGAATCATTTCCATTCATGGACAAGTTAAATTTATGCTTACACTAGTTTTGAAATTAGTGATATAAAATTTACATTAATGGAAAGTGTAATTGTTGACCAATCCTCTAGTTTCTTTAACTAAATTTTATTCATTATGAAATGATGAAAGAGTTTGCTTATAAGGTCTATTATGGAACTATTCTACATTTTTTGCTCATACTATTAATACTTGGCTAGTGCAATCTAATTAATAAAATGTTATTAAGTGGTAATAAAACCTAACATGAGGCCCCAAAAACTGAAGGTTAAGTTGTAACTTAGTGGGTTGCATTATGATAAGGAGTTCTTCTTATAAATTTACATAATAATTTTTACCACAGTAAATTAGGATCTAGTTGAAAGGTTTCATTGGTTTTCTAAATTATCTCATAAGATTATGACTTATTGATACAAGGACTTTTTTACATTAAAAATCACAAGGGTTAATTCTCCCTTGATAATAATGATCAACTTGGGGTTATTGTGTATAACCAACACAATGATGGTTGTCTTAAATGTGAATAAATTGGTAAGTTGGTCTTTGAATAAAATAATTTCATAGAATCTCAAATTATTATTAAAATTTATTTTTATTCATATATCATTATTTCAAGTAGATAATCCTTTCCAAAAAATTAAATTGTAGGGGTTTTAGGGTGTAAGGATCCCAACCTGAGATTTAGATATGCAATCTCGATGGGTAGCACCTACTTAAATACCCTTATCACCTATAGTGTTATTAATTTATAAACATCTCTTGAATGTTAGAACCAAATCATTGAGGAGGATAGGATACTTAAGTAAGGTTAAGTATCCTTGAATGGTCCTATGTGAAAGACAAATGTTGTATATGAAGTTTGGATTTTATTTGGGTGTACTACACATAGGTATATCCTAAACTGTATATACTCAAAAGGTAAATAGACTTCCCTATAAGATCCATTATAGATGTTTACCCTTGACTAAGTAGTCTTAACCTACCTCACATGGTTATGGATGTACACATGTGTGTATGCAATAATTATGTTACCATATGTGTTGATTAGACATGTAGTGGGCCCTACACACATCCTCTTTCTACACTCTAATAAGCAATCCCAAGATTTTTTTGGGTTGTTTCATATGATATCAATGTTGTGTTCCTACTCTCGATAACCCTAGGACATGGAAAGTTTTATATGATGGAACTAATGAACTATTTCATTTGGGTATAACTGTAAAATAAGCTAAAAATGAATTTAATCTCTTGGGTTAAATAAGGAGGTGTTATTTTATAAACACTAAGATGGTGTAAATCCTATGCATTTCTTGAAGGTAATGGTTACAAAAAATCTATATTTCTAAAATAGCCATTGTTATCTCCCCTAGCCTTGGTTGGGTTAACCCTTCCTAAATCTAGTTGCATCATGACAAGACTCACCTATCAACCATTGACTTGCATGGGAGAGTCAATGGGAGATAAGTGATAAAGGCTTCACTCTTAGAATTAATGGGAATAATGTTTAATATATATTGCTAGTTTCAATGGGCAAGTCATCACTAGATGATTGGAGAATTATAACCTAGGGAAGACCAAGGGTTCAACTCAAATCTAGAAGGATAAATAGGGTGCAAGAAGCTAATTTACCTGGGTAAGTTAGTAGGGCTTGATATTTCCACTTATAGAGGGAGTGTCTTGAGCCATTAAGAACTAAAAAGGTTAAATAGTTATGTTAAATGTTGTTGGTCCTATGGATAAGACTACTATAATTTATTGTTCAGTGAACTAAACATATTGTTTAAATTATTAAAAATAGTTAAAATGCTAAAATTATGGAACTACTATGACATTTTTTAAATGAACAACTTCAAGTGGAGTAAAAATGTCTCCATAGGTTTAGATTGCTCATGATTGATCAAGGCTATTCCAAAACAAGTCTACCTTTAGGACATATGATAATATACCTTGGTGAAGGTGACATTAAGCTATTGTACATAAGCAATTGTTGTGTTAGTGTTAGTGTTAGTGTGTGTGTGTGTGTGTGTGTGTGTGTGTGTGTGTGTGTGTGTGTGTGTGTGTGTGTGTGTGTGTGTGTGTGTGTGTGTGTGTGTGTGTGTGTGTGTATATATATATATATATATATGTATAGCAGTTTAATTGATTGAATTGCACCATGATGCAATGTAAAATAAAATGCATGCTTGTGAGACACTGTTGGGTCCTATATAGGTTGAAAAAATGTTAAGGGATGCTCCTTATATTATTTTCTCAATTTAATAGAATTTGTTGTGATTAAATAGAAAATTTCATACAATTTTTTTTTATGAGATCTAGGGCAAGAAACTATAATTTCTTGTTGGCTTATGTGTCACTATATGTGAGTGATGCTTGGAGAACACTATTTTATCCTAAGTAGTGTAATTATAAGCAAGAACAAAGAAGGTTTTATTGGATAAAATGTTGATATAATTGGATGATTTCAACCATTATGTAATCTAAAAATGATTAAAAACTATGTACTAATATGGAAGTGCTAAAAAATCCATAAATTTTAGCTAAATTAATAATTATGAAAAGTTTATAGATACTTGACGTCATTAGGTGGACCGATGAGAGTTTAGAAATTTTGGTGAATGAATAGTAAATGTATCATGTGAAAATACCCTTGGCATAAACACCTAAATCAAAATGTGTGCCCTATCTTATGTGGTTCTTTCATACATGAAAGTTGTTATATCTTATGTAAACCCTTTGTGACTCTTAAATGTAATCAATCATGTGAACCTTAAATTTCTCCATTATTTTATACATTTTATATGAGTATTTGGTATACATGTCATGAATAAATGTGATATTATGTTTTTAGCATGTTAATATGTAGTAATGTGATCATAACTACTTGTGTTGTAACTTATCCTCTCAAAATCAGTCTTATTAATTAAAATCTGCCAAGGTATAGTGATTGTATTATGTGTTATGAACTTGCATCATTGTTCTAGTAATGAACATTGATGCAAGTATGAGATTGAGGGTGAAGAAACACTATAGATATGATGATTAGACTTGATATGGGTTAGGGAGTGGGGTCTCTGATATGTTGAAAACCCACTTCTCCCTTTTGAATGAAGTAGCCACTTAATTCGTTTAGGTTGTGCACCATGAGCACTACAAGTTGTTCATGAGATATTCATGTATAATGGTCACCTTATGGATTGAGTGTCCCTTTACCCACCTCTTATAGGTTGTTATAAAAATAATCCTTATGAAATTTCCTTGATGTAGCTTTATGAAGCACTAATTAGTATTAAAAATTTAATTTCTATGTAAAAACAACACGGTTGAACTTGTTGAATTATAGGCATGTATTAGATTATAAAATCAAGAATGCTATGAATGCGGTAATTATTGATATACCTAATAAAATTATAGAATGAATATTCTAATTAAAGGCATGTGTTGGATGGTAAGTACAAACATGCTATGAATAAGATATTATTTTGTATATACGTGAAATCAATATTCTCAAATGAATATTTGTGATTTGTATAAAGTATGACTAGAAGGTATGCTAATTTTATGCTAAAAAAGAATAATGTAAAGTCCTAATCTAAAAGATTTAAAATTTTAAATACTTTTAGATACTATTAAGAAGTAAGTGTAGAATAATAGTGGGATTTTAATCCATGAAACTATCTTATGAGCTCACAAAGTTTGTGGAGGGCATGTTGAAAACCTTGGAGGTTTTGCATGTGGATGCCTAATATGGCTTCTCTATTATTTGATGCAATCAGTGTAGGATGCTACACTAACCCATGAATGAAGAATTATTGGAAGAAAAGTAATCATAGGATTATGGATCTCTATTCTTATTGACATTTTGTGATGAATGTTACCAATATAATGTGCAAGCACAACATGTGTTGTGGAAACCATAACAGTATGGTTGTTGTTATTGGTTTCATTTTGAGATGAATGTTAAAAAGTTTTTCATGAATAATAACTAAATATGGTGGGAATACCACATAGTAGTATGATTAATATATTGGTTAGTGTCTTATGGTAAAATATATAAAGATATACATTTTACATAACTAAAAATGTTGTGGGAAAACAACACTACAAATCTAGAAATTTTACTGAAAATATGGTTAGATTGAAATTTTGACAACTACTGTAATAAAGTGTTGCAAAATAATCTAATAATATTGCCTCATATTTACAGGAAGGATTAGCTAAAAAACTATTTTATTATTAAATTTTGATCTTGAATTTATATTTAAACTAATTTTTTTTGTATGCTTGTATCTTGTATGAATCAACAACTATAAACTATGCTTTGAAAGGTATTGAAAGCTCTTTTTTTAGTAAATATTTAAGTGAATTTGATCACTAAAGCCTAGACTAAATACTTTTTCAAGAATTATTTAATTTATTAACTGCATAGGTGATTGGAAATTAGGTAAAATTTAGAAATGCTTTGTTAAAAATAATAGCTTACTCATAAACTTTACCAAGGTAAGCGCAAGTTTGAGTTGGATAATGTATTGCAAAAGGGTGTTAATGATTTCTTGCTTGAAAATAATAAATTTGTGAGTTATATATATATATATATATATATATATATATATATATATATATAAGTTTGAATATTACATAATACTATGACTGAAAAATTATGTACAACACCCCATATATATATATATATATATAAGTTTGAATATTGCATAATACTATGACTAAAAAATTATGTACAACACCCCATTTTGATCACCTTGGTATTGAAAAAGGACAACCAAGTTGAAGAGATAATTTCTAGTTTGGTTAAATGAAGGACATGGCTGTCCTAATGACATTATGTGGAATATTAGCAAGGTAAAAACTACATATTTTTACTATATGAGTTTAGTACATTTTCTTGATATACCAAAAAGGTAAGTATAAGTCAATGTCCCTTATTTTAATTGATGGACTATGCAAGTACATAGTATGCATGACATTTATTTTGATAATAATTTATAAATTTTATCAGTTTACTTTAATTCTAGAGTTTATTGTTGGTTTCTTGTAGTGTGAAAATATTTTTTGAAAAGAAATATAAAGTCTCTTTTTGATATAGCATTATTCATGATTGTTATTTAGTCACTGGGATGACTCCTCTTTAAGGAAGGGAGGATGTTATAACCCCACTAATTGGCACATTTATATAACTATTAGATATAGTACAATAACATGTTTTATTATGTTTTGATCAATATTTTTGATTGATTACTACATATGTTATTATGATTTTGGATATAATGTTTTGGTAATTTATTAAGTAGCTATACTGTAGATCATTATTGATGTGGAAAATTATGCTGATTCAATTCTAACATGTTTTTATTCTATTCAATTTAGAATTTATTATTATCAATATTATGACTTGAGAAGATACTATTGATGTATTGTTTTGGTGGATGCAAGAATTATGACAATGAGATAGGATTGATGGGTACCTTGATAAGAGATTAAACACACCAATGAGGTTAACTTGAAATTAGATGCGACTCTAACAAGTAAAATAATTGGAACAAGGATCCTATAGCCACTAGTCAATTGAGTCTTTTCTTATCATTATTAGTTTTATTCTATTATTGTTCTTTTGATCCTGTGAGTCATTCATTTTTGGTTGTGATGTCTTCATTATTATCATTTTGTCATCATACTATTGATTATCTACTTCACCAACCCTTTTCCATGTCTTTCCTTTTCAAATTATCATCTTCATGAATCTCAAAGCTCTTCATGCCTTCAAGGTGGTCTTGAATGACTCAAATGGCAATTTGAATTTATGGGTGTATGGCATTTGGCTACGCCACACTTTTTGAAAATATATTCCTTGCAATGTATTTTCATGTTATTTATATATGTGTATACAATGCATATAGATATATTTATATTAAAGTGGGGATTAGTTATATTACACTTTGATATATATTTATGTATACACAATTACACACACACACACACACACACACACACACACACACACACACACACACACACACACACACACACACACACATTTATGTATACACAATTACACACACACACACACACACACACACACACACACACACACACACACACACACACACACACACACACACACACACACACACACACACACACACATTTATGTATACACAATTACACACACACACACACACACACACACACACACACACACACACACACACACACACACACACACACACACACACACACACACACAAATAGGTCACATTTTTTATATATGTTCTAATGTTAAAGTGGTTGGTATTCAATACTAAGAGCTTAAAAAAAATTAAAAGAGCAGATAAGGATGCAAAAGGGGGTGTCCTTGGGAAGATGTTTTATTTATTTATTTTATTTTTCTCATTCTTTTGGCTAGGCATGCGGAGAAAGGGACAATTGTAGGGTTTTCACTGAGAGGTAGATGGTTTGGAATAAGGGGGAAGGATAAAATAAAAATAAAAAGGGTGA
This sequence comes from Torreya grandis, assembly GCA_037957365.1. Classification (NCBI taxonomy): domain Eukaryota; kingdom Viridiplantae; phylum Streptophyta; class Pinopsida; order Cupressales; family Taxaceae; genus Torreya; species Torreya grandis. The sequence goes on along the minus strand of JARHVA010008912.1, from coordinate 270,207 downwards.
TGGAAAAAGGAAGGAGAGGTGACTAGGAGGAAAATAAATACTTAAGGAGAGAGAAGAGAGGGTGGGGAGAAAATGGAAGATGCAGGGGGAATATGGGGTGCCCAAATGTGGGGGAGAAGACACAAAAAGGAATAAAATAAAGAGATATGATTTGGTCAAAGGAAATGACCATTCACACTATAGTAAAAAAAATGATATACATGCTTGCCAAGTAAGTAAAAAAAATGTAGCTGATTTAAATTGATTAAATTTGAGGTTTCCCTTGTTTGTTGAAATCAATGAATGGTAATGTTATGAATCAAATAAAATAGATGTGTGGTTTGTTGTAAATTAATTTTATTCTATTGCTGAATGAAAATTTTATGATTTTATGCATAAAATAAATGGTTGTAATTTAATAAACTTGAGCAAGGTTTTTGGCTGAATGTGAGTATGAAAAACTTAGGCTGGGTAATTTATTCCCTGTGTGATTAAAAACAAAGTTTGGATTCAAACCCTATGTAAGGAAACTCTTTGTTTTCTTGTCCATTAAACCCCTTAAAATATTTTTTTAAAATAAATAAAATTAATAGTTATGCTTGGTTGGTTATGGATTTGATTCAGTTACTTGGAAGGATCATTGGGCTGAATTATTTGTTTTGAAACCATTAAATTATTATGAGAGGGGTTGGGGGTTCCTCATAAAGTCATGGGAGTTCATGATTAATCCAAAATATTTAAATAATTTTATCTCTACCTAAATACTACCTGAACCTCCATTCAATTTGCCAAAATTGAGAATAATTTTCCAAAATTAAGAACAATTTTAATTTTAGGGATTTTTATGAGGTTTCTATTGATTGTGTATATCTAGTTGAAATCTATGGGTTACATTGGTTGATAAATGAAAGCCAAAACCCAATAGTGCCTTTTTCGGCAACCATTATAATAAAATTTTGGTCAAATTTTTTTAGTTAAATAAACTACATCCTTATGGGATTATAACAAATGCTATTAAAGATTTGTTTTCTTTTGCACATATGTTGGGTGTCATTGCATGTTTTGATTTAATAGTCATTTAATGGATTCATTGTCTTGGAAACCCATCATTGCTAATGTTACCTACTTTATGGTTCATTGAGTATCCATAATGGCTACATGATTCATTTACCTCTATTTTTAATGTTGAATCATTTGAATGTTAATCAACTTAGATTAATAAGTTAGGTTCATTGTAAACCATACATGTCTGCTAAAAATATCCCCTTGACAAAATTGGACCATTTTCTTGGTTATGAGTATGCCATTTCAAAACTTAGGAAATTTAATCAGCCTTGATTTGTTTTTATAAATTCACCTAAAGGCCAAGAGGCCATCTTGAGATGTTAGGACCCTTATGAGCTACTTAATATTCTTTGACGTCCATTGGGTTGTGACTATTGTTGTATGCTTGTTTCTTAGTTGTTATTGTGTGAATTGGGTCAGTGGCTTAGTATCCATGTTGATTCCTCAACCTTCTTATTTACTCTACTTCTAAATCCACAATACATTAGATGGATAGGGTGGTTAGGGCCACCTTATGATTGGGATCATTAGATTGAGTGTATGGGTTCACCCTCCTACTGGTAGATGTGCTTATCTCTTGGATTCAAGTGTTGAAGATATTTTTTTAATGATTTTTTAATTTTATTTATTTTCATAGATGTATTATAACAAGTTAATGTTATTCTTCTAAGTGAAATGATATTCTTTAGATGCTATTAAATTATGAAATTTCTTCTTTCTTGTATAAACTTTTAATTGCATTTGAGCATGTGATTATACACTCATTTGGTAGATGCATAATGATCTTATGGAATATCATGTGATATATTGTTGTTTATAAATCATGATTTTGTACTAAAATTGATTGAAGTATTTCATAGTGGCTTGGCATTGTTAAATTGCTTGTCTCACAAATATGCATCATGAGATTCATAAAAATATGTTGGTTGTAGGAGATGAACACCTACAACCAAATTACATGTTTCTATTATTATTTCATGTGGAAATAAAATTTATGTATAACCATGTTAAGAGACTTATACATGTATATGTTAAATTTTATATCACTTGGTATCATGCTAAGTGTACATGACTTAGTTGGAGAAGTTGTGAATTAGATTATGAGTCGATTGTTTTTTGGTATGTATTTTATTTATGTATGATGTAATGACTATAATTTACAACCACCTATAACCATGTAAGATGATTTATTTCATTATAATGAGTATGAGAATAGGCATGCACAACCATATAGTTTCTATCCTGAAATTACATTGTGCTTTAATTCTTTTACCTTTGGTGAGATTATGTTGAAAGTAATCATTTTGTAGTATGTGTTTCCTCTATAGCTAGAATTTATGTTATAATTGTTCATAATATAGACTATTGGTCATATTATTACAATTGTATTTTAAATAAGTTTTCCCTTTCATTTGTTCCATTCTATGCTATTGGTACTATTATGTTTCAATTAGTAAACCATGTGGTAGTTAGCTAGGTTGCTAATGGAATTATTGAGCTTGTTATTTTCCAATTTGTATTTTAATTGGGTATGACATACTAATTGTAATGTACAACCACTTACAAATATTTAATGTAATTTATATGCTCCATTGAGAGAAGAAACCATTTAGTATGGCATTAAAAAGGGGCTACTCTAATATACTATTTTGTCATCATCCACTTGGCCTATGGGTGAGTATGTTGGAACAATAATCTTATACTTAGATGTAAATATTATGTAGATGATAATAATGAAATTCTTAGATAAATAAATGAAAATTTAATGATTGCATAAACATACCTTTTGTGGATGATAGTAGATCCACACCCTTTGTGTGGGCATGCCACCTACATACCAATACTCTAAAGAGGGATCAAGCCATATGTAGTTATCCCATTTATTGTGCTTTGTGAAATAGTGTGTATGAAGATGAAAAAGCTAAAAATGGGTGTGCTTTGGGTGGCTAGGGAATGTGTAAGGATTTGAATAAAATTATAGTAGTATTGGCTAGCTATATGCAGAGAATAAGGAAGATTTCCTAAGTAGTCTTGCTTATATTCTTGTTTGTTTTGTGATATTTTCCCACCTTTTCTAAATGAATTTTGAATGGGATTTTATAAGGATCTATTGATCATGAGTTGAATGTGATCATATTAGGCTGATAAGAAGAGGGATAAGAACTAGAAAGAATTAACCATTAGAGACAAAAATGTACTTGGATAGGAGCATCAAAAGTATACACCGAAGGTCTTGGCACTATAGTCCAAGTTGGGTGCTATAGTCCTGAGCTAATGTGACCTAGGGGGATAGATTTTTCATGGAAAGAGTAGTTTTTGAAAGGATACAAATTATTGGGAATCAATGAAAGGGTGTTAATGAGGGTCATGAGAGAAAGCAAGAGAGACCTATGGGTTGGGTGTCATTATCCACACTCAAGTTACTAGTTTTCACATTTTATATGACTACATTTCCCCCCTTTTATTCTAGTGATGTAGCAAAGTGAAATATTAAGATAAATGAAAAATAGAAATCATACCTAAACTTACCTACAAGGGTGAATATCATGAAACTATGATGATGTGTGTGTATAGAGAGAGCACACTGTGAAGTGTAAATCTGTAATAGAAAACAAAGAGTAGATCAATTCTTACTAAACATGCTATATCTAAAATAAGAATGTAAAAAGCTGGGTAAGAGAGAGAGGAAGAGAAATGAATAAATACACCTCATGGGGTATACAAACCAATACAAAACCTATTGTGATGCTAAGTGATACTAGATGATACTATACCAAAATTAATATCACTAAAAGAGATAAGTACTCAATTCCTCGAGAGTGGATCAAGAATATAAAGGCTATCCCTTTGGATCCATCATCACCCACTAAGTTAAGCTACATGAACATGTGTGTGCTAATTGATGTTTGGACTGTGTGTTTAATCCCTTTGAATAGGTGGATCAAGAATATAAAGGATAACTAGTCCTTTGGATCCATTTTTTACCCATGAAGTAAAGCTATGAACTAATACCAGTATGAAATGTGTGTCATATGAGATGGCTTCAAATGCCCATGAATGTACCTTAATCTGATAATGTGGCATGGATAGCTGAATATGTGCTATAAAATAGGCCACTCTTGGCCAACTCTGAAAGATGGAGATTAGGATTTTATGAAATCCATTTCAAAATGATGCCAACCACTTGGAGATAGAATAAGGCAGTAAATATTGAGAATGCTTGGGTAATATACTAAACTTGAAAAGAAAAGAAAATAAATGTGTCATGCACATTACCCCCAATTAATAGTGTTTAAAATATGGATTTTGATTTGGAACTTATAACAACTATCATATCTAAAACTAGAATCAAGAGACATCATGCCACACATGATGCCCCCTATATCTAGATTTTTTATGAAAAACTATACTAAAACTACTCTATCTAAATTTCTCTAGATGTGCAAAACTATAGCTATACCTACTTTTTTGCCTACTTTTAGAAAGTCTAGTTTTTTTGTTGTTTAGATAGGAGTGCCAATAGTGGACACTAGAGGGTCCAACACTATAGTCCAATCTTGGCACTATTGTCCTAGGCTAAATTTGATGACTGTTCTATAATTATCACTATCTACCTAGTATGTTCTGCTTGGTTTGTAGTTTGGTTATTGTTCTAGGTGTTCTAAAAATTGATTTTTTGACTGTTAGGAGCTTTGATCTCTATGATAAAACCCTTATTTATTTCCCCCTCTTCTAAGGGTAGGAATCAAGATCATGTAGTTATTAACCTCAAAATAAAGATCCTTGCAAGTATTTTATGCTACAAAATATATGATATATCAATGATAATCGATAAGATATCTCAAGATATAGCATGGTTTGTAATGAGATATTGTTAGATCAAAAGGGGTGTGCCTAGATATATATAATAATGTAATAACATGTGCAATGTATTGAATTAAAACTAGAAGTTTGATTAGTTGTCAGTTGTTAGCTTTTAGTTATTAGTTGTTAATTGTCAAGGAGGGATAGAGCATGATATTTATCATGGCATCCAAGAAAGAAAGATAATGCATGATGTAGATCATGGTATTACAAACAATAAGAAACAACAAGTGAATAAGCATACAAGGCAAAAATCAAGACGCATCCATGAGTGGCCAAGGGGTCAAGTAAACAAAGGACATGGGCACATGTCACTCACACTAGAAAGAAAGAATACAAAACATTTTTAAATGATGCACACATATATAATTGAAATAGGTAAGGTTAACATGAAAGCAACAGTCACATAGAAGAGTATATATAAAAGACATTGACAAATGTCCTAAGGCACACACAAGAATATAATCAAAGGACTTTGGCAAATGTCCCAAGGCACATATAGGAAACAAGTAGGATTTGAGAAATGAAAAAAATATAGCTACACTAAGAAAGAAAAGAAAGCATGTAAATATTGAAAATATAGTCGCATCTAACTAATCAAAACAAGAAGTGAAAGTATGAAAGACATGTAGTACAAGACTAGGTATATTATAAGGAAATACACAAGTGCTATATACTAGTGAAATGTTGATAGAGTAATCTATATAATCTTATAAGTAATGTACATCAACATGATAACTAGAGTGTGTGGTCTAGGAATGACATAACTTGTATGGTGTAGTCATGTAGAAGATGCCCTAATGGGTATGTATATCGATGTGTGTCTCTAATGTATAAGTAGGATTCCCCCTCAATGGGTAGAGTGAAACAATTAGGGATCTAAATGTCACTACACACACTCAAAAAAGATCAAGTGAAGTATGGTAATGTAGATAAATTGACAAATAATAACATATGGATGATGCATACAATTGAAATGTTTTTGAGTTATTTGAATGTTTTTTATTTTAGAATATTTGAATGTTTTTATGTTTTGGAATATTTGAATGTTTTTAGATTTTGAAATGTTGTATTGTTTTTGGTATTTTTCAAATATAAACTATGTACAAGAAAAATTGAGAAACTATGATACTAACTAATGAGTCTCATACGATACTCCCTATCATGGTGTCTTGTATTAAGGAAAGGGATCATGCATGATCATGAAGCACAATGGAAGGGTTGAGACTGTGGCTCTAAAAGATGTGTATGATGTAAATGCCCTAAAATATCTAAAATAGAAACTGACTATGGGGTCCCTCTGTAAATCTAAGAAGTTGATGTAACTATAGGGCTCTTAGGGACCCATCTAGTAGTAGGAAAAGCTCTCTAAACATGTGCTCTGTGTGTAAAGGTGTGAGACCTAAATGATACTACCCTGGGTGAGAACACTATAGCTGGAAGCTATATAAAATCTTGAAATTTTAGGTACTCTAAAAAAGACCTCTATGGAAGTGTATAAACTCTCTATTCTGGTGATGGAGGCCTCAATTGTGTCTAAATCTGTGCTAGAAGAATAACTAAAACTAGTGGCTAAACTAAAATTTGTGACTATGAAGTAGAAGATGGATCTAAAGTGGGGAGTGGTAACTCATATGGAACTCCACCAACTATAATAACATGATTAGTATGAATGAATTTCATACGTCTATGAACTATAGAAGGTACTACTTGAAAATTTTGAATCCATGGTCAACCAAGTAACATATCAAAAACTCCTACACTAGGAACAATAGTGAATGGTGTGGCCATGTGTGTTGGACCAACTTATAGAGGAAGTAAAATTTCACCCAGTAAACTCGATATGTTCCCAATGAATCCACTAATAACTATGTCCATTAGGGTAATATCCTACTCTAAATATCCTAAATGCTACAGTAATGTCATAGTGCACATGTTCATGTTAGATCTATTTTTTATGAGAACACTATGAATATGATGATTATAAATGTAAGCTTTGATAAAGAGTGCATGATAATCCAAATCATCATCGATTATCTCCTGCTCTGAGAAGGAGATGGAAGGTCTAGTTGGAACTCTAAAATTGTATACACCAATCTTGTTACTTAAAGGATGTAACTCAATTAAAGGCACCCTGTATGTATCTAGTGGGGGATGTGCATGATATGCATGGTGAACACCTAATGTATCCCATGTATCTTATTTAAAATGATGTGGAAAAGGATCTACAAATATTTTCAAAGCTTTATCTTATGTTTGCTTTGCTCGAGGAGGCCAAATTGAAGTGTCAAGATCAATATATTGTCATCTATCAAGTCCTATATCTTGTGTTTTAAATAGATGCATTTATTTGTTGTATGGTTAGGTGCCCTATGAAACTCACAAAATACATGCTGATCATATCCCCTTAGAAGAGGATTTATTGGATCAACTACCCAGATAAGAGGGAGAGATATGATATTACATTCCAATAACTATTGTAAAAATTTGGCTGGAGAAATTAGTATATTGGTAAAAGTTCACTAAGGAGGTGTTGATAAAACCACTCATTGAGGGGGATCTAAAGCTCTATTTACTATAGGTTGATTCTAAATCTTGATATCATTGATATTGACTTTGCATGGGACTTTGTTGTTACTCTTCTTTATTATTTTTGATATACTTGTGTACTTGAGTTTGCCCATTGAAATTAATTTGATTTCCCTTTCCTTTAGTGTGTGACATAATTCAGTGAAGGAAGAGAACCTTTTGAACATTATTGATTCATGCAAAACTAGTAGAAGACTATATTTGAAGAGATCCTATAATTCTTGATCAGCCATAGGGCTAGTCATCTTAGTCAAGATAGTCTTATATTAGAGAACATAATTTGGGAGATGCTCATTTGACCTTTATTTTTATTTTACAATGTGGGCATATGAAACCTTATCAACAATGTTGATGTTAAAATGAGCTAGGAACATGTCAGCTAAAGGATTGAATGCATTGATCGACTGATTAGATAGACTATAAAACCATTGTAAAGCATAATATTTTAGATTATGTAGAAAAACCTTGGTAAGTAGCTAGCCATTTGGCACATAGTCCAAGTATGCTATGTGAAAAAATATCAAATGTGTCTCTAGATCACCCTTTCCATCATAAAGAGTAAGCTTGGGTTAAATAAAACCTCATAGTAAGGGTGTAGAAGCAATGTGATGTGATAATGATGTATGTAGTAGAGAAACATAATCCAAAGCTTGTGTAGGTCTAGATGCACCTTTCTCAAGATGTAGCACCTTGGATTGAAGAGATATTATCTCTTGCATAAGGGCTACCACATCAAGAGATAAAATTGTACTAGCTATAGCTAGTGGCATAGAGGTAGGTTGGGCTACTATAGGGGAATTTTGAGACATAATTGCCTCCATAGTGTCATTTACAATTGGTTGATCTGAAGGAATAAAAGACTTAACTTGTTTATCCTTTTTTATTTCCATGATATATTGTAGAATGAGAGTAAGATCTTGGGGCTGGTCCCTGAGTCTTTCTTTAAAAAATTGTAGGATCAAATCTTTGCTGAAGACAACTTCATTATTAAATATTAGTGGAAGTTGATCAAGAGTCTGATGTGGTAGATCATGAACATTAGTGTTTGTATCATCATTATTATTCTCATACTACTCTTTGTCAAAATTATCCTCATTGAAATTGGTGTAATCTAGATGTGAAGGATTTATAGCAAGAACCTGAGTTAGTTATTTATCCATGATATATGGTCAAGTTAAAGGAATATGAGTGATTTTAGGAGGGTTGCCACTCAATATTGCACTTTATCTTGAAGGAAGAGATGCAAGGATCTTAGGTGACATAAGGAAATCAACTTGAATAAAGGACACAAATATTAAACAAATATAATCTAAACAAGGAACTAGAATATGCATAAAAAAGATACGAACCTCAAAAATGTGTAAGGTGATACCTCAAGAAGCAAATAGGAGATATTACATGAAACTAGGGTTTTCAATGAATTTATTTTAAAATTACTAAGGAATTTTTGAAAGTTTGATGCAAATTTCTGATTTTATTATGCAAGTAAAAAATCAAAAGATTATTAGAAAATTCTAAATTTGAAAGGACCTAGTGTATGCAACTAGGGTTTTGACCTAGTGTATGCAACTAGGGTTTTGAAGAAAACAAAAATTTGAAATTACTATGGAATTTTAAAATTAGATGCAAATTTTTTATTTAAATATGTAAGTAAAAAATTAGAAAAATATTGAGAAATTACTGGGATCTAGTATGGGAAACTAGGGTTTACAAGAAAATTGTTTTAAAATTACTACAAAATTTTAAAATTTAATGCTAATTTATAATTTTATTATGCATGTAAAAAATAAAAAAAATATAAGAAAAATCAAGAAGAAATTTACCCTAGGGTTTTTAGGGTTTTTATGCACAAACAAAGTAAGTTAGGTTCACCAAATGATTTAATAGTTTTGGGAATATTAAAGTATTATTCCTAATTTAGTTAAAGGTCTAAGTTAATTAAATTAATAAATAAATATTCAATAATTAAGATAATAATTTATATATTTTGATTGTAATTTGATTCTTTCTAAAACTAGTAATAAGGGAGAGAAAATAAGACTTAGCTAGAAACTAACTAAGATGACTATTGTAGGGTATGAAATTCACTATGTAGGACTAGAAAACTATTGCAAATCAAGATTTAGAATTCATTTTATGATTGGATAGGATTGCTAAAATAGGATACCCTAGGGTCTGGTGCTATAGTCCTCTTTTTCCACTATTGTCTAGGAGATCTAACTTTTTGGGTTTTATTCACTGTGTCGTGTGAGCCTACCTATGAAATGTTGACTGTTGGATGTCCATGAAACTCCCTATAGAACTGATTTAGTCTTCAAACCCTATGCTCTATTATGATTTAAAAAAATTTTGGGAAAGAGGGGGGGTTAGTGTGTATACGATACACTGAACATGCATGTACACCCCTTGTGTGGGAATGTGGCCTACATACCAATACTCCAAAGAGGGATCAAGCCATATGTAGTTCTCCCACTTGACATGCTTTATGCAATAGTGTGTATAAAGATGTAAATTCTAAAGCTAGGTATGCTTGAAGAGGCTAGGGACTGGTATAAGGATTTGAATAATCTTGTACTAGTATAGGTTGGCTATATGCAGAGAATAGGGAAGATTGCCTGAGTAGTCTTGCTTGTTTTATAATATTTTCCCACCCTTTCCAAATGAACTATGAATGGGATTTTATAGGGATCTATTGGGCATGGGTTGAATGTACTCATATTAGTACAAAAAGAAGAGGGATAAGAACTAGAAGGAACTAACTATTGGAGGAAAAAATGTACTTAGATAGGAACATTGAAAGTGGACATTAGAGGGCCCAATGTTATAGTCCAAGTGGGCACTATAGTCCTGAGCTAACAGGACCTAGAGAGATAGATTTGTCATGGAAAGAGTAGCCTGTCTGAACTGAGACCAAGTCTAGAAGGCTATGAATGACTAGGAATCAGTGAAAGGATGCCTATGAGGGTCATGAGAGTAAAAAAAAAGACCTATGGGTTGTGTGTGATTATCCACACTCAAGTTACCAATTTTTAGATTTTATATGGTTGTAAATAGAATCTGAAATCATTATTGGAGTTGATTTTTGCTCATATACCATTGCTACAAGAAGAAAATACTTGCCCAAAAATTAAATGTTAGGGGTTTTAGGGTGCAAGGATCCCAACCCAAGATTTAGATATGCAATCTCGATGGGTAGAACCTACTTAAATACCCTTATCACCTATAGTGATATTAATTTAGAAATGTCTCTTGAATGTTATAACCAAATCATTAAGGAGGATGGGATCCTTAAGCAAGGTTAAGGATCTTATAATTCTTCTATGCAAAAGATAAATACAGTATATAGAGTTTGGAGTTTATTTAGGTGTAATACACATAGATACATCTTAAACTATATATTCTCAAAAGGGCAAAACAATTCCTTATAGGATCCCTTGTGGATGTTTACCCTTGACTAAGTAGTCTTAACCTACTTCACATGGTTATGGATGTACACATGTGTGTATGAAAGAATCATGTTTTCATATGTGTTGACTAGATGTGTAGTGGGCCTTACACACATCCTCTTTCCATACTCTAATAAGAAATCCCAAGATTTTTTTTGGGGTTATTTTAATTGATAAGTAATGTTGCAGACATTTTACAAAAATACCACAACACCACATCCATAGTTGAACTATGGGTATCATGACCATATGACACATCATCGAGATCTAAATGGGCATTATAATAATGTAGCCAAGAGTGATGGACCCTGCATGCAATAAGTTGGGTACTTCCACTCTATTATTCCTATCATTTTATTTTATAGGCTATTAATTTTATATAAGAGAGCCAAATATACCATGAAGACACCAAAACACATAAGTTTCTTGATCACTAGGATAGTGTATCATGTTTAAAATTAACATGTTAATTACCTATCGATCTATAATGTCCCCACATGACACTACATTGACACATTATGAAATAAATTCAAAATGTTAGTCATCTTTATATTTCGCTAGTTCTTGCCTTCCACTAAAAATCTCTTTTCATATAAGCAAATATGATGTGTGCTAAAATACAATAATTTATCTAGTTTGTGATATTAGGCAATAAAAACCTTGAACATGGTTTGTTGGAAACCTTATATTGTTTAGTGATGAGCTAGACAATAGATTACATGATGACTCTGATGTTTTGGTAAGTTATAATTTATTTTCTTTTTGGTAAATATCAAAAAACCATGTTCTAGAAATTAGATCTTTAGTTTTAAGAAATTGGGTGTTATTGTAAATGATTTAATATACTTAGTTGTGTCTCAAAAATGAGTTGATATCTTCATTATGATATTGAGTGTATATAACATTGGTAAACCCTACATAAGTAAAGTTTTTTGTGTTTAATTTAAGTAGAATAGAATTGATATATTTGGTCTTATGAAGAAAATTGATGATTATATTAGCATCAAAATATCCATAAACTATTTTAGATATTGACTTGTTGTTTCATGGCATCACTATGTCAAAATGGAAACTATTTCATATTTTATAAGCTCCTCACTAGGTTATTCTTCCCACCATGTAGGAGGAGGATTAGGAGTGGTAACATTAAGTGAAACCATATTGTGTTGAGAATTTGGTTGGAAAAAAATATAAGGCCACATATTATTGATCCCATTTTCAATATGGATGGTGTTAGCCACCACCTAAAACTTTCTATAAAGAATCATTTTCAGGTTACATACAAAGAATTGGAAAGTGAAATACTAAGAACCAGGGATAATGCTATATCATAAATTGCCAAGATGTCTCTTAGATTAGTTGAAATGGACATGGTTGATAATAAAATGGTATTTAAAGAAATAATTTACATTTTTCATATAAATTATTTATTGAAATAGTATTTTATTTTTTCTTTTCCATGTGCATAAATTCTCTTATGCATTATATTGAATTGGTATTTTTTTTGTGAAATCAGATATATTCATTATGTATGGTGCATGCATACATTTACTATGTAATAATATTATAAGGTGACAAATTTGACAAATACAAAGTCATTTATATGGAAATTACATCATTTAATAGCTAACAACAAATTTTAGGATGAAATATTATCATGTTTATCATTGCTGATAGCAATTACTAGTTTAAGTTGTTATTTCATGTTTTTTATGTCAAAAAAAAAAAATGATATGTAACTGTGATATTCAATGCATATTTAAGAATTACATATTGTTAACAATATTTGATTTTTATTATTTTATGGAGAAGGGAGTTGACGGGGGCTATAGACTTGATTATTCAATTTGGATTTTAGGCACACCATGAGTATTTTTTCAAGAATCCTCTACCTACATCAATTGTTGAAACTTTGTATCTTAATAATGTGGTTGTCATATTGAAATAAAAAAATGGGAACACATGTAGTTAGAACAAATTATAAAGGAGCCACCTCCAATGTATATTGGTTCTCGTATCCATCCCTTTCATCTAGAAACACTAAGGCAAATTTTTTCTAAACATTGAGCCAAGCTTTGGAGTTAAGAAGAAATGGACCAATCTAGTTGCATGAGGTAAGTATTTGTTATTTTTATATTATATCAATTTTTTGTGATGGTAATTACATTTATGTGATCAAATTATAGATACATCTCTTTCATTTTTATTGTTATTTTTTTATGACTACAAAACAGACATATTGTTATCTAGTTAGACCTCATCATAAATATAAAAAAGAATATGTTCTGTAGTTATGCATAAGCAAAAAATAAATCCTTGGAAGAGATAATAGTAGTGTAGGTAGTGGGATAACTTCTAGCTTATATGGTAAATATTTATAAATTTTAGTATGTTATTTATCATTACTACTACATTAGGTGGTGAGGCTTTGTAACAAGTTGGTCAGTTGTCCTTTTTAATTCTCTATTTTTCAATTTAGAGTACTTAGTTTGTGAAGAATACCATTCTTTTTTTAGAGTTTTATTTTGAAACATTTGTATTGTAATATGTGTTTATTATATATTTAATATATATAATATTCTATTTTTTATTATAATATTGTATGATAATAGTTTTATATAATTTTAATAGTATAAATTATGTACTAGTATATTAGTATTATATAAACAACAATATATATTATCATAGCAATATAATTTATTAAAACATTATAGTGGTAAGTAGTGATATAATATAATATAGAATTACTAGAAAAATATATAGATACAATGTGTTATATGAGCCAAAAAGAAGACTGCAACTTTCAACCATAGAAAAATAATTATTTGAAATTCCTTATTAGTTATTCAAAAAGTTTATATATTTTTTTTTTCAAAATTACATTTTTCTACTAGTAATATTATGAATAATGTAATAAAAATATGGATAAATATCATTCTATAAATATATATTTATTAATTTTCTTATAAATATTGGAAAAATGTATTAATTTTTTACTCTACATTTTTTTCAAAAACAAAATTATGCCGAGAGGCATAACCTATAGTGGTATCAAAGGAGTGTAATGATATGAGTGGTTCACTTTTATTTTTTATGGGTTAACATATCAATAAAATTAAAAACAAATGCTGATATATCAATAAAATCATATGACAAATTATTTCAAAAAGATGTAATCAACCAACACATTGTTTAAAAATAAAGATAAATATATATAAGATAAAACATTCAACCAAAAAAATAAACAAATAACAAAGAAGCATCACAAAAAGGATAAAAATAATGGACAAAGAAGCAATGTACATAGAATAAAAAATTTCAAACAGAGGTTGTTTTTATGCATAAATCAAGTTTAGAAGGCATTTATTTATTATTATTTGGATTTCTATCTTTTAGTAATGATATTGTCACTTGGAAGGCTTAACAACATAGTGAGAGCCAAAATGGCTAAGAAGCCAGATATAAAACCTATTCCCCTACACTAGGGGCTTATTTTCTATCTCTATAATTTTCATCACCCTTGAGCCAAACAGGAATATTAGAGGTGTTAATGAAGACATTCCCTCCAACCTGGTGTCTAGCGATGCAATTGATGAATCCTGGGTCTCCCCTGCTCCTACCAAAACCAATGATGCCCCTTTCTCCACCCCTGTTAAGACCCCTGTTAATACCCCCAACTCCTTTATGAGCAAAAAGGGAAAGAAGAGGAAGGTTGATGGAGAAGAAGAAAATTTTGAAGAGACTATAGAAGGGACCCATAAGAATCTAGATAGGGCCACGGGGGGCCAAGGTGGCAAACCTCACAAGACTTCCAAAATTAATAAGGAAGGTTTTCCTTCTAGAGTGTGCAGATCAGGGTAGATTGCTAGTAAACTAGCTCGAAGGGCAGACTGATTGAATATTTGGAAAGTGCTTCGGATGAAGCAACCTAGGAAGAAGAGTCTAAAGAGCTGTAAATCTAGGAAATTTCAGAGGACACTGGAGGGAAACAAGCTTCTCAAGTTTTTGAGGTCACTGAAGAGCAGGGTGCTAACACTATGGAAACTGCTAACAATAAGGGGAAGATGCATGTTGAGGAAGCTGGTGAGGGCATGAAGAATGAGACTAACTAGAAAACCAAAATTGGGGCCTTGAAAGACCGAATTCAAAAGCTAGAGAAGGTCTTCACCAAAGGCCTTCGAAATAAAATTCTGTTGAATACGTCTATATTGGAAGTGGTGGGTAATTCTGGGAATGCTGACAACATAGAGAATGAGAAACTTAATGATCTTGTTAATTAAATAGTTATGTAGTTAAGACCTTTCTGACTTTGGTCTTTCCATTGTTTATGTTTTGCTTCTAACTGTTGTTCTCAGCTGTGCCGTTGTTCTTGCTGGCATTTTTTGTTTGCCTGCCTTCTTGTATTTTTTGACTGTATAGGGTTTGGCCCCTAGTTTCTTGCCTTAATAAAAAACATAGCTATTGTTCAGCTATAATGCTATCAAAAGATAACTATGTTATTGAGTGGTAGTAATGTTATCGCTCAGTAGCATGCTATCTAGTGATAACAATGATGTCATTAGACAACATAGAAATAAAAGTTATATGCTATCAAGCAATAATATTGTTATTACCAAATGGTAGTATGCTATTGAATGATGACATGCTACCAAGACTTGATAGTATAGTTGTTATTCAGTAGCAATGATACTAAAATAAAACTATGATATCTAATGATAATAATGTTGTCACTTAGTATCATGTTGTTGAGTGATAGTAATGCTATCATTTGACAACATAGTAACAGCTATATGCTATCAAGCAATGGCATTGATGATACTTGAAAACATAGCTATCATTTGGTGGTAATGTTTTTGAATGAAGGCATGCTATCAAATGGCATCAAGTGGTTGAATGATAACAATGTTATCATTCAACAATATAGTATTTATTATTATTTATTTGGTATGTAATATTTTGTTACTTTTTATTAACATTAAATTATTATGATTTTTTTAAATTTTAAATGTACGATGTCTATAAATTATAGGTATGGCTTGACCATGATATAATTTTGAAATTAAATAGTAGTAAAGAGAATATACTTGACAATATCACAAAAAACAACACAAAAAAATGATATAGGATCAAAGACAACAACATAATGAGAATGAAAGAGAAAGATGTGCAAAACATAAGGTGGAAATGTCAATGGAAGAGATAGAAGTATAAATGAGACAACATGCCCAAGAAATGATAGCATATCACACGTGAACATCTCAATATGATCAATAGATATTAATAAGAATGCAAATATAAATTCATTTGAATCTATTTATAGAGGAAGAAAGAAACCAACTACAAGAATGTAATCATGAATCATTTCAAATAGATCATTGAATGAATGCTAATATTGATGTTAACTTTGAATAAGTGAATTTCATGACAATAGAACATGTGTTATACATGCCATATAATAGAGAAATAAATGCTATGGATGATGATGTTGAAAATAATATACAAAATACACATGATAATAGTGGAAATATTGATGTAAATTTGAAGATGTTATAAATGAATTTTTCTATTATTTAAAAAAAATTGGCTTCACCAAGTATGTGTTTTTTTAATCAAGAAATTTACCCTGGCATAAATATCTCATGAGCACCTAAAGGTCCAATTTTCCATAAATATAGACAATAAAAAAATGATCATCAATTTTCGGTATCAAACAATATGGATTCTAGTCCACGAGTACTATAACTTGCATGCTTAACCCAAGTAGAAGAGTTGTTGATAGCATGAGTCAATATAATCCTACAAGTCACACTCACAACTAGAGGTTGATATAAATATATATGACATATAATCAATTTGCCATATTAAGTGAAGGAAATTGCTAAGATTTTACCACATCAAATAAAAGATTTGTTGATCATGATTATTTAAAGAAGAGACCAATGTGGAATAAATTATAACTTTATAGTTAATAAAGATAGGGTCTATAGGGAACTAAACTATAAAATAGAACATGTCAAGTTCTATATAGATGTTTAGATTGATGAAAATGCATTTACTGAACTACCATACAGTTTTGATAAAAATATCTTTCACCAATTGAAATCTATACATATAGAGTTTGATTTAGATGTGAATGAATATGTATTTTAGGGTATGATGATGGAAATGGATGAAATAAATATCATAAATCACACAAATTCAATGGCTTTTAAACCACACTATGTCATGAGAGAGATGGAATTAATCCATGCATGGGTAAATAACCCTAATGTAGAACTTGGAGATCTGATGGATTGGACAAGAATTGGTACATCTCTTATAAATGAGTATGTCATAGAAGGGTTACGTGATATATTTTTCCCCACATTATTTATAGATGGAAGATGTAATTTGTTAGAATTGAGAATGAAAAGAGTACATCTACATGAATTTGTTAAACATTTGATTTGATATATGAATCACTTTTTTGGATGACACCCATGATTCATATATTACATGAACATGATTATGAGATATCATGCACAAAATTCATCTGTAGTGTTTTTGAAAGAGCATTAAAGACATGCCAATCACCATCAAATAATTATGTGAGCATATGGACAATGATCCCTAATCACATCTAGTTGATCATTTGATGCATTTTGTTACCACATTGAGGGGTACAAAGTCTTATTGGGAAAAACATCATGCAAAATTAAATGACATGTTGCATCAAATTAGAACACTGATATTTTTGTTCAATTTGAGTGCACATGATATATATTATCCAAATCAACATGCACTAATTCTAGGAATACCACCAATAAAACCTTAATATTCTCAAAAATGGTATCGACAAAATATTATTGACTATCCTCATATAGTGGTATACTACATGCACCTGCAACATATAATTTTTTAAAAGGAAATCTTAAAAAAAGGAATGAAAGTGAAATATCATTGGTCTAGATATGAATGATAACATAGAGGTTCACCACATGTGAATGTGTTCATATGATTAGAGGAAGCACCAAAAATGGAGAACCTTGATTGGACAAATAATCATGATCTACAAAATTCTCAAAAATACATTGATTCTATTGTCCATACATGGAATCAATGCGAAGATACACATCAATTAAACATACATATATAATATCAATCCTTTCCAAAAATATGTTTACATAATAATTAAGTTATCTCATACTTATAAATAAACTTTTATATATGATGCAATATAAGTATTTAAAAATTTTACACAACATCCATGTCTTCAAAATATACATCAACTGACACAAGTGGATCTTGATATTGACTATGAATATTTTCTCAATTGTGTATAAAGTCAAAAAATATGTAGATAGGGTACCTACCTACATAATAAAATATGAAAGAAGGTTTTTAGGTAAGATATTCATACGCTCATTTTTTATATATACAAATATATCATAATATACTTAAAAAAGCTAAGAATAATTTATGAATTGTTATAAGTATAATACACTATGGTTATTAAATCTGAGAGGATCAAAATTATTTCAAGATCCAAAAATAGGAGATAAAAAATATGAGCCTATAAGAAATTATCATCGTGTATATACACATAACCAAAACACACTACAATGTGGAGAGCAAATGTAGATTGGAAACTTATGATTTCAAAACATGTGGTAATCAATTACATTGCCAAATATTTAGTAAGAGATGAAATTAATCCATGCATGGGTAAATAACCCTAATGCAAAACCTATATATCTGATGGATTGGCTAGGAATTGGTGCATATCCTATAAATGAGTATGTCATATAAGGGTTACTTGATATGGCATTCCCCACATTATTTCTAGATGTAATATTTGATTGGTTGGAATAAATAATGAAAAGAGTACATCTACATGAATTTGTTAAATATTTGATCTGGTATAGGTATCACCATTTTAAATGACACCCATGATTCAGATATTACATGATGAACATGAATATGAGACATCATGCACAAAATTCATTTTCAATATTTATGAAAAAGAGTCTTCAATACATGCCAATCACCACCAATGAATTATGTGATCATATGGACAATTTACCCCACTCATATCTAGTTGATAATTTGATGCATTTTGGTACCACATTGAGGGGTATAAGGTCTTATTAGGAAAAAATTCATGCATAATTATGTGACATGTTACATCAAATTAAAAAAATGAATAATTTTCTTTACTTTGAGTTCAACTGATATGTATTAGCATGATCTACATGTGCTATTGCTAGGAACACCACCAATAAATCCTCAAGAATCTCAAAAATGGCATCGATAAAATATTATTGACTATCCTCATATAGTGGCATACTACATGTACCTATGACATATAATTTTATCAAAGGAGATACTAAAAAAATGAATGAAAAAGAAAGATCATTGGTCTAGATATTAATGAAAACATAGAGGTTCACCACATATGCATGGGTTCATCTAGTTAGAAGGAGAACCAAATATGGAGAACCTTGACTAGACAAATAATCATTATCTATAAAATGCTTAAAAATTCTTTAATTTTATTGTCTATACATGGAATCCACATGGAGATCCACATTAGTGAAACATACATGTATGATATCAATACTTTCCAACAATATTTTTACATAATAAAGTTATCTCATACTTATAGATAAATTTTTATATATGATGCAATATAGGTATTTCAAAAATTTACACAACATCCATGTCTTCAAAATATACATCAACTAGCACAAGTGAATCTTGATCTTGACTATGAAGAGTTTCTTAATTGCGTAGAAATTCATACAATGTGTAGATAGGGTACCTACCTATGTAAGAAAAGAGGAAATATGGTTTGTAGGTAAGAGATTCATACATTCATTTTTTTATAATAAAAGTATAACATAATATGCTTACAAAAACTAATTTTTTTTATGATTTCTTATAGGTACAATGCACTATGACTATTAAATTTGAGAGGATCAAAATTATTTCAAGAGAAAAAAATAGGAGATAAAAATGTGATCCTAAAAGAAATGATCATCATGTAAATATGCATATCTGAAACATACTACAATGTGGAGATTAAATGTAGATTGGTAACCCATGCTTTTAAAACATACGATAATCAATTACATTTCCATATATAAATCCAGAGATGGTATTAATCCATGCATGGGTAAATAAACCTAATGTAGAACCTAGAGATCTGATGGATTGGCTAGGAATTGGTGTATCTCTTATAAATGAGTATGTCAGATCAAGGTTACTTGATATGGAGTTCCCCACATTGTTTCTAGATGGAAGATGTGATTGGTTAGAAATGAGAATGAAAAGAGTAAATCTACATGAATTTGTTAAACATTTGATTCAATATAGGGATCATCATTTTGGATGAAACCCATGATTTAGGTATTACATAATGAACATGATTATGAGACATCATGCACAAAATTTATATGTAGTGTTTATAAAAGAGAGTCTTCAAGACATGCCAATCACCATCAAGGAATTACATGAGCATATGGATGATGTTACCCACTCATATCTAGTTGATTATTTGATGCATTTTTTTTACCATAATGATGGGTACAAAGTCTTATTTGGTAAAAAGTCATGCAAAATTAAGTGACACATTACATCAAATTAGAACACTAATAAATTTCTTCACTTTGAGTGAAGTTGATATGTATTGACCTAATCTACATGTGCTAATATGAGAAAAACTATCAATAAATCCAAAAGAATCTCAAAAATGGTGTCAAAAAATATTATTAATTATCTTCATATAGTGGCATACTACATGCACCTATGACATAAAATTTTCTCAAAGGAGATATTACAAAAAAGAATGAAAGTGAAAGATCATTGGTCTCGATATGAATGGAAACATAGAGGTTCAACACATGTGCATGGGCTCATATGATTATAAGGAGTATGAAACATGTATAATCTTGATTAGACAAATAATTATGATCTACAAAATACTTTGATTCTATTGTCTATGCATAGAATCCATGTGGAGATCCACATCAATGAAACATACAAGTATGATATCAAGTCTTTCCAAAACTATGTTTACATAATAATTAAGTTATCTCATACTCATAGATAAAATTTTATATATGATGCAATATAGGTATTTCAAAATTTTATACAACATTCATGTCTTCAAAATACACATCAGTAGGCAAAAGTGGATCTTAATCATGACTATCAAGATCTACTCAATTATGTAAAGCATCATACAATGTGTAGAGAGGGTTCCTTACTACATAAGAAAAGAGGAAAGATGGTTTTTAGATAAGAGATTCATACATTCATTTTTTCTATGTAAAAATATAACATAATATGCTTACAAAAACTAAGAACAATTTATGATTTCTTATAGGTACAATACACTATGGATTTTAAATCTAAGAGGTTAAAAATTATTTTAAGGCCCAAAAATAGGAGATAAAAATATGAGCCTGCAATAAATTATGATAGTGTAAATATAAATAACCAAAAAATACTACAATTATGGAGAGAAAATGCAGATTGGTAACCTATGCTTTAAAAATATGTAGTAATCAATTACATTGCCAAATATGTAGCAAAAGTTGAGAATATTTATAAAACATAACAATCAATGTTAATGCATATTTCAAACATTGAAAATCTTGATGAATTAGTATCTAGATCATATAAAATACTCCTAACTAAAACCCTATTAGAAAGAGACACTGGGGCATAGGAAACATGTCATGTTGTTGGAGCTTCCATTGGTAGAAATCAGTAGAATGTTTGTCACTTTAAATGTTTCACGTGAGGTGTTCAAAGCAATAACACAAACTATAGAACAATAAAATGACAAACACTTAAAATATTTCATTGATGGATACATAAACAAACCTTATACAATGGATTTTTTCACTTATTAAGACAACTAGATCATGGTCATATAATCCTAAGTGAAGGTGAGATAATAAATGGGAGCTTAAGAGTATGACAGCTATTATGAGAGTATTACTAAGATTTATTACAATACTTGTGCAAGAATAAAAAAATGGGTTAATTTTTATTGGTCAGAGTTATTTCTTTACAAGCCATTTCATGATATACAAAGAGATATCAGACTTGATGATAATATAATAACATCAAATTAGGCATCATCCAATTATAATCTTTGGCATGTGGAGTAGAGGACTATGTTGGATAATCATGAAAATAAAAGTGATGTAGAAGATGAGAATATTCAAGTCATTCATCAAAATATAGTGGAACATGAGTGAAAATCATCTCAAGGCTACATCATGGACAAATTATGGAAATATTTAAAATAAAATGTTGGGAAGAAGAGATCCTAATAGACAAGCACCATGGAATCATGGATATTAAGGAGAAGAATACACATTTTCAGCTATAAAATTCATAATAATAATGAAATACAATGGGTTACTCATACTAGATGATATAACAAGAAATATTCCATATGGAACCTTAGGTTCCAAACTAAAAAAACACTTGATATAATCGTGAGACATTTTATTCAAACTCAAAATGTTGCACCACTATGCATGATAGTTTAAGGAACAACAAGAAGAGGAAAATCATATCCAATTGGTGACATTCATGAAGCTTTTCAAAATGAATCATAAACTATGTAGCATTATCTAATTCTATTAATTACACAAATCAGAGTTTCAACATTTAATATTGGTGCTTCCACAATCCACTCAACACTGGAAATACCAATTATAGGTTTTAATAAATTATAAGGAACAAGACTCATAAATTTCTAAGAATAAATTCAACATATAAAATACATTTTGATTGATGAAATAAGCTTTATTAGATAAAAAAATGTTACAAAACATAGATGCATGAATTTGTCAGGTATTTATTGAAAATGCAAACATGAGTTTTGGAGGTAGATCAACCATATTAGTAGGAGATTTGGGTCAGCTATATGATATTAATGATAAAGAATCATGCAATAATAATAGACACAAAAACTATTATGGTAAGAATTCAAAATTGTTGTTACTATAGATAAGGTATTTATAAAAGAAGGAGAAAGCAAGGACCAACAAAAGTTTCATCAACTGCTCACAAATCTTAGAGATGCACATCCAACTATTGATGATTGGAAATTATTGATGTCAAGAACCAATAGTGCATCACATCCAAACATTAAGGAATATTTTGACAATGTTATTCATTTATTTGCAATGAATGATAATTTGAAAAACCATAACATAATGAAATTTTAATCATTAAAATGATAGATTGCATAGATAATTGCATCCAAAATAGGTAGTACCAATCCATTAGGAGGTTACATCAATGAATTGGATATGGAGTTATTAATTTCTAAGGATGCATGGGTGATATTAACCTCTAACCTATGGATAAAAGTAAGACTTGTAAATGGATATCTAGAATATATTCTAAGTATAATATACAAACCTATAAGTGCTATGCCAGAACCACCTACATATGTTGGAATTTGATAGTTACTCTAGAATGCCATTTGTAGATGTAAATCCATGTAAAATTATAATTACACAAATACAAATGGGATGAACACAACAACTACCGTTAATATTGACTTGGGGATTATCAATACATAAATCAAAAGGGTTAACTTGATCCAGGCATCAATTTAGGTGACAATTCGGGTGACAGTTCCACCCCAATTGATGACGGAACTTTCGGGAGCCATAAATTTTGCACCATAGCTCCAATTGACTCATGAACAAGGGGAACATTTTGAAATGGCATTGAGCTCTACTCGATGAAGTTTGACCCCCGAAAACCCAATGGAAGTGCTTCAAATTTCAATTTTAATAGTGCTGTCTAAAAATAGTAAGTTTCTAAAAATAGTAATTCCTTGAATTATGTATTGTTTTAAATATTGGAAGTCATACCACTTCATCTCCCTCAAGATTGGTGACCTTCCACATCATCCCCATGCTTTCAAATTGTGTATAAAAGAAGAGGTAACCCAAAATGTGAAGACAGACATCTCTTCCCAGAGATAAGCATATATTTGTATTGCGATTTTGAGTAATACTACATCTCTTCTCAGAGAATTCATTGTTACTGTGTTATTTCTATTGTGATATTTATCAACCAAAACTTTTGAGTTTTGGATCAGTGGTATCAGAGCGGTTTGTCTTGAGAGTTTATGATCTTGAGGACGAGGTCAGGCTATAAGAAGCTTGGGTGGGAAACAACAAAGCTTCCAAATTTTCCACCTGTTCACTCCAAACACCCTCAAATGGTGAATGACACCGAGACATCTGATCCTTTTAAGGAAATGGTGAATGAGGCCCTCCAACGGCAACAAGCACAGATGCTGTAATAATTTGCCCAAATTCTTCAAACACTTCCGATGGGAAATCTTGGCTCCGTGGCTCCACTTCCTGGCTCCTCATCCAGGGAATGACCTTTCAGTTCCCCAACACCCTTCAAGGTCCAGGTAAATTTTGATATTCCTACATTTGAAGGTAAAATCAATGCTAATGTTGTATAAAATTGGCTAGATCAATTGTCTTCCTACTTCTCTGTAAATAAGTTCACCGATGGAGAAAAGATTACTTTTGGTCTTTTGAAATCAACATTGCCTGTGAAAAACTAGTGGGAAGTGTGCAAAAAGAGGTTCAACATAGATGACATTGGCCTTGAGGTGGAACCTACCTGGGATGATTTTGTAGAAGCAGTGAAAGAAAAATACTATCCCATTGGAGCATATGATGATCTCTACATACAGTGGCAACAACTTTGCCAAGGTAAGGACCAATCTGTTCAAGATTACACAGACACTTTTCATTCTTTGTCTGCAAGGTTGGGCATTCAAGAAAGTGAGAAACATAAGACTCTCAAATATCGTGGTGGACTACAATGGTACATACGGGGGGAAATGGAACTCTTCAATTTGGAAACCCTCAATGAGGCATACAAATTTGCAGTGAAGATTGAACATAAGAATGACAGAAAGAATACGAAGAGTCAACCCTCAAAATGGAAAAGTGATAAGGAAGGTCAAACACGAGGCCCAAATTGGAAGCAAAAGGAGTTTCAGGATAAGAAATCCTAGAAAGGAAAGGCTGGAAAATGGTGTGATTACCATAAAATTGGGACTCACTCCAAAGAAGAATGTCGAGCCATCAAGTCATTGCTTTCTGAGTCACAATACTCGACGTCCACTACTCTGCCTCATACACAACCCATAGTCGAAGAGGACGAAGAAGAAATTGTAGATGCTGAGCCCGACACCATTGTCACTTCATCACAGAACCATGGGGAAAGACCAGATGATAAGGAAAGATTGTTCCACTCCAAACTATGGGTAAAAGGTATGCCTTTACATTTCATTCTTGATAGTGGGAGTCAAAAGAATTTAATCTCTGCTAAAGTTGTGAAAAGTCTAAATCTATCTATAAAGCCTCATCCAAAGCCCTATAGTATTGGATGGTTAAGCCCAGGGAGAGACCTCCGTGTCACCCATCAGTGTCTTCTTTCATATGCCATAAAACCATTCCAAGATGAAGTCTTGTGTGATGTAGTCAATCTAGATGTCTGTGATGTACTCCTTGGTCAGCCATTCATGTATGAGCGACATGGCATCTATGAATCACGAACCCAAAGGATTACCCTCACCCTTGGAAAATGGCACTATAGGGTACCAGAGGTACCACCTCCCACATCTGTCTCCCTGATTAGTGCGAAGCAATGTAAGAGATTGGTGGAGAAAACAAAGCAATTTGTCCTCATGGTGGTCAAGCCACAAAAATCCATGAAGGCCGATGTTGCAGTCCTAACTACGCAATCAACACAACAACAGAAGTAGATAAGATGCATCACATGAGAATATGATGACTTGTTCAAGTCACCCACAGGAGTTCCACTACATTTCCAAGTAAAACATTCTATCGATTTGATCCCAGGATCACCTTTGCCTAACAGTCCTGTGTATCGTAGATCAGTTTTAGAGAATAATGAGATAAAAAGACAAATTCAAGGATTGATCCAAAAGGGTCACATCAGGCCAAGCTCTTCACCTTGTGGTAGCCCAATTGTCTTGGCACTGAAGAAAGATGGAACATGGAGGCTTTGTATTGACTATCGAGCCCTAAATAAAATCTCTGTGAAGAATCGCTATCCTCTCCCTAGGATTGATGACCTACTGGACTAGCTCTGTGGTGTAAAGTTCTTCACCAAAATTGATCTCAAATCTAGTTATCACCAAATTCCCATCAATCCCACTGATGTCTGGAAGACTGCATTCAAATCTAAGGAGGGGCTCTTTGAATGGTTGGTTATGCCTTTTGGCTTAACTAATGCACCTACAACCTTCATGAGGATGATGGATGACATCCTAAGACCCTTCACCAACTCATTTGTGGTTGTCTACTTAGATGACATACTCATCTATAGCAAAATGTGGGAAGAACATTTACAACATGTTCGTAAGGTGCTTCAAACTCTTTGGGAGCACAAGTTGTATGCAAATCTTGACAAATGCACATTCGGGATGACAAAAATTTAGTACCTCGGGTATGTTGTGAATGCGAAAGGGGTCCATGTTGATCCAAAAAAGATTCAGGTTATTTGAGAATGGCCCACACTAAGGACCCTCACAAAGCTTCATAGCTTTTTGGGTCTTGAAAATTTCTACCACAGGTTTGTTCTTGGATTTTCACATGTTGCTTGGTCACTAACCCAAGTGACTAAAGGAGGAGCAAAAGCTACATTTCAGTGGGGTGAAATACAATAAAGGGCATTTGAGAATTTGAAGAATAGACTCTGCTCAGCCCCTGTTCTTGCCTTGCCAGATTTGCATCAACCTTTTGAGTTGATGATAGATGCATCTGAATATGCCATGGGAGCTATCATCATGCAACATGGCCATCTTGTTGCATATCACATGAAACTTTCACTGATATAGTCAAGAAATATCCAACATATGATAAGGAGCTCTATGCCATTGTACAAGCCTACAAATAATGGAAACACTACATCTTGGGAAAAGAAACGGTCATCCACACTTACCACAGACCATTGGAATTCATCTAGACACAAAGCAAGCTCTGAAATGAGAGGCATCAGAAGTGGGCCACATATCTTTAGCAATTCCACCTGATAATCAAACACAAAAAGGGGAGCTCAAATACAGTTGTAGATTGTCTGAGCCATCCACCAATTATTGCACTCATAATAGTTTTGGACCTGTGCGGACATGAGACTACTACTTGCGGTACCCTGTATGAAGCAGATCCTACCTTTGCTGCTACATATCAAGCACTTCAAAAAGGTACACATGTTTCTAATTTCTATTTGCAAGATAATGTCCTCTGTCATATGGGACACATCTATGTTCCAGTTGTAGAGCAACAAAAGATGTATGGGAAGCACACTTCAGTAGGACAACTGGACACTTTGGTATTGAGAAAACATTGATAGTTCTTCAAAAACACTTCTACTGGCCCCATATGCAAAAGGATGTGGAAAGATATATCAAATCTTGCACCCCATGTGCAATAACCAAGCCGACAAATAAGAAGCAAGGATTGTACATTGCCAGAACCAACCAGGGCTTGGGAATCTGTCTCAATGGATTTTCTATCAGGTTTGCCCACTTTAAAACATGGTAAGGACTTTATTTTTGTGGTAGTTGATCATTTTTCAAAAATGGCTATCATGATTGCCTGTAAAAAAATATATCTGCTGAGGAAACTGCTCAACTATATTTTAGTCATGTATGGCTCCATTTTGGTCTTCCCAAGTCCATTGTCTCAGATCGAGATAGCAGGTTCTTAAGCATCTTCTAGTCCACTCTATGGAAGATGATGGATACTAAGCTGATGAAGTCCACAGCCTTCCATCCACAGACTGATGGTCAAACAGAGGTGGTAAACCACTTGATTGTTCACATGATTTAAATGTACCACTCCAAACATCCATGCACATGGGATGAGGGACTTCTTTTCATACAACATGGATACAATCGGGCACTGCACAACTTGACCAAGCACAATCCATTCCAAGTATGTTTTGGGTTCCAACCCATGGCACCAGTTGATATAGCAGTTCCATTTTCCACCATGGAATACACACCTCATGGAAGATCTGAGGTAGCAAAAGCTACAAAGTTTATTGAACAAATGCAACAACTCTAGCAACAAGTTCATGACATCTTGGAGAAGATGAATCAAAAGTACAAGTAACGCCATGATAAACATAGGATTGCACACCATTTTGCTGTGGGTGACAAGGTCTGGTTGTAGCTCTAGAAGGAATGACTTTCAGGCCCACATAGAAAGATTCAACCTCTGCAATATGGTCCATACACCATCACCAGAAGAGTTGGAGAAAATGCTTTTGAGTTGAACCTCCCAGCCTACCTTGGTCTACACCCAATATTCAATGTGGAGCTCCTCAAGCCATATCATCCACCTCTCTTAGACACTTCAATTGTTGTAGAACAACTTGACATTGATGAACTTGATCCACAGAGTTTTGCTCTAGTAGAAGAGGATCAGATTGTGGATACCTGGATGAAGACAACCAGAGGACGTTCTATTTCACTTTATTGAGTGGTCAAAAGGGGCCAACTTAGCCATCAAGGTGAGTGGCTCACAGAGAATCAAATCAAGAAACAACTACCACACCTAATGGGGAGCATTGACGCAATGGGGACCATTGCTTTTCAAGGTGGAAGGAATGATCCAGGCATCAATTTAGGCAACAATTCAGGGGACAGTTCCACCCCAATTGATGACGAAACTTTTGGGAGCCATAACTTTTGCACCGTAGCTCCAATTGACTCGTGAACGAGGGGAACATCATGAAATGGCATTTAGCTCTGCTCGATGAAGTTTGACCCCCAAAAACCCAATGGAAGTGCCTCAAATTTCAATTTTAATAGTGCTATCTAAAAATAGTAAGTTTCTAAAAATAGTAATTCCTCGAATTATATATTGTTTTAAATATTGGAAGTCATACCACTTCATCTCCCTCGAGATTGGTGACCTTCCACATCCTCCCCATGCTTTTAAATTATGTATAAAAGAAGAGGTAACCTGAAATGTGAAGATAGACATCTCTTCCCAGAGATAAGCATATATTTGTATTGCGATTTTGAGTAATACTACATCTCTTCTCAGAGAATTCATTGTTACTGTGTTATTTCTATTGTGATATTTATCAACCAAAACTTCTGAGTTTTGGATCATAACTATTTCTAAATCAAAATTGATATAGGGCATAAAGAAGGACTAGGATTAATATTTGTGGTGATATTGGGTGTAAAATATTTAGAAGGTCTCAAATTTTTTTCTCCATTTCATACGATCGATATAAAAAGTTGAAAATAGGAAAACAACTTTCCAAATGGAAATTTGAGGAAGAGAGACTCAAGTCCTTGATCTACAATAATGTTACATATTTAATATCTTTCTATAACAATTTTTTATTTCACATATCTTATACTCCTTTTCACATATTGATGTATATGAATTTTTTTCTTTAATTTGAATTTAATGTGATGTATATTACCCATTTGGATAATTTTAAATGATTAATTAATTATCATTTAATGTGACATATATTTCTTATTTGGATGAACATGAAATGTTGCATTAATTAATATTTAGTTTAAATTGTGCATTATGTATTTCATATGTATATGTATTTCTTAATATGATGTATATTACCCATTTAGATAAATATCAAATGTTTCAATAATTATCATTTAATGTGATATATATTTCTCATTTGGATGAATATTAAATGTTGAATTAATTGATATTTAGTGTGAATTATGCATCTCAACCCATGGATACTACTAGCATAGATATCTTAAATATATTTATCTAAAAGATGCTGAGAGATATCAATCTCAAGACATCTATATTGATATTGTGACATAGCTTAGATAGACAACCCAAGATTGATATCTCTTGACATATTTTAAATAGATGTATTTAAGATAACTATGTTAGTTTACTTTCAATGAAATAAAT
Source organism: Torreya grandis (assembly GCA_037957365.1). NCBI lineage: Eukaryota > Viridiplantae > Streptophyta > Pinopsida > Cupressales > Taxaceae > Torreya > Torreya grandis. The sequence continues at coordinate 240,278 of JARHVA010008912.1, read as the reverse complement.
AATACCTATAGATAGAATACTTAGACAAAAAAGAGCTACTAATATTTCCTTTCGAAGAAAGTAATAATATTTACCCTCTGGTAGGTACTAAAAATAATGTATGGATACCACATTGATAGTTACATCAATATTCATCCTTATCTAATAGTAGGGAATACTTCACTTTGTGAATTATAAAAATCTTTTTAACATTTAGTGTCCAACATAGAGTTTTTCTAGACCAAAATCATTTAAAAATATTTTGCACACTTTTAGCCTTGTTAAGCAAGGTATAAAATCTGCTTCATTTTTAGTTGTTCTTTATATCCAATGGTAAAAATTACTACCATTGATAGTTACATCAATATTCATCCTTATCTAATAGTAGAGAATACTTTACTTTGTACATTATGAAAATCCTTTTAACATTTATCACCCAACTTAGAGTTTCCCTAGACCAAAATCATTTTAAAATATTTTTCACACATTTAGACTTGTTAAGCAAGCTATAAAATTTGTTTCATTTTTAGTTCTTCTTTTTATCCAATGGTAAAAATTACTACCATTGATACTACGTATCTTTATCATTCATGCAACTTACACAAAATGAACTTAGATTTGGAGCACTTCTAAATCTAAGAGGAAAAATATTTATTGTTCCCTATAATGTACTTCCAATAACATTTTATTTAGTGCTTTCAAATGCATCTTATATGTATTAAATGCCTTAACATTGGGGTCAAAACAATATAACAATATTTATATCATAGTATTTGTTAGATTTCTAGTATTTGGGGCTAGTGTGCCTTCTGGGACTTTAGAGGACATAGCCTTTGAAAGGGGTATATTTCAAAACTATTAAATGGTAGGTTAGTTTCATATAATTATTTTATATTTTTATTACTTAAAAGTAATTTAAAAATAATGATAATAATAGTGAATCAATGTATTTTATATAAAATAATAAATTTTAGACTGAATGTATTATGGAAGCAAATTTAGAAACACTTTATGTTTTTGTAGCCACAATATCATGGATTAAAAAACTTTGTCAGGGCACATGAGGCCATTTTAATACTACAATCTATGATTATGATGTTGTTATTGATAAATATGTTGTGTTATTCATTATATACATTTTTTACCATTTTGGTTTTAGTCATGTTCAACTTGTATTTAAATTGTGACTAGACTTTTGGTAAAAATAGAATAATGAATTTTGGTTTTACTCATGTTCTACTTGTATTTAGATTGTGACCAAATTTTTGGTAAAAATAGAATAATGATAGAACATGTATTTTGTGAAGGTTAGTTATATATATTTTGATTTGATAGTTTTTTTTTACATTATAATTAATTAGAATAATTAATTTAATTATAAATATAAATTATTGAAATTTAATTAAGGAATTTTAATAATATAAATATAATAAATATATAAAGTTATAGAATTTACAGAATATATAAATTACTAAAAATAAAATTTGTTGTTAAGGTTAGAGGATTATCTTTGTAAATTGAATTATTTTAGATTGTGATTTTTTTTTTTGTTATTTGTGACTATTTTAAATGATTTAAAAAAATAAGTGCATCATAAAATAAAGATCCATTGTATACTAGGACAATGTTGTAAAAGGTGGACATGGTCGTAGTGTGTTGCTTCCTAATACTACAACTTTGTCTAATCAAATTATGTACTGAATTTAAAAATCTGGTTTTATTCACCCTTATCTATAGGTGAACTAGATGCACAAAAGACCTATAAATTTGATGCCCTAATATTTCAAAAGCACAAAAAATAATATCAGATGTAAAATTAGAAAAAAATGGGGAAGTGGGATATGGTTGAGCTATCTTAAAAAACCCTTTGTTGATTGAGTATTGCCTATATAGACCAAAGAGCCTCAAGTTGATGTACTTCTTGTTATAAAAATGTGAATTTTTTTCACCTCCATGAGTCCAAGTTTGTTTCATGTTTTCCTTCTCCTAGAAGTGTATATATGTTTCCATAGCTTATCTATGCCCTTGTATTGCTAAATCACGAATTTAAACTTATTTCTAGTCACCTTAGAGAATTTAAGGTTTCTTAGCATAAATTAAAGTTTTTTGGGATGTTAAGGTTTATATTATGGCTAATGGGGATATTTTAAAAGATTATTTATTGCATAAGTTGTCATAGGGGGTGAACTAGAGTCCATATAAGGTCTTGTAGGGTCTTGGTCAAATGAAATGTCAACTTTATGAGGTCATCTAGTTTCACTGGCTCTCTCTACACTTGAAACTATTTATTAAGGATTCTAAAGTCATTTCCAAGATGTATATGAAGTGTGGTGCATATAAGTGGTAATTTTAAAGCATTAAAAGAGGTTTACTAATGTTCTTAATGTTAGATCAAGTCAAAAGTTAGTCAGACCTTACAAGTTCAATGTTTAAATAAGGAGAAATTGAGCTAAAAGGGGAATTTATGATCATTTATAAGGTAATATTCAAGAGTGAACATATGAAAAGTGAATATCCACATTACTCAAGCCTTTTCAATGTTAAGATAGGTTTTAAAGGTTCAAAAATGGCAAAATACTTAGTTTCCACTTCATCGAGTCCCTTGGCAGCTTTACAAAGGTCATGTGTGAATGCTTGTTTTGTATAGAATATAGAAAGATGGATCTTGAGATATTCACCATGTATGGGATCATAATAGGATTGATATTCATGTCATTGGTATTCATTTTAAGCTCTTATTATTTATTAATAAATGCTAAGAAATTAAACTGCTTTGAGAAGGCTCTAAACTCCATCACCTTGATTTTTGGGAAATATTATTGAAAATATGAACTTGTTATTACAAAAAAATGTTTTAGGAGCTTTAAAATGGTTTGAGAGGTATTATAGTACCATCACGATAAATCATCTAGTGTATGAAAATGTAAGAGATCTTCATGTTTATTTATGTTATAGTTTTGTCTCATTGGGTGGAACCTTCAATGTGACTAGTGAACATATTAAGACTCTCTATGGTTAGAGAAAATGAAAACACCTCACACACAACCCATATAAGGTTTTAATATGGTCTCATGATGATATGTTTCCTAATGACTTAGTGGTCATGAGGAGCATGCATCTACAGTTAGTCTTTTTGAGAAACATGTGAATGATACATGTAAAAGATGGACTAAAACTCACTGCTAAACATTATAGATCTTTAAAGTACATAAAGAATAAGTAGGTTCATATAATACCATTCAATAAAAAAATGTATTGATGCCATGGATTAAGTACCACTATTGAACTAAATAAGACACTCAGTGTTTTAAGCTCAATTTAGATGTTTCAAGAAGGATCTCAAACTTGTAGAGAGATTGAATTTATGAGGTTTGAATATATAGTTGGTAAGAATATGAAAAAACCATGATTGAGTATCTATAGTTCTAAAGGTGCTAAGATGAGACTATCATATAGGTTCAAAGACCCCATCATAAGATACAATCACCTAGCTATAGACCACTAATCTAGATTGCCCAATCATGAGATAAATTGATGTTTTGAGGCCTCTATAGGAATAATTACACTTTTTTAATTGATATATAATATGGTTATGAGTGAAAAATATATCCATGGTCACCTCAAAGTCATATAGGTAACAAGCATACTCACTATTTTGTTTCAGACCTTGCTCGCTCCATTAGCAAGGGACAATCTTGAGACCAAGGGGTCTGTTTGAACCTAAAACACAACATAGGTATTTCAAAACCCATGGAGGAACTTCAAGGTAACATATAAATATATAAAAGGTCTAAATACATTTCTAGTTTACACAAAGTCCTAGTTTTCAATCCAAATGCCCTTGAGGGCTAGCAAGGAGGTGACAGGCCTATAACATTAGGTTTTCTAACCAATGCACACAACATAGTCATAATCATTTATAAAGCATATATAACCATGGGTAATATTTTTTTGAGATATATAAATATTTCCTAATAGTATGATTGAATTTTAAGGCCTAAAACCCAAATTATACCTCTCTCAAGTTCAATAACACTATGTCTACTACCTGAGGAACAACTTCATATGTTCACACCATAGCTCACACCATGTATGGGAAGTTGATCCATTTAGGATAGGTTATGGGGTCATTAAATAAGTATTCTAAGTGGAATGAGGATAATTTATGGCCATTTCTTAATGATTGATTGTTAAGACCCCAAACATGTCTTAAACCCTACTAAAACCCTTGGATGAATGTGATGTAAGAGATTTGTATCCTAATGAATCCAAATGTATATTTTTATATCTATAAAGATTTTAAATCTATCAACATCTCTCTAGTTATCCTCACCATGAAATTTGATGCTAATATCACTTGTATGGACACACTAAATACCCTATTTTTAACTAGTTTTAAAGATTTTGAAGGGTACGAACATGGATAAATGCTTGAAATTAATTATATAAAGTACCATGGGATGTTTTATAACTCCTTAGGTCGTAAATTCCGTTCATATTTTCATGAAACTATTCCTATAGGTCTACATAAAGAAGATAGCTTGTGGTGTACTAGGATTGAGAGACCTAACTACCTAGTTTGGCAAGAATAACATGGTTATGATGCCTTAAAGGAATTTTTAATATGGTTGGATGATTATTAAGTTTGATAACATGATATTAATCCTTTTTATCAGTCTCCATTTATTTTTTTTGGTCATTCAAATGAACTAACATGTGCAAATAGGCCTAACTAGCAATTAGTGCTAGACAACCAATGTTGAAGTGAATCTTTGAGAGGCATGAAAAGCATTATAATTTATAAATTATAGCCTTAAAATCCTTAAAGATATGGTGATGGAATATTTAAAGCTTATAATGCTTAGTTACAAGATATATAACAAGAATCATATGATCTCTTACTGCCTAAGAAGATAGACTGCACCTCATGAGTTAAGCTAACTCCCCCTTTCAAGAAACCCTATTTCAAGGGAAGATAATGATGCATACACCTTGTTGAGGTGTAAATAAAAAAATTTCATGGATATACATGTAGTTTCAAGGTAGATTAAGGATATTTCTATAAAAAATTAGATCAATTTTCAAGAAGGCTTATGACCTCAAGGATTAACTCCTTCTGACTTGAAGGAGGTTTTGCAAAAGACTTAGAGATAAAGTAACACTTGTTCAAGAATTTAGATGATTCCTCATAAATATTATAAATATGATAATCTTTCCCCATTATTTTAAGCCCCCAATATTCCATTCTTGGTATGGGATTTCTCTCTCTCTCTCTCTCTCTCTCTCTCACACACACACACACACACACACACACACACACACACACACACACACACACACACACACACACACACACACACACACACACACACACACACACACACACACACACACATCGGTGTTATAAGTATGCTTAGTTTTAACATTGTAATCTATCCACAAGAAAGGTAGGTGAATACTTGCTATTTTTATTACTCACATTTGACTTAGTAAATAAATTAAAACTCGTTCAAGCTCTACAAGTTAATATTTTAGTGTGTTGAATGGATTCTTGATAGATGTTAGTGATAAAAATGCTTGTCCCTGAATCTTGTCCTACTTGTGTGCACTTAGGTATAGATACATTATCTTATTGTAGGTCACTTGTATTAAATTGAAGTGTGGTGTTGTAGATAAATTTTTGTATATTTAGTAGTGTCTTATTAGTCTTTTGAAGATCTCACTTTGTCTTCTATACTTACATAGTCTCTAGGTTAAAATACTTATATGAGAAGTTCTCTCTTGAAGCATAGACTAGATTGTAATTGTACCTCTTTTAAGTGAAAGCATAGGATAATATTGGATCAAATATTCTATTGTATCACCTCTTTTATATAGTTTTATTACAATTAGATATTTTTTATCCCTTTTCATATACCAACTAGTTAGTAAGAGATCAATCAAGAAAAATATATGGAGCTAGCCCTTTCAACTAGAGGTTTACCCCAACTATAAACAACCCATAGGTATATGGGTAATCCAATTTTTAAACTCAATTGTAATATGTTTTATTTACCTCTCCAAGGGTGAAAAATTGAGTGACAACAGTTCTAGCATGCTTGGTGGGACAATTGTCTTAAACACTCCTTGTTAAGGTGAATTCTAAAATTAATAATATCAAAACTATATAAGTGTTTCCTAATCAGAATTTTATTACTCCATTAAAGTTATAACATATATTTATAGACAAATATATCATTTCCATGCTTCATGGTCACTACTAGATCAATTGCTAGTAGAGTTACTCATTCTGTAAATCCACTTCCTCAACCTGAGTTTCCCCTTGAAGTTCAGTACCTTAAGCCTTTTTTGGCACTTTATAATCCTAAAAAAGAGCTTGAAAATAAAGAATAATTTCAAATTCAAGATGAGTAAGAGAGTTAAGAAGATATTGAAGGTAACATGGCTAGGAAACATGGTTTCCTAGATTTCAATATTGAAAATCCTATAAACCTTGCTACCTATGATGATATCCCTCCAAATTCCACCAAGAGTGTTATTTATTTCAATGGGTAAGGCCTTGTCACCCCAAGCGATCATATTAGGGACATATCTAGCTTGTGAAACTTATATAATATCATATTGATAAATATAGCAATAACATTACTTGCCATGTTCCTTAGGGGGAAAGCCCTTGAATGGTATAGAACCTTGAAAAGAGAATGAATTATTATGTGGGATGAGTTTGGGGAGTTTTTTACTCAAATAATTGAGGACAAGAGTGCTCTTACATCATTTATCAATTAGTTGAATGTTATCCAAAGAGGGACTAAGGAATCCATGTATGATTTAAATGAGAGGTTCCAAAGGACATAGAGTAGGCTTATACTTCCCATGAAAACCCATAAATTTTTTGTTTTCCCAACCTAACTTAGAAATATTTGGGATAATATAGTTGTCATGTTGTATTCCATGGTAGGGTATACCTTTCTTGAAGCCAATGATATGGATATTAGAGCTAAGAATGGTTTGGTCCAAGTTGGTAGACTCCCTCCAAAGGTATCAATTCCTATCTTGAATAATGTACCTACCACTGCTATAAACCTTATGCCATTTATAAATCTAAATAACAATCCTAAACTACTCCTAAGAAACTAGATGTTGTAATTAATTGGCAAGAAAAATATAAAGCCTTAGAAGCTTCAACTAGGAAATAAAATCAATAATTTGAAGTTTACCAAAACTCCTACTATTACCCTCCACAAGAAAACATATTTAAACTTAGTATAATGGTCAAGGGAGGGGACAAGAAAACTTAATTTTAATATTCCACCTAAAGCCTATAATCCAAATTCTACTCCCACCACAAGAGCCATGGTTCTAGTCCATAAAAACCTAGTTTAAGGAAAAGAATGGAAAAATTATTAGGGGTAGACTCAAGATCAATTCATGAATTATATTTATGGATAATTAAATATTTTGTGGCTCAAGGAAGGCCTCCTCCTCACTTGACATCAGAAGATGATAGCTTTGTGCAAGCAGAACCAAGTAGAGAGTGTAGTAATTCAGGAGCAAGCTTTATGAACTTCCAAGTGGAGGACAATTTTGTTCTAAATCAAATAAACTTAGTTGCATAAAACACAAGGTCAAATATGAGATATTGGGTAGATGTTAAAGATGTGGATATAACTCTAAATAACCCCCCTTCAAGGCAACAAAGTATGAACACAAATGTGGTAGCCTTTATAAGTCTTGCACCTCTTCAAAATCAAAACTTGGGAAGGGTGGTCCAACTTCATTGCCTCAAGATAAATGTAATTAATTTCATTATAGGATGAAATCAAATTATAATGTTTCTTATTTTAATATCATTTACTCCTTGAATAATACTCCACATGCTCGGTCAAAAGGAGTTACTCCAAGAATAGTTATCCTAACTCCATATTTACCCTCAACCATCAAAGTATATTAGTGTATCCATAAAAAATGCACCTAATAATATTTTTTAACGTTCCACAAAGCTTAAAAAATGACCATATTTCTATCTTAACCTCATTATGGAAGATATGTTGGTCCATAATTGCATTGTGGATAGTGGGGTAAGCACTTCAATTATTCCTAAACTAGTTGTAGACAAGTTGGGATTGAAGTATGAACCATATAGAAAAAAAGTGTTACATACTTATGGAACACTCTCTGATTTAGTAAGATCATCAAAGGTTTTAAAGTTTCCTTGGATGACTACCCAAGTTTTCCAATTCTATAAGACATAGTGGTGGATCTGCCTCCACACTTTCCCATTTACTTATCAAGAGACTTTACCACCAAGACAGGAGGGTATATTATTTATTATTGGTAATTATTAGATTTTATAATGTTGTATGGATCTAAGTGACAATTATAACACAACCATTTTCCAAGTTCCACATTGAACCATACGTGGAAATTCCAATCTGAAATTGCATTATCAATGAGCAAGAGGAACATGCCATAAATGATAGAGCATCCTACCCTATTGAAGGTATTTATGACATCTTCTTGGATGAATATGGCACTGATAATTATGATCATGATCCATATTATTTCATGTAAGAGGCTTATTTAGGGGTGTATTTCCTACATGAGGAATGAACACCTATACCTTCACTTACCAAGGAGGAGGATGAGAGTGATGAAATGTGGAGAATGTTCTTTGATGGTTAAAGGAATAAGATTGGTGTAGGATATGGTGTTATATTGGTGTATCCATATAAACATTAGTATTAATCCTCATATAAATTCCATTTCAGTTTTACTTGTAATGTGGCCAAGTATGAAGGCTTGGTTCATGGCCTTCAATGAGCAAAGAGGAAGGGAATCAAGAATTTTTAAGTGTATGGGGATAGTGATCTAATTGTGAATTAAATAATAAATATTATTACCAACAAGAACCCTTATATTAAGTATTATAAGCATAGGGGGTGGTATTTACTTTAAGTATTTAGTGCATTCAACATACAACCAATCCCAAGAGAACAAAACAAGCATGCTAACAGGTTAGCTGCCAGAGGGGCACAATTTGACACACCTAATAACATAAATAAAGAAGGAAAATAGTCACATAAAAATTTCATTATGAGGCATTCCATTCATTATAATTAATTATTTTTGTATGTTTTTGATCGTGATAAGTAGATTATATAATTTTTTCAAGAGGAAGGTGAGTTCTCTTCAAGAAATTAAAAGAAACTCCATGATCGGTATGAAGACCAGATTATAAAATTGAGAACAAAAAAGATACCTAAGGGATTGGTCACTTTAGATATAATATTTAATAAGGATGACCAAAATTATAAATAAAGGTTGGAGTGTCTACAAAGGAGGAAAACTATGAAAGGGTTTTAATATTCAAGGACAAACTCCTTAATCTAGGCAACGTATGTTCTTCATTGAAAAAACAAGCATTCATTGAGTTATGTAGGGAATTATATAATATATTTTATTGGAAATATAAATATCTAAAGGGGTTTAACCATAGCCTAGTCCACCATACTATTTTATTATAACATGGAGCCAAACTAGTTAGGTAAAAATAAAGGCCTATCAACCCCAAAGTTGAGAAACTCATGAGAATGGAACTCACCAAAATAATTGAGTCTAAGATAATCTTCCATATCAAACACTCAACTTGAGTAGCTAATCTTTTGCCTGTTAGGAAGAAGAGTAGGGAAATGAGACTTTGTGTGGACTTTAGGGACCTAAATAGGGTGTCACTCAAAGATCATTACCCCTTATCCCCTATGGAGTAAATATTGTAAGTTATTTTAGGTTTCTAATGCTTCTCACTCCTAGATGAGTATTATAGTTATAATCATATTTTGGTGAATAAGGATGGTCAGTTCAAGATAAAATTTACTATAAAATGTGGGACCCTTACTTATAGGAAGATTCCCTTTGGTTTTTCAAATACTGGTGCCAATTTGTAGAGGGTAATGGACATGGATTTCAAAGGCCTAATCCATGAGATGTTTTTAGTGTACCTTGATGATAAAATTATGTTCTCAAAAGATGAAAATGGCCACATGAAACATCTTAGGTAGGTGTTTTAAATGTGTAGATAGTATGGGGTGTCTCTTAACCCAAAGAAGTGCATTTTTTTGTCCATGAAGGTAAGCTTCTAGTTTCTAATGATGGTCTAGCCATTAACCTTGAAAGGATAGAGGCTATTATAGGCCTATCATTTCCCTTACACAAGAAATGAATCCAGAGCTTCTTAGGTAAGATAATTTTTTTGAGAAGATTCATACCTAGTTTTTCATCTTTGGTGAATCCTATCATAACTATGCTCAAGAAGAATCATGTTTTCACTTGGACTAAGGAAGGTAAATATTTCTGAATATATTAAGCAAGTAATTTCCCAAGCTCCCACTCTTTTAAATATTAATTTTACTAAGTAATTAATTTTATATACATTTTTTATTATTGACACTATCTTAGCTATGCTTATGCAAAATAATGATGAGGGTGTTGAATAACCTATTGCATTCTTTAGTCAAGTTTTGAAGGATTATGAAGCCAAATATACATTTGTGGAGAAACAAGTCCTTGATTTTTTAAGAGGTATGAATAAGTTTATACACATGGTTTAAAATAATGAAATTCATCTCATAATCTCTCATCCTATCACCAAGGAGTTCTTCTTGACTAAAAATCTCAATGAAAAGAGGGCAGGTTGGATTACAAAGGTCATGGAGTATGATGTTAACATCAAAATGACCAAGTCGGTAAGGGGTAAGGGTCTATGTGATAAATTGGGTTTAGATATCCATGATTCAAAAGATGAAGTTTTGTCTAAGAAAGACTTCCCTCAACCAACTGATCTTACACCTCTACAAAATTGGACACAAGACATCATCAAATTCCTCCAAAATGGTCAGTGTCTTAATGAATTGAGTAGGTCCAAGAAAATGTATGTTATATTGAAAAATATTATTTATTATCTTGTAGATGGTGTGATTTTTAAAAAATATATAAATGGTGTATTTTTGAGGTGCATTGACAGTGATCAATTTAGTGTATTGATTGAAAAGTTTCATAATGGAGTAGCAGGGAGTCTTTTCTCTCTAAGGACCACAACTAAAAATATCATGAGGTAAGATACTATTAGCCTATACTCTTCAAATATTTTTATGATTGGATAAAAAGGTACCCTAAATTTGCTTTATTTATGGGAAAACAAAAGCTTGCAACTCTCCTATTGGGACCCATTCAAGTGGATCAACCCTTCATGCAATGGGGTATTGATTTCATTGGAATGTGGATCTTTATAGAAAATTATTACCTTAAAATATGGGTTGAGTTAGTTTAATTGAAGGAGGCCAATGAGAGTTTAATTTTGGATTTATATGAAGGTATTGCCACAAGGTTTGAGACCCCCTCTACCATCATTTCAGATAATGCACTTGATTTCATAGGTGTTAAGATAATTGATTGGGTAAGTAGTAATGGTATATATATGAGTACATAATAAAAATATTAACCTCAAGGTATTGGGTTTTATAATTATACTAATAAGAACCTAATTAGGATCATAAAGAGGACTTTAGATAGTAACCGCAAAGCTTGGCATACTAAGCTGAAGATAACCCTATGGACTGATAGGATCACACATAAAAGGTTAACTAGTAACTCTTATTTTATTATTATTTATTTAAGGAAAGATAAAATATCCATATCCCAAGATATACCTACCTTCAATCTATCACATCAGTTAGAATTTCTTGAAAACATTCCAATGGAGGTGAGGCTAATAAAATCGATGGAGTTACAAGAGACTAGAGATAATGCTCACAAAGCCATGGAGTATCACCATGTGATAATGAAGAATTACTTTGATAAAAAATCAAATTAAATATTTTTATAAGAGGGTGATATAGTACTTAAGTGGGATGAGGATAGAGAAAATCCTAGGAGACACCAAGTTTGACACTTTATGGAGTGGGCCATACATCACCATCAAGTGCAAGAAAAATAATTCCTTCCAATTAGCAAGAATAGATGGGAAGGATTTAGATATAATTTTATATTGGATCCATTTGAATCCATAATAATGATGATATGAATGTTATTCATGTACATAATTACATGTTTGGTGCATGTGTTGAATAAGTGCTTATGCACATTTGTTTATTTCCTTCTTGTTTGGTATATTGTTTTGAGTCTTTATTGTGTGGTGTTTCATAAATGCCTTGAGCACAGAATGGTTGTTGTAATTATGTGGTGTGGTGTGTTTAGGTTGTCATTTATCTTGATATATTTTGTTTAAAATCTTCTCTACTAAGACCCCATCACGCAATGGTTAAAGAAAGGCTACTAGTCTCATAGCCTAGCAGGTAGGCTAACCTAAAATGTCACTAAGAATGTTATAAACATGTGAAAACATTTTGACCTCCATAATTTCAAGTTTTTTTCATTTTATACTTATCCTATAAGTGTTTATAGGTTTTCATAGATTATCTATGCCCTTCCAATTCTAAATCATGAGTTTAAACTTATTTCTAGTCACCAAAGAGACTTTAAGGTTTCTTAGCATAAATTAAGGTTTTTGGGGATCTTAAGGTTTATATTATGGAAAATGGGGATATTTTAAAATATTATTTATTTAATAAGTTATTATATGGGGTGACCTAGTTCAAAATAAGGTCTTGTAGGGACTTGGTCAAATGAAATGTGCACTCCATGAGGTCATCTAGTTTCACTAGCTCTCTCTACACTTGAAACTATTTATTAAGGGTTCTAAAGTCATTTCCAAGATGAATTTGAAGTGTGGTATGTACAAGTGGTACTTGTAAATAATTAAAAGAGGTTTGATAATGTTCTTAATTTTAGATCAAGTTAGAGGCTAGTTAGACCTTGCAGGTTCAATGCTCAAAGAAAGAAATCAAGCTAAAAGGGGCATTTTTGATCATTTGAATGGTGATTTTCAAGATTGAACATATTAAAAGTGACTCTCCACCTTCATAAATCCTTTTCAATGTTTATAAAGGTTTTATAGGTTTAAAAATGGAAAAATACTCAATTTTCACTTTGTTAGGTCCCTTGGTAGATTTACAAAGGTCACGCGTGAATGCTTGTTCTATATAAAATATAGAGAGATGGATCCTGAGCTATTCACTAGATATGGGGATATCAATTATATTGAGATTAATTTCATTAGTATTTGGGTAAAGACACTATTATTTATGAATAAACACTAATAAAGTAAACTAATTAGAGAGGGGTCTAAACCCCATCACCTTGATATTTGGGCAATCTTGTTACAAATATGAACTCACTATTGTAAAAAAATGTTTTACGAGCTTGAAAATGGTCTGAGAGGTATTCTAGTGCCATAATTATAACTCATTTATTGCATGCAAATTCAAGATACCTCCACATTTATTCATGTTATAGTTTTGTCTCATTAAGTGGAGCCTTCAATGTGACTAGTAAACATATTCAAACTCTCTAAGGTCTTGGAACATAAACACACTTCCCATATAATACCTATAAGGTTTAAAAATGGTCTGATGATGATATGTTTCCTAATAACTCAGTGGTCATGGGGAGAATGCACCTACAGTTAGCCTTTTTGAGAAACCTATGAATTATACATGTAGAAGATGGGCTAAAACTCACTACTAAACATTATCAATCTTGAAAGTGTATAGATAAGAAAGACATGCCTATAATACCATTCACTAAGTAAAATGTGTTGATTCCATGGAGTAAGTATAACTGTTTAACTAAGCAAGATACTCAGAGTTGTAAGCTTAGTTTATAGGTTTCAAGAAGGATATCAAACTTATAAAGAGATTGAAGTTATAAGGTTTGAATACAAAGTTGGTAAGAATATCCAAAATCCATGATTTAGTATCTACAATTATCAAGGTGCTAATACAAGACTATCATATAGGTTGAAAGACCCCATTATAAGATACAATCACCTAGTTGTATACCCCTAGTCTAAATTGCCCAGTCATGAGATAAATTGATATTTTGAGGCCCCTATCAACATAATTACACCTTGTGAATTGATAAATAAATATGGTTATGATTGAAATAAGACATCCATAGTCACCTTAGAGTCATATAGATAGTAAGCATACTCATTATTTTATCTTAGACCTTGCCCACTCCATTGGCAAGGATAATATTGAGACCAAGTGGTTTGTTCAAACATAAAACAAAAAACAAGCATGTCAAACCCCATGGAGGACCTTTGAGGAAACATATACACATATTAAATGTCTCAATACACTTTTGGGTTACACAAACTACTAGTTTTTAATCCATTTTACCTTGAGGGATAATAAGGAGGTGACATGCCTATAACTTTAGGTTTCCTAACCATGCACCAAATGCACACAATAGAGTGTTAATCATTTATAAAACATATATAATGATGGTGGAGATTTTTTTGGAGATGTTTGAATCTTTACCAGCATTAAGATTGAGTTTTAAGGCCTAAAACCCAAATTAAACCTTTCTTTAGTTCAAAAACACTAGGTTTGCTACTTGAGGAACAACGTCATATATTCACACCATAGCTAACATTATGCATGGGAAATTTATCCATTTGGGATATGTGGAGGTGCTCATTTAATAATTTTTTTTGAGTGGAATGATGCCAATTGATGGCCAATGCTTTATGAATGATTATTAAGACCCTAAATAGGTCTTAAACCCTAATAAAATACTTGGATGAACGTGATGTAAGATATTTGTCTCCTTATGACTTAAAATGTATTATTTTGGATCTAAAAACATTTTAACCCTATAAATATCTCTTTGGTGATCCTTGCCATGAAATTTGATAGTGATGTCACTTGTACAAACACACTAAATGCCCTCTTTTGCCCGTTTTGATGATTTTAAAGGGTACAAACATGGATTAATGCTTAAAATTAATTGTATAAGGTAACATGGAATGTTTTATAGATATTCAAGTCAAAAATTCCTTTCATATTCTCATTAAACTATTCTTACACGTCTTCATGAAGAAGATAGTTTGAGGTGTACTAGGATTGAGAGACCTAACTACCTAGTTTAGAAAGAATAACATGGTTATGATGCCTTAAATGCATTGGTAATATGGTGAAGTGGTTAATGGGTCTGATAAAATTATATTAATCCTTTTTTTAGGTTTCCATTCAATTTTCCTAGTCATTCAAATTAACTAACATGTGTAACTAGGCCTAACTACCAACTAGTGTTAGACAACCAACATTGAAGTCAATATTTGAGAGGCATGACAAGAATTGTAAGGTGTCAATTAGAGCCTTAATATCCCTAAATATATGGGGATGGAATATTTTAGGAAAATAATGTTCATTTATAAGCTATATAACAAGAATCAAATTATCTCCTTGATGCCCAAGAAGATAGACCACACCTCATGAGTTAAGCTAACTCCCTATTTCAAGAAAGCCTATTTCAAGGGTAGATAATTATTCATACACCTTGGTGAGGTATCACTCCACCATTTTATGTGGATATCTATGCACTTTCAAGTAATATGAATGAAATTTCTACAATTAATCAAATCAATTTTCAAGAAGGCTTATGAATTCTTCAAGGACTAACTCTTCTGACTTGAAGGTAGTTTTGTAAAAGACTTGGAGATCAAGAAACACTTCTTCAAGACTTTAGATTATTCCTCCTATATATTTTTAATATAATCATCTTTATCCATTCTTGTAACCCCCCAAATATTCCATTCTTGGTGTGGTCTCTCTCTCTCTCTCTCTCTCTCTCTCTCTCTCTCTCTCTCTCTCTCTCTCTCTCTCTCTCTCTCTCTCTCTCTCTCTCTCTCTCACACACACACACACACACACACACACACACACACACACACACACACACACACACACACACATTAGTGCTATAAGTATGCCTAGTCTTGACATTGTAATCTATCCAAAAGAAAGGTAGGCAAAGACATTATATATTTTTTTCTCATATTTACCTTAGGAATTAAATTCAAATTGGTTCAATATTTTAAGTTCATATTTTAGTGTGTTGAATGATTTTTTAACAAATGCTAGTGAGGAAAATGTTTGTCCTTACATCATCTCCTACTTGTGCACACCTAGGTATGGATACATTATATTATTTTATGTCATTTGGAGTACATTGAAGTGTGGCATTCTAGATTTTTTTTTGGATTTTTAGTAGTGTATTATTAGTCCTTTGAAGCTCTCACATTGTCTACTATACTTACATAGTCTCTAGGTTGAAATATCTATGTGAGAAGCTCTCTCTTGAAGCATAGACTAGATTACAATTGTGCCTATTTTAAGTGAAATCATAGGATATTATTGAATTGAATATTTTATTGTATCACCTCTTTCCTCTATTTTTATTTCAATTAGATAGTTTTTTATCCCTTTTCATATACCAACTAGTTAGTAAGAGAGAAATCAAGACAAATATAGGGAGCTAACACTTTCAACTATAGGTTTAAACCCACTATAGACAACCCATAGGTCTAAGGGTAATCCATTAATTATATCAATTGGAGGAGGTTTGATTTACCTCTTCAAGGTTGAAAAATTGAATGACAACATTTCTCTTATAGTGAACATCTTGTGAATGTAACTAGTAAGATTTGATTAGATCACTTGAAAAATGATGTCATTAACGTTTAATAAAATAATGTTAGATTTGGTCAAGGACTATGGTATTATAGTAGAATGCAATAGAAATTGTAAATTAGAAGACAAACACTTTTGAAATCATAGAATAGATGCTTTGTTAGTAAAATCTAGTAAGAGAGCAAGAGTTTCAAGTGTGAGCCTTGATTTACTTTTATAAGAGAATCTCTTGAATATTTATGATAACTAACCTATTTGTTTATATAGGAGAGATCTTATAAAGCATATCATTTTGAAAATATGACTGTTAAAGCATAATGGATAAAGTTTCATTATAGAATAAGGACGTAGTGCATCTTTGTCTGATAGTGCGTTCTTGTCCAAAAGAGATAAAGGTTTCTAAAACCTAAGTGATAATGACATATGTATTGAATAGGGATATAATATAGAAGCATTGGAGGTATGCATAATATTTTTGAGACTTTAAAATATTCCTTAGATATTATGGATTATCAGAATAAGAATGTTAAGAACAAATATTATCAAGCATTTATTGATTAAATTTTAGTGTCTACAATTTTATTTATATTTTCCATTTAAAAATCATGTCTAAATTTTTATTTAATTTTTTATTCAAAATAAAGTTATAAAATAATTTTTTTACTACAATATAAAATATACAAACAAACATGATCAACATAGACATAAATACTAGAAATATAATCCCTTTTTCAATTTATTTTAGTTTGTTCAAGGGCAAAAAAGTATAGAACCTGTTTTCCATAGTATGTAGGCTATAAAGATGAAATATGCATATTTGTGATAACTTAAATGAGTTAAATTTTTTGATTTATTTTTTTATATTTTTATTTTTAATAATTTATATGAATGCTTTAAGCTTTTTGTTTTTATCTTCTTATTTAAAGATTCCAAAACTAAGTTTTTTTTTGTTTTCCTCCTTGTGGTATTTAGTAGTAGAAAGTATTTGAAGTTATAATGAATGTAGGATGGCAGCATAGTAAATGAATTGATTTTTTTTAGGTAAGTGCAAATGCATATAAATTTAAGGGATAATTTATATTTTTAAATTGTAAATGGTGAAGGGAGTTTTTTCTTTGAAATGGTTAACTGTTAGAAAAATTATATAAATGATGTAGTCTTTTAATAAAATTTAAATAGTGTTATTTTTATTGATTTACAACAATATCTTATTTTTTTAAAAAGTATAATATGATGTGTTATGTATAACCGAGCTTTATATATTATTTAAAACTATTATAATATTAAATATTCATTTATTTTTTATTGGATTAATAATTTTTTTAAAGAGATCTATAATATTCATCATTTTTATTGATTTAGATTTTTAAATTGTAAATGGTGAAGGGATTTTTTTGATTGAAATGGTTAACAATTTAAAAAATTATATTTATGATATATCCTTTCAAAAAAATTTAAATGGTGATATTTTTATTAATTTACAAAAAGATCTCATTTTTATAAAAGTATAATATAACATATTATGTATAACTAAGTTTTATATATTATTTAACTATTATAATATTAAATATTTATCTTTTTTTTATTGGATTAATAAAAACTTTAAATAAATTTATAATATGTCAACCAAAGTTACATTTCTAAAACCAACACCTAAAAAGGTAGACCTATAAATCATACTATCAACCTTACAATTATAAACAATTATTTACGTTAAAGATTTATAAGATTATTAAAGTTATTTATTAGTATATTATTATTCCTTATTTGTCTTGATCTACTTCTTATTTGACCTATGATCATAGTAATTCATGATACAATATTTGGGTTAAGCATATTTCAAATAATTTCTTTGTTTTTTTAAGCCTTCAATAGAAAACATGTGGTAGTTAATAAAATTATATGAAATTATATGTGGTTGAGGATTTTGATCAAAGAGAATCCTAGCATTTTGATGATTTCCTTTATTAATTGATTTTTATAAGAAATGATTTTTTCAAATGATTTTATTACATAACATGTTTAATATAATTCTATATATATATATATATATATATATATAAAATTATTGTATTCTAAATCTATATATAATTATTTTATTCTAGATCCAACAAAACATATAAAATTTTTATGAACTAAAATTTCAAAAAATATATTAAACATTTATCATAGTTCCCAATAAAATAAATAAATAAATGGTAATAATGAAGTTTTATGATTCGATTGATTGAAACTAATGGTCTCCCACAACTTATTGATAGGCCCATTTCAGACATATTTACTATGAATTTTGAAAGCCTTACCTTTATGGAAAATACATTTTGTAATCACTAGAACCCACTACATTCCAAATTTAATTCAAAATGATATGATTTTAATTGTGTATGCAGGAAATAATTTTTTTTTAGAACATCTTCTTATAGTAGTAATAATGGAATAGGGTATTTTTATTTTTTATATTAAAAGTCTAACTTATGTGGTGAGAAGAAATTAATTAGTTATATTTGTTAATGCTTTTTTACTTAAGTTTGACTACACGAAATTTTTCAGGAAGTGTTGTTTTGTCTCCAAGACTTTCCTAACTATAAGAATGAAGTTTGGTACAAATTGGTCCTTTTGATGGGAAAATAAAGAGTAAGATTAATGATTATTTGTTGAAAGTTGTGTTTTTATTTTAATATGAGATAAAATAGTAATGGTAATACTGATGTATTGATTCATAGTTTTAAATATAATTAATATTAATTTAAGAAAAGATAAGTCTTCTTTCAAGTGTTAATTATTTAACAATCAAATTATACTATTTGAAAAAATATAAAAAATATACAACACATAATTTAAATACTCAATAACCTTACAAATAATACAATACCTGAAAAACTACTTATATGTATACCATTATCACAACATTTAACATAAAAATTTAAAGTATCAAAATTTGATACTTAACTATATTATCCTCCAAAATAAAAATATAAAATATAGAAATGATTTTGGGGGTTGATATAAAGACATATCATTAGTGTAGTAATGAAAGTAAAAATTACAAATGAGGGCTTCATCATGTCTCTCCTTTTTATTTCTTTCTTTCACGTTTAATTTTATGTTTAAACATTTTTAATTACTATAAAATAATTTAGATGACTTACATATTTTATAATAGATTTATTTTATAATATATGTAAAATTATGTCTTATATTTGTTAGTTGTTAGTGTATTAACTAGCTATTTTATCCTTTTATGAGTTTTTCCTATGTAAGGATTTATCCCACATTGGTTAGTTAGTATAGTTTTGTGTTTTGCCTTCCCTATTTATGCAAGAGCTTTTATTTGTATTAGTATATTTTATTTCTAAATAACAATTGACTTGTTTTTTCTCAATCAATTGTCTGCAACTTCATTGTGTGATATTTTTTGTGTATCACTTTTGAATCTTGGGTTGGAATGTTTATTCACCATTCCTAACACGGTACTAGATCTTTGAGGTGTTGTATCCATTGACATTGTTGCATTTTTCTTCATAAATTTTCCTTATCACTGCTTCTTATTTTATTGTAAATCCTCAGCATTTTTTTCCTCTTACGGATCTAGCACTTTTATTGAAGTTTTAAAGAAAGTGTGTGGTTTTTTATTCTTGGAGGGAAGGAAAAGAGGAAATGGAGCATTGATTTTCCTTGAAGAAAGAAGTGTACCTATTGGAAAAGCATCAAGTTTGGAAGAGACACGCCATTTTTTATAGACTTTTTGAAGTTTTTGCTTTTGAAACTTTTACTTCTTATTGATCTGAAGCATTGTGTTGAAGGAGCCCTTTTATTTCAGATTTGCTTCTCATATTTTGGACTCGACATTTGGAGAACAAAGGAATATGTAGCTAGAAGGAGATCTGAGAGATCTTGAAATTTGTTTTATTTTCAGCATTATTTTTTTTCTCAAATCTGTTTGTAGGAGGTGTTGGAAGTGGAAAGGCATCCTTATTGGAACAATGTTATTACCTAAAGGAGGCATTAGAAGGTGCTAATATATAGTGTTAGAGGAGACTATATTGAAGACCAATAGGTCTCAAGATCTAATTTTTTGTTCATACTTCCATTCTAACAAATCCATTTTGTGGGAAAAACTATATGTTTTACCAAAACATGATATGTTTTGATCAACTTCTCTTTAATCATAAGAAATTTTATGAAATTATTTTTGATTTATGAGATCCTCTCTCACAAATTTATAGAATTTTTATGGTTTTAAATTCTAATGAGTATTAAGAACTTTATGGTCATTTTAATTTGTTGTTCTGAGCACTCCTCTTCTTCCATATAAAAATGACTAGTTTTTTGCTAACTATTGATTTGTGATAAATTATACCAAAAATTTTCTAGGTTTTGTGTGTCTTAATTTAATATTTCTAGATAATTTTGAAATTATTAATTTCATTAAGCGATACAAAAGTTATGGTAGTTTTATTAACTATTTTTATTAAGTGGAAAATAAGTTGTTTTTAATTTTTTTTGCCCTTAAGTAAAATTATTTTTCCATTAAAGTGCACATAAGGGTATATGGGAGGATTGTTTGAGTATTTTTAATTTTATGTGGTTTAATTTTGGTTTCAATGAATGGTTAGATGACTATATTCTTTTTTGATTTTGTCACAAAAACTAGTTTGTAGTGTTTTTAATGTTTTGACCCATTTTATGAGAAATCGTAATGCCTGTAACTTTTGAACTGTAACTCGGATTTGAATTCTATTTGTTTTAAATTCATGGTTTTTTATTCTTTATCCATTAGTATCATTAATTTATAAAAACACATTATTTTTATAAAGTGCCAAATTAAGGGGGTCCTTAATACAATCTTTTAGGGGGTTGTCTTGGTGCTGATTTTGTGCACCCTTTTGCATTATTTATGATCTTTGGTGATTCATAATCATGGATTATAATTATGGTATTAACCATTTTGATCCTTTGAATACAAAAAATTACCGTACATGGAGACCTCGAATGGAAACAATCATAAAATGCAAAGGATTATGGCCCTTAATGAATAAAAATCAACCATATTTTACGCATGAATTTGAAAATTTTCAGCACTAATGTATGTTTGAAGAGTGTATGGATTTGATTGGGGGTTTTATGAGTGATAGTATTTTATTTCATTTGAATGGGTGTGATACTCCATTTAAAATATGGGCTAAGGTAAAGGGTTTTTTTGAAAAAGTAGATCACTTGATACACATGCAACTTTAAGTGGAGCTTACTTCACTCAATCTAGATGACTTTGACTCTATTGTAGACTACCTCACTAAGTTTAATTTTTTTTTGAAAAGTTTAAGGGGAGTGGATGAGATAAGAAGGATGAAGAGTATATGTACTTGATTTTGTATAAGTTGAGTGGTCCATTCCAAATCTTTTCTTCTACCTTTTTTTTTAGTATGGATGCCTTAGGTGCCACATTTAAAATGCCAAATATAGATTTGTTTTGTGAGAGACTTATTAAGAAATAATTAAAATTGTCTCACCTTGAGTCGTCTACCTCTAAAAAATCATTATTGCATCATATCCTAAGAACAAATGAAAAACTAAAATTAAGGATAAAAACATTCCTCCTCCATCTCAAAATGCACCTAAGCCAAACAGTAACACATCTAAACCCATATCATCTTACAAATTCAAGAATAAGTGTAACCTGTCTTACTCCTATTATGGGGGGCTAGTTATAAAGTGTATATGTGTTTCTAAGCCTTATAAGATGTCATTAGGAAATAAAATATTTCTATCTCCACCCCTTCTCCATATCATAAGCATGTAAAAAAAATTAATGTTGTTGAGAGATCACAGTTACCTTTTCTAGATAGTTAGGTTCTAGATTCTGGTGTTTCACACCATATGAATTTTTCCAAGGAGTCCCTTGTATCTCTTGGTTTGAGTTATACTTTCAACATTGAGGTTTGATATTCTTTCTAAATTGGTGTTAAAGGGAAGGGTGACATATAGTTAGATGGTAGTTGTATAAATGATGCATTATATGCTCCATACATCACCACCAATCTACTTTTAGTTGATCAGATTTGTCATTTTGGTTAGGGAAAGATAGTGACTTTCACACCATAGGGTGATAAAGTTTTATATTTTTTAGAACCACATAGACACTTATTTCATAGGGTGTTTATATTGGTTCTCAACTGTATTATTTTGAGGTTTTTGATGATACTCCTCCTATAGGGATGTGTTTAGTTTCTCATGCAGATTTTGAGAGTCAGCTTTGGCATAATAGATTTAGACATCTAAACTATATATATTTGAATGAGTTGAGCACTCATAGTATAGTAAAAGGTCATCCTAAAATTTCATGTCTTGATGGAGTTACCCTAATTGTGTATTAGGGAAATAAAATAAAATATGATGATCCTATTCACACTGATGTTACCACTATGCCTAGGTGGGATCATACTATAGTTTTTGAGGTAACACCTTATATATAGGATCTTCTACATACTTGATATCATCATGCAAATTCTTAAGGTACTGGACTTTTGTGTTAGGTATTCTTTGGGGATCCACAATATTTTTCATAGGCTCATGGAATATAGGAGTGGGATGATGTGATAATAGATGAGTATTCTTCATTGATGAGGAATCACACTTGGGATTTAGTCACTCTTCCTAAGGGAAGAAACTTAGATAGGTGTAAGTGGATTTATCGCACCAAGTATGTAGCAGATGGGTCCATTAATAAGTATAAGGCATGTCTTGTTGTAAAGGGGTTCTCACAAGTTGAAGGTATTGACTACTTTAAGACTTTTGCACCTATTGCCAAGATGAATTCTATTCACCTTATACTTTCTCTTACTGGATCACAAGGTTGTCTAGTGTATTAAATGGACATTAAGAGTGATTGATTGTATGGAGACTTGCATGAGGAGATATATATGGATCAACCTACTAGGTTTTTTTATGATTCTTCTCTTATTTGTCAACTTAGGAGGTCTCTTTATAGTCTCAAATAGGCCCCTTAGGCTTGGTATGAGAATATGGATTCATTTCTTCTCTCTATTGGTTTTGTTCACTTCCATTTTGATCTGATAGTATATATTCAATGTATTGGGGAGGAAATAATTATTTTTTCTTGTATGTTGATGATATGCTTCTCACAGGTAGTTCCTCATCTTAGATTTATACTATTTAGTAGGCACTTTCACCATAGTTTGACTTGATAGATCTTGGTCTTCTACATTTCTTCCTTGGTTTATATATTTCACACTCAAATACAAGGATTTATTTGAGTACAAAAAGTATACCCTTGATATTATTTAGTGTTTTGGCATGGCTGATTGTAAGCCAAGTCCTCCTTTTAATTTTGGAGTGATTCTCACTTCCTCTTGTACTACTCATCTTTGTGATCCTACATTGTAGAGACAAATGGTTGGGAGTCTTAATTATTTGAACCTTACTCACCCCAACATTTTATTTATAGTTGGGCTTGTACTTAGGTTTGTATATGACCCTCACGATAGTCATTGGTAGGCTACCAAGAAGATTTTCTGATATTTATGAGGCACTACACATTTTTTATTACACTACAATAGGGGTTCTATTTAGTTGGTTGGATACAATGATTCAGATTGGGTAGATTCTCTTGATGACATGCATTCCAACTTTTGGATACATATTTTGTCTTGGTTCTTGACCTATTACTTGGTTATGAAAAAATTAGTAGGCTATTGTACTTTCATCTATAGAGACTAAGTAAAGGGTAGTAATTACAATGACTCAATAGGTTCTTTGGATTTGGCAATTATTGATAGAGTTTAGATTTATGTAAGATTCACCCACTGTACTTTAATGTGACAATCAAAGTGAAATTCACATATCTCTCAATCTAGTTGATCATCATCAGACCAAGCATATTGATTTACATATGCACTTCATTTATCAACACATTCAAGATAGAGTTCTTAGCTTGGATTACATTCTGATTCAACAATAGGTTGCAGACATCTTCATGAACCCTTTTGCATCACCTCATTTCTTTGAGTTTCATGACATGCTTGGAGTTTCACAATTTGTTCTTGGGGGGTGTTCATGAAGACATATTCCTTCTTCATTTCATGGATACATATTATACATGAGTACATTATCATTCCTTGTTATTGGGACTCATATTGTGGATATGCCACTATTTCTTTTTTGGATTTTATTATCCCCTAGATTAACTTGAGGGGGATGTTAGAGTATGTATTTCATATTTTTATCATGTTTTCTAGTTTATTAGCTAGATATTTCATCCTTTTATGAGTTTGTCCTATGTGAATATTTATCCCACATTAGCTAGTTAGGATAGTTCTATGTTTTACCTTGCCTATTTATCTAAGAGCTTTTCTTTGTACTAGCATATCTTATTTCTAAATGACACTTGACTTACATTATTTTTCAACCAATTATTTATTTCTTAATTATGTAATGTTTTTGATGTTATCAATCTTGAATCTTGGGTTGGAATGCTTGGTCACCATTCGAAACAATATTACATATTTATTTTATAATTTTATAAGATAAAATTTAATGTGAGTGGATATAATAATGAAGACATGGGTACTTTTAAAAAGTCATCAAAATTAGTATATGAAGAAATAATTATTAGAATATTTTAAATTATTAATAAATGAATTTTCTAAATTTTAAAAGGATTGGAAAAACTAGGATACCTTGAATTTTAATTTTTTTGAGAGAACTAGAATAACGTGTAGTTGAAATTTTTGATCTTTTAAAAGAACCAAACAGTATTTTTTCAACAAGTATAGTAAGATATTTTCCATTTTATTTATATAATTTATTATTTTAAGTGAAATACCTTCATAAATAAATTAATGTTGGAAATATTATTCATAAACTCTAGATTAATAATAGATGTCTTTCACATATCAATATACATTTTATAAATAAAAATCTCTCTTAAAAATAAGTGTACAAATGAAGATTTGAATTCCCTTCATACTAGATGTTGAATTTTTCAATGGCCAATGGGATGGTTATTTGAAGGTATGACTTCTCATTAACATATATAAAATAAAAACATGGTATATTTCAAATATTTATTGATTTACTTCTAGCATACATGTCACTCAATTCTTACATAAATAAATAAATATGGTATTGGAAAAATATGATTATCTATCTTATTCAAAAATTTCAAGAAATGTCTATGAATGGCTTCGATATCAGACTCCCACCCAGGCACAATTCAAATCCACTGATCGATTATACCCCTAAAAACCCTCACATAGATTCACTGTTATTTTTATCTATCTCTCCCTACCCAACTATGGGGGATATAGAAACATGGAACTCAATACCTAGCCTTCTTAATTTTTAATACTCTCCTTCAACTATTCTCAGCCTAAGAATGGCAAATCTTCTCATTTATCTTCTAGGGGATGGGATGTAATGGTGATGAAATCTAAAACTAGGAGGGCTGATCGAGGCAAGCCAAACTCATTTTTTGATGTTGTCTCTAATAGATCATCTTCTAGAGCAGACCCAAAACCCCTTATTATAGCCTCTCTAGACTTGATGGTGATATTTAATGAGAAAACCAATAAAGTGATTAAATTAGAGGAATACTTCTCAGCCATAGGTGTCATCTATAGATTTTTTCATCACTAAAAAAACTACATGATATTCATGCCTATATCTTGAAGTATTGGAAAAACTGTCCTCTTAGGTAGCATTTAAATTTACCCCTATACTAAAAGTTTATTATTATTTTTATGAATATTGATGATAAGGAAAAAATTCAAAACCAATCATGGTGCTTGAATCACCACCCCCTAGTCCTCAAATAATCGTCCTCAACCTTTACTCCCCTCACTAAACCTTTATATATTAAACCCATAAAGGTTTTCCTTCCCCATATCCCTCTTTAGTTTTGGATTAAATGTAACCTAATGGCTATTGGTAAATCATTAGGTGAGTTTATGCAAATGCACCTAGACACTGCCCACTTCTCCCTCACTACTTTCGCTAGGATTCTAGTGAATATAGATAATTCCAAAAATCTTCCTAAAAAAATATTATTGTAAGTTGGAGATTGCTTTTGGTTTCAACCCCTTGAATATGAAGGCTCGTTATTTCACTGCCAAAGTTACTTTGGCATTAGACACTTGACCAAAAACTATAATCTCCTTAAAAAAAAAAAAGATTCATCTTGGTATAAAGACTTTTGTCTCAAAAACCTTATGATGTTGATGGTGCATTAAGATGGGTTTCTTATAGTGAGGATGCCTCTTCTTTAGAATATCCTACTACCCTTATTTCAAATGTTGAAAAATCAAATTCCAGACCTATTTTCCAACTGTAAACTCCTCTCTAGTGTAATCAACTGATAATAAGGAAGGGTGGTTTATAGTTCAAAAAGGTAAAAAATGAATAAAACCTTTGACTCAACCTTCTTATATGTCCCTCTGATCAGGGGGACCTCGTGCTAAAATCCATAAGACAAGATAAAAAGGGGTCAAGTCCCTCGAGTAAGTTTAGCAAAAGCTTGGCATATGTTTCTTGGAAAGTAAGGTAGTTCTTTGTTTGTCTGTTGGAAAAATATTCTTGTGGGTTTATTTTTACTACCCTCTTTATTGCCACAGGTAGATGTATCCCATTTGAGCATCATTATTTTATCTTTGGCTCCATTAAATAAGGCTCTAGGGCCTTTCAAAACCCATTTTTTAAACCCTATCTAATAAAAAAAAGTTCAAGAACTTATAAATTTAATCAATCTAGTTAATTTTTCATCTACGAAATTTTTTTAATGGTAAATCTCATGACAAAAAAATCATGGTCTGTTTATGTTAGGCTAATGAAAATTCCATCTTACTAAATAAGTGATATATAATTATTTGTTGATTTATGATGTTAAATATTTGTTGCATTAATTAGATATACTCATTAAAGGATATTAATTTTTTCAATTATGTTTTATTCAATATATAATAGGTAGATATATAAAAGGGTAATAAAAATGTCACAAAAAGTTATATATAATATCAAGTGAAAATAAGGGATTATTCTGATTAATTTGGTTTATTGAGAGGGGGTATTAAATATAAAATATTGAGAGGTATAAATTAACATAAAGGTATTATTTAGTATCATGTTAATGGATGTTATATTCAATAAGATCACATAGTGAATCTGGTTTGGAAGGGGTTTTGGGCATGGAATTATTGGAATTTTTAGCAAATACTTTTTGTCACCAGATTTTAGCTCTAAAATTTAAATTTTATAGTGTTTATTCACATTTTAAAAAAATATTAGATTGAAAATATTAAATTAGGATTTGCATTAGGATTCATATGTTAGTTGTGTTGGATATAAAAAAATTAGTGCAGGTTACATCAATGTGTTAAAAATATGTAATTTAATATGTTTTATTTATAAAAATAAAAATAACTTAAAATCATATATAAAATCAAATACATTAATTATAAATTACATATAAATTACACTTAAATTGATCGATTTCTATGAATTTCTAATAATTCAAATAAAATATATTGAAAAAAATTATCAAAAATAATAGAAAATATCAACATCTAGTGCATTAAAAAACTATTTCAATAAAACAAAATATTTTTAAGATACTTAAAATATATTTAAAACTCATATAAATCATGAACATTAAATAATACTATATTATACATAAAATATCTATAAACATTGTCATAAAAATAAATTTAAACTTATTAAAAAATAATTTATAACATATTTTAAAGGAATCATCCCATTATAAAAAAATGAAAAGTTTTTCTAATATTATTTTTATTCATCATTATCATCCTCCCTTGCACTTGTACGACTGACACAACCATCACCATCATCATTTTTTTCATTGTTATCGCACATCAAACTTCTCATTGCCTAAAAAAAAATGTCATATTATAAATGAGGTTTTAAATTAAAATAGAATAATAATTGAAATGTTTTAATATTATAAATAACATATGTGACAATGCATACTTAGAGAGGCACCCAATGTTCCATGCATATCAATTAAACTATAAATTGTCAAGTTATTATTTTTAAAAATATATATATTTATAAATTTATAAACCCAAGTTAAATATATCTAAAAATTTACCTTATAATTATTTCTTATTTTCATACCTCTTCTAAGCACATAGAATGAAAAAGATAATAATGGAGACTATTCTAATTGTTTTTCTAGCTAAGGGAGGAAAATTCCAAGTTAAAGGTCATTTTGGAAAATTTGGATGGTGAAATGTTATCCATAAAGGTTAAACTCAATAAAGGGGTAAATATTACAAAATATACCATAAAAAATTATGCAATTGGTATAAAAATACTACAAAAGGCTAGAGGAATAGGACAAAAGTGGCAATCTAAGGAGGCTCAAGCAAAAGAACCAAGACTCAGAGGAAGAATTAAGTTGGAAAGGAGGAGGACCTTGAGCATGAATTCATAGAAGACCATATCTAGTAATTCAAGGAGGAATGGTGATGATTTCATTGTGTCCTCTTATTTTAGATAAATATTTCATGTTAATCTCAGCAGTGCCCAATAGTAGTCAATAGTAAGGTATGCCAAATGATAACTAATAATTATCTGTTTGGGGTTTTTTTTAATTATCTACTTCTAAGTTATAATCTATTTGCTTGAATTGAAAACTAAGATATAACATGTGAAAGCAAACACACATACTGAATTGAAATTAATTGAAAGGGAAACACTCTTAATATAATTGGAATTGCATAAAAATAAAACACACTTTTAGTCTATTTACAATAATATAAATTGCATGAAATGAAAAACACAATTAATCTATTTTCTAAAAAAGGAATTTATTTTAAAGGAAAATGTTTTGGAAAATTTGGGAGTAAACTTGCTAAAAACATACACACATTAACATTCAATCCTATAGTTGAAAACACAGATCATAATACTTTGCATAAGATAAAAAATAACTTTAAAACACACAATAGTATGGAATAAACATATAAATATAAAACATAGATATTGACTATTTGGTTGAGTAGGCCCTTAATTTTCCTCAAAATAGGATTATAACACTCTTATATTTGTGGAAACTTCATGAAATCAATTTCTCATTACTTATAGAAAATACTTACAATGCTGAAAATAATGATACTCAAGCTATTCAATCATTAATGTTCTATTCATCCACTACCTCTATCATCAAAAGGATGTGTTTATATAATACCACATATTAAAACAAATGTATTAATATAGAGGAAAAAACTAATAAATTTATATCCTAACTAATATCTTGTCTTATTCTAAAATAATAACATAACATCCTTTCCACACTTGAATATGGATCAGTGGAAAGCATTGGACTTCGTTCCTTTCATGATTCTTAATTTTATATTTTTTGTAAATTTTCTATAATTTTAACAATCTAATCACAAAAAACTTATTATATTAAAATATAGTACTTAAAATCACTCATAATAAAATTCTATAAATACCATGGCTGAAAATAAATATTATTATTTTGGAAAGTCTATATATAGTTGTTTAGAATTATTCTCAAAAATACATTATAATTATTATTATCAAGGATGTATGTCTTGCATTAATGTACAATACTCATGTGTTCTTTTCCAATTTTTTTAGAATTATTTGGAACCATTTTGGACATCTTTAGATCCAGACTAGGCATCTTCAAAACTAGACTAGATATCTTTAGAGCCAGACTAGGCATCTTCAAACCTAGATTGGTGATCTTCAGAGATAGTATTCAAGAGTATTTTGATACCAAAAACACTATCTTTAATTATAATACACTCTTATGGCCTTTACATATAAAAACTATTATCTTTTCCCTGCATATGTTAGAACAAAGTGGTTTAGACATGTAATAATATTTTACGTAGAATAACTAAGGTAAAATACTCATTTTTATATTTTGAATTAGTAATGAGTTCTATTATGCACATCTAAATCTACATAAAATGGAGATTTTTAGGGGAATAATGAGGTAATTACTTGTATATAATGAGCTATTTTATAGGATCTTAATTTCCTCCACACTTAACTTCTTACAAGTCCTCTTGCAAGCTAATGTTTCATTTATTCCCTGCTAAATATAATATCACATAATTTCTTGTTGAGGTCATAAGTGTCATAATATGTATCCTAGTGTAGTTGTGTTGGGTTGATTTAACCTTTATATGCTTTGACCTGGGTCTTCCATCTTTCAAAATTATCTTCTCCTTAATTTTTTGTATTTTGTTATGAGGGGATAAGCTTAAAAATCAATGGTGGCATATACCTCATGCCAATACATTCTTTCCCATATGTTTTCCCAAACTATTGTATTAATTATATGATAGTTCTAATTATCCTAAAATAACATTTGATATTGCTAGGAGAAATGACCTCCCTTTTCTTCAAAGAAACACATAATGTATCCCACCTCTGATAATAAGAAGCAAGGGTTGTACTAAAATGGCTTTGAGCATATTATTAAAAACTAGAGATGTTTTTGCTTAATATATTTGGACATTTTACCTTAATCATAGGATTTTATAAGATATTTTAGAAATCCTTGGTTAGCTTTTCCAGATTAGGGAATTTAGGCCTCATGTAGAGTATAATAGTTTTGACTTGAAAAAAATATTCCTCTATCCTATCCCTCCATGCAGTCTAATTTTGTAATGTATAAGTGAAATAATTAAGATAAGCTTCACCCACAAAAAAATTAATCAAAAAAGACGACATGTATCCTAAGATAAATTTACACAAATATAATTTACACAAAATATATTTTTACTCAGGTGTATTAGTCTAATAAACATCCACAAATTCTTTGTCATCTTGTAAGTCATGAGACAAACCACATGAAATTCTTAAAAATTGTCATCTATAAAATTGTTCTTGTAAAAAAAGGCCATAACCAGAGGTAGGTCTTCTACAAGAAAGAAGTTTCTCTCCTAGTTCATAGGTTGTCTACAGTATGGATTATGCCTTTTTCTTTTGTTTCCTCTCTTCCTCAAGATCACTCAACTTTTTATTTTTTACCTTAATCTTACTTAGGGGTTTATATATTTTATCCCAAGTAACCATGATGGCATCATAATATAATTGGGTTTGCATACCATGGTTTACTTGGTATATAGGTGTTGGTATTTATTATTTCAATTGACCTATATTTTTGTCTTTACTAGGGATGGGGTTTTAGTTTCTTCTAGATTCTTTTGTAAAGATAAAATATCTTCTTCCTTACCTTGTAGTTTTTTTGAATAATTTATTTTCTTCACTTGTTGTCTCATGGCTACTTATAATTCTTGACAATGCCATGGCTTGTTGAATCTACTCTTATTCATCACGAATGTAAGGTTTCTCATCTTCTTCTATGATTGGAGCTTCCCTTTGTCCAACAGTGGCTTGGATGAATAGGGTTTAGAGATATATGCTATTGATTATTCATCTAAAATATCCTTCATCATAGATGCAAGTTATTCTATACTAATGAATGGATCATCCATAACCCCTCCTATCATATCTTCTAAGTTTCTAAGAGATTCAACATATTGGTCCTGACTAAGGCTTCCAAGTATTTCTAAAATACATTGTCTTTTTTTAATATTGAGACATAATGAAAACAAACTAAATCACCTAGAGGTGAACAACATCAATTCTACCATATAGGTAGATAAATGTAAGGTTTCTAAAATATTAAAAAGGTATCTAATATATCAATATAAAAAGCCTCACAAAAGAGGCAATAGTATAAAGAAAAAAACATCAAAATAAGAACTAAACAGCTAGATCAGTATCAATATCATAGTATTTTATTTATCTAATGTCTTCTTGATATCAGTATCACCAATCATAGTCTCAAATATAGGTCCCAACCTGCAAGTATCCATAGGACCCTTCTATTTGACCTCTTCTAGTACATATGTAGGTGGATAATATCTGTCAACTTTCTCTAAAAGGGGATCAAATTTTTTTTCATTAATAAAATTTACAACCTCATCCAACTCCTGTAGACCTCAATATTCAACCATTCTTTCTAATTTACTAGTCAGTTAACTAACATTCTTATATAATTTCCTCCAAGTCTATTTTTTATCCTCAACCTACAACTGGGAGGACTTAAGACTTTCCATCAACATATTCTAGGAGATACTCTTAGTTTTAACCACATCATTATTATCAAGTTTCATTCATTCTAAAATCACCAAACTATCATCAGTATTAATCTTGGGGATGGATGGATTGGGACTTATACTAAATACCATAGAGGCTTTAGATGCTTCAATCCAACACTAGGTATCATTCTTATCTGAGTCAAAAGAATACACTTAGGACCTGATGGGGTCCTTTACTTGCTTAAAATAAGAATATTTTATATACGTCCAGTCATACTTGGAAATAGTCACCTAAGCAAAAGTGGGGTGAGAGACACTCCAGTCCAAGTGGGGGATGAGTCTAGGGAATCCACCAATATGTAGAAGATAGTCTATAGTCACTTTCAACATTCAAGTATTTAGAAAACACTCAACCTAGCTCTATGGTATATTCAACTCAAGGTACATTTATGTATCAACAATATTGATGATGACTTTAATAGTGAATTCAGTAAGCACCCTAGCTCTAAATTGAAAAATATCTAGGTTAATTTACTTCCATAAAAACCATAAAATCAAAGTAGAAAAAACCAGCTATTTTTTTATGAAAAAGGATGAATTTTATTTTTAATACAAACATATCCAAAGGAAACATTAAACCAAGAAAATTTACAATAAAAAACCAAATACCAACTATACAAGAAACATTTCCAAACCTTAGAATCAAATTGAAAAGTAAAGAAAAGATGTTGAATAGACTCCACATCACTACACACAAGATATCTAGAGGGTTAGTCTCTACATTTGGTAAGGACATCTCTTACATCCAACTTATTGAATAGAATAAAACACCTAAAATGATATTTTTTTTGTTCTAAGTAAGATTCCCAAATAACTTTAAATCTAAAGTCCCAACTATGATAGGGGTCACAAACCCTCCACACACGGTTAAGATTTAGGTAGGGAGGATGAGTAGAGGAAAGCTTGAGATACAACATTCTTGTAGATAAATCATGGAAATGAGGCCCTTTTATCCACTTGATACTTTCCCATAATTCATAATCAATGTCTAGATGGTTCAATCAGTTATTTACCTTGAGTGTTTTACTCAACATATAATAAGTCATATGTTGGGCCATAGGGATATGATATCTAAGTTTAATAAGTTTCTAGGAGTCCCAAACCTTAGTAGAGAATAGATCCTTAAAATCCCTTAGACCTTTTTGGTAAAATTCCAAGGTAGAACACCCTCTGGTAAGGGAAAGTGGTTGATTGTTGAGGGAGAGATTCCACCAAATAGATATGTAACCTTGGAACCATGATCCCATCTAGCTGAACACATTTTTGTTAGTGATAAAGTGTTTCACATAGTCTTAGGCCTTCCAAATGGAGGAAAAAATAGGTGAACTGACAACTTTAATAGAGCAAGGTCCAATGTGAATATCTATAATGTGAAGGCCTTTCCAACCTACTTTACCTTTAAGGAAACTTCTCTAAATATTGTTTCTAACTAGAACCTTCCAAGGTTTATCCCATTTGAAATCATTGATGATCTATTTGATTACTAAGGCAATTCCTTGGATTCATAGGTCTTTTTAACCAAGACCTCTAATATCCCTAAGTTTACAACATAACTTCCAAAAAAAACATGTCTTTTCCTATTCCCTTTGCCATTAGACCATAAAAATTCTCTAATAATTTTTGTAGTGAGTTGATCTAAGTTTTGTTAAAAATCCAACAAGAAGCATAATATATACTATAAGAAGAAATGATTTTCTAGCAAACTTGAATTCTACCTAGAAGTGAAAGAATATGACCATGCCACTTTTTAAGTTTCTTGTTTATTTTGGTGTACACCCATTCCCACATCTTTTTGAGAGACGAAATGAGAGAAAAGGTAATGCCTAATTATCTAACCAACTAGTTAGGGACCTTATAGATTTACCCAAACTCAAAGATCCAATTTGGATGGAAGTCAATCCATCCTATCATATAGGGGAAGGTAATTTTAGATATCGAGGCAAGGCAATATATATTCAGTCTAGAATTCACTTGGATTAGGTTATCTCTAGAAAGATTTATGAATAATCTTAAGTCATAGAAAAAGAGCACATTAATCATTTTTGACTTATTTATAAGTTGGATACATATCAAAGGGGGGAAATCTCATCTATCTTAAGTAATTAATGTATTGAATCAGCCACCATGACAAAGAGAAATGGATTAAGAGGGCATACTATTATAATATAATTTTGAAGGAGGAGGGGTCAATTTATTTCCCCATTAACCTAAATAACAATAGAGGCATAATTTAATAGCAGTGTGATCATTCTATAGAACCTCTCTTGAAAATCTAAATCTCTAAACATTCTTTCAATAAAAGGCCATTCAATTCTATCATATGCTTTTTCAAAGTCAATAAGGATCATCCCAATATCCTATTGATAATCCCAAGCACAATACATAACATCCCATCTTGCATTGAAGTTATCAAGTATATATCTACCTTCCAAAAATCATGTCTAAGTCTCTAAAATAATTAGGGGTAATAAGGGGGAGAGTCTTTTTGCCAAGATCTTTGCCATAATTTTATATGAAATGTTATGAAGAGTAATTGGTCTCTAAATTTTTATTGAAGAGAATTCACCATCATTTGGAATGAGTTTAATAACCCCTTAGTTGATATTTTATCCCAAAGTGACACAACAATTGCCTCCTTATATACTTCTGGGTATTCAAAATTATGTTGGGAAACAATCCAATCCTTATTTACTTTATAGAATTATGTAGGGAAGCCATCAATAATAGGAGTCTTATCACCTTTCATAGAATATATAACACATCTGATCCCATCCAAAGATATCTCACTATCTATAAATATTTCTTGAATAGGGGAAACCTTCCATGGATTAATCTTTTCACACAACAACATGATTTGTTCAATCTATTCATTTGATCCTTCAATTAATAATAGGGTTGAGTAAACATCAAAGAATAATTTTTTATCAATTCTTGATCCACTAGAACCTTTTCATCCTCAATTTCTAATTTTTTTGGTCTTTGGTGCTTATTTATTAGAAAACAAAACAAGAATTTGGTACCTTTGTCACCAAGATTAATCCAATTAAGCCTATAGCATATCTAGGTACCTCTGGCATTGTAAATTTGATGTTACCTCAGCTTATGTTTAACATAAGAGAGGGAGTCTATCAAGGAAGGGTTAGCTAGATCACATTGTAAATAAGCTTCCACCCTAATAAGTTGTTCTTTGTCAATTATGAAATATATCCTCTTCCTCTTAACTTTTACCTATCTATATGATCTTGAAATTTTTTTAGACAAGTCCATGAAGTTGTTTCAGAAATAAATTTTAGAGTCTGCATCAGAAGAAAACTTTTTGACATTCCATACTAGACGATTACCATCCATACAATCCATCTATTCAAGATGAGACACATTGAATTTATACTTTCCTTTCATGGTGGCCTTATCTTTTTTTCATCATTATTTTGTATAAGGTTGAGCTCAATAAGATGATGGTATGATAAAGTGAATAGAATCACCTTAACCACATTACTATCTACTTCTAAATAGGTGTCAAAGGCATCCTTATTTAGGTAAAATCTATCAAGTCTATAATATATCCTTCTATAGTTAGCCTAATAATCTTGCATGTAAACCAAATGCCTTTAATTTATACTTTGCCTTTATTCATAGGGTCAGCCAATTTATGCAATCTTTTGAATTTAGACCAAAAAATAGTTCATTTCCTTTCCACTAATGAGGGTCTCCACCCATTTTATCCTCTCTTTCCTCTATCATATTAAAATCTATACCAAATACCCAAGGAATGCCCTTCAGATTGGATGCAAGCCAATTTTAGAGTTCCATTCTTTCCCTATAATCATTAGGTACATACATATTACATATCCAAAAAACTTTGCTCTATTTGTTAAAAATTACCCAGACCACCTGATTGCAGGGAGAGACAACATGTTCCATAATATATTCACCCCATGATGGGTTGATCATAATAGAAACACCACCTTTAACTTTATAGTGGTTAGTTGAATGGTGAACAAAACTAGACCAAACAAAGCCAAAAATGAAGGAAAGAATGGAATCAATTGCTTTAACCTCTTGAAGGAGAAAATATATCTTGGATCTAGAGTACCTAAACTACCTGACTATAGATTTTTTGTTTAGGGATTCAAGTCCCCTTACATTAATTAAAAATATATATGACTAAAATATGGGTTAATTGGTCAAATTAGGGGTCTTACTTGGTATTACTATCACCTCCTCCCATACCCCATTTTTAGATAATATTCCATATTTAGTAAGGGAAGGTTCAAGAGATGAAGTCTCCATAAAAATAGTTTTAAGTCTTTTTCTAGACCCTTTAGAGGTCTAATTTTCATCAATGTTTGGAAAACTAGGAATCTCTTTCAAAACATCAATATGAGAAGACATAGTTAGAGCCCCCTTATTGGGGGATATGTCCATCGGAGGCCCAATATGCTTAAATTGATATTAAGGAGGGAGTGTAAGGCCCCTCATGAGAAAACAAGGTGACTATACTAATTAATTATGATACTCCCATGGTGGTACTAATTCTAAGGTGAGCAAGTCATGAAAATGGTAAGAATTAACTAAGCAATGCTTGAATTATTACTTTATGTTACAATTAAAATTATACATGTATTAGGTACTACATGAATATCACTTCTTGACCTTATGAAGTTTCCTGGTAAGCTAATTACATTGGTATAAATTGAATGATCTATCATGATATAATTATAATCTTTGACTATTGGGATAACATATTTCATGGGTGTAATAAGTGTGTAGTAAAAGGTCATTGCCAACAAAGGTAAAAAGGACTATGTCGAGCATTGTTACATCATGTGAGATCCCATCTCTAACCCAAAGCTTATCTTGAACCTTTCTTGATCTTAATTAAATTCCTTGTATGTCGTTCTATCCCTTCTTTAGTCTTGGCATGTCTAAATTAACAGTAATAATTATTGGGTTGGTGGGACCACCTTTGGCTAGTTATCTCTAATGCATGAGTACACAGTAGACCAACATATAGATTTCCTTATTTCAAAATTATAGACATGTCCATTAATTAACTTTTCCTTAAAATTTTTTTAGGAAGGTGTATTATCTTAGAAGTAATGATAGGACTTTACTAGAACTTCCATGTGCTATTATGTACTGGAAAAGAGATTACCATTAAGAAGGCATGGGTTGGCTAGTAGAAGTGGTTGGCTAATCCAAGGGAAGAAAAAGCATATGTCATGTTCTGATTGGGTTGTAATAAAGAGAGAATGCCTATTTGAGGAGAGTTGATATCTAAAAAAAGGGTTCAAGAACCTTTGGCACTTATAGCTACCCTGGGGGAACAAAAAAAATAAGAAACAAGAGGAAAGCCTAGAAAGGGAGAGTCTTGTATGGTTGTAACATATAAAAAGGATCCATATAAGGGCCTAGATTTTTGGGTAGCCATTTTATTGAATTAAATATTCTACTATTTGACTAAATGAATTTTGTGTGATTCATACTGATTAATGTGTTGAGAGGATTAAGGCTACTTGGCTTACTCATTCTCTTTGATTATTTATCTATGGTTGTGTTTGAGTCACCCTATAGTTTACTACCCTTATATAGGAATTTAGAGTGAGATTCATCCATGATAGTTCTAATTATTATATTTTTCTTACTTAGATATTATGGTTTTGTCATGTAAGATGTTTGATGCCTTAAAAGGTCACATTCTTCATGATGGAGGAAGGGTTAGGTCTCTCATGTTGGAAATGATGTTAGGTTGCCTAAGTCCTCTCATGACTACTTATAAAATATATCTTAACGGATGTATGCTTGATGAGATTATATCCCTGTGATTCTTATGTCTTCCCTTTTATGTTTATTATTTCTAAAAAATAGATTTAAGGTTGGTAACCTATTGACTAAGAGATGTTTGGATCATCACCTTATGAGTAGCTATCTCCTTGACCCTAAGACATCTTGACTATTTTTTTCCTTTATTTACCCTGCACCATGATGTGAACATTCCTAGAGTGGAATTCCTACTCGCGGATGCCTATAGTAGTCACTTGATGATGGCAAAAGGTTGGGAGGCAATCCCACCTTCTATTGGCTGAATTTTTACTTGGATTGAAGATGTGCTTGTCTTTAGATTTTGACTACTCTTGCTTTATTTCTTTTTATAATGGGATAGAATCCAAGGTTAATTATTCTTAGTTGAACCTTTTTTATTTATGTTTTAATTTTTGATTATGGGTTGTGTGTGATCCACTATCTTATATATTTCACTAGCTAAATATTCCTACAGAGAATTACTTTACAGTCTACTTAGTACATAGGATTAATAGGTCTCCTTGATAAGGATTCTTGTTAAAAATAGAATCCTAGTAAAGGCTTGTCCATTCATGATTGATCTTTGACAAATTAATGGATTTAATATATAAGCACATTAATGTTTTTAGTTGAATATTCTATGGTTGTTTTATGTGTTGCATCTTGATATTCTATAATCGTATTACCTTGAGTGACCTATACATATACATATAAATAAAGAGTCTTGTCTGAAGGCATGTGTTTTAGTCTGCCTATGCTTTGTATGTTTAAAGAGAACTTGCATTTTTCCTTATCTGAATCTGATGTACTACTAAGGTTATCAAAGCCTACCTACTTGTTATAATCTTGAAAAGGATAGGGTTTGGATAATATTCCAAATATGGGTCAAAACACCTATATCTATTTATTAAATCCTCAATGTTAAACTTAGATGTAACTAATATGAATATTTTATTAATATGATTTTAGGAAGAGTCATGTTTGCATTAAAAGTGTATAACCTTTAAGGCTCCTTCTAATAAAGTTGATAGATTGATTTACTTACTTAAACCCTTGTTATGAGTGAATTATCTTTAAGTATTATGAATCTCTATTTAATGAAATATAAGTAATTTTGAAATTAAATTTAGCTAAGTAAAATGGAACTTAGATAGAAGTTGTACGATTATTATTGGGAATAACATTATAACCTATCAATGAAATAACCATTAAGGTATTTGGGTTATGTTCAAGTGGATTTATACCCTTGGGAAGGACTCTATATGTGGAGGAAATCTTATTTGGCCACATGAATTTTCTTATAAAGGATAAATAGGTTAATTAATTTAATCTTGTTAAAAGTAGTACCTTTTATGTGTTTGCCTCTATTTATATTTATCAACGTTAATTTATTTAGATTAAGCTAAGAAAAGACTGAGTTAAACACAATTATGGAGTCTTGGATTGTTATTTGGAATAAAAATATAGATTATTGTATTAATCAGTTGATGATATTGTGTTTCAATAAGATGTATTTGAAATTCCGTAGACTTCTTCAATTGAGTTTATTACCTATTTTATGCCTTTCAATCATCTAGATCACTAATAAAATTGATGAAGTTTTCTTTATCAAGATCATATATGTTAATCTTATTTAGGATGCAACATTTGGTTGGTCTAAGGCTTTTTAACTTAACTTATTTAAGTCGACCTTACATCTTGTGTTTATTTTTTGGAGCCTTATGTTTCTTTTCCTAGTTTGGGAAAAGGACCAAGTCTTTCATAAAATACCTTGTGTAATTTTTTTAAGGTTTTAACCTTCATGTTTCTTGACAGAGGATAGTTAGAATATGTAAAATCAATATGTTCACATGTTACATATAAAATTAGTCATAAGTTTCAAAGTCTGATTAGTTGTATATTATGCAATGAAAGTCAAGAATAGTGTGCTTGGCCAAGATAAGCTTGCTTGGAAGTTGCCTTTTAGTTTTAACTATGTCAATTTAGACTTAGTCTTTTTTTGATGATTTGATCAATTTCACAGTTTGACCTTTAATGCGTTTTGTACTTTGCTTTAGGTGTATGATCTTAGCCTTATCGAGTGGTTTTACACAAATTTTAGTTTATGTTTATATATTTTCCTTAGTCATTTTATTTTTTGACTAACCCTTAGACTTTCCTTAGTCTATTTTTAGATTTAGTTTTCATGCCCTTCGACATATGAGTCATCAAAGTAATTATGCACATATAGTCAAGACTTTTTTGGTGAAACAAGATTTCTAAAAGTTTGGTATTTCATTTAAGTTTTTTACCTTCAGTAAAAGTGTTCGATGAAAGTTTTTGACAAAAAGGTTATGACCTTATTAGAACAAATGGCATAAACACAAGTTTCGATGACTAGGGTCTTTGGAATGTCTAAGTCAGAGATTTTATTGTGAATACCAACTAAATATTATTTTATAAATAAAAGTTCCAAAGGTTTTCACCCTTTCTAAATTTTCCTTAAGCTTTTTTACTTAGTTGTTGTCTTAAAATTTTCATTTGGTTTTATCATAGCTGATAATGCTTTGGGATTTTATTTTGAATTTTTACCTTAGTCTTTTTCATGACTTTATTGAGTGGTTTAAAATAATCCACATTTCACTATCTCATGAACCTGGGAGTGATGTCATCTTGGTCTATTTTATAAATGGTGTTAGGCTAGCAGAGGAGTAGGATGATGCCATGTGGCACCATACTAATAACTATAGTCTTAAAGATGACCATACTAGGATTTTTAACTCTAGGCAAGTAGGTGAGTGGGATGTTGCCACATGGCATCATCTTGACAACATGTAATCTTGGGTATGGTCATCTAGTTATCTTTGCCTCAGGGATAGTAGAAAAGAAAGATGGTGCCATGTAGTATCATCCCAATGACCTGTGATCTCATAAGGTGACATAAAATAAGTAAGCCTCTAGGAAATATGGCTCATAAGATACTACCACATGACATCATGCTGATAACCCACTATTTCAAAGATGCTCATGTAATTTGTAAAGTGTCTAGGCAAGCAGGCTCGAGAGATGTACCCATGTGGCATCATCTCAACAACCCATTATCCCATAGGTAATAAAGTGAGTGGAATGTGTCCACATGGCCAAATCTCATTTTTATATTATTAAGAAGGAATTTTTATCATATACAAAGCCTATAGGCTAACAAGATAATAGGATGCTAGTGTGTGGCACAATCCCACTATTCCATAACCCCAAGGATACCTTCTTAGCCCTATATAATTGCAAGGCAATGAGTATAATATTATCACCATGTGGAGAATTTCAAAAAGTTTACTAGGAGGCAACAAGTAGAAAGAGTGGCCTTGGGAACCTAAAGGGAAATTGGCATGGCTAGAGAAACTATCAAAGTAACCACACTGAGCTCAATTATGTCAATAGTATTCGAGGTCAAATTTGATGGCCTTTTGAATGTCCTCTATTTATTAATAATTTTTCATGATATTTATAGGAGTTCAAAGTGTGAAGCCTAATGAATTATGGTTTACATCTATGAAATTCACCATTGCATCTAGAGGATTCACCTTGATATATTTTTTAGTTCTAATGGATTCTAGTATCCATCCTTATTAGATGGTATTTTTTTTGTTTATAATTGTGTGTCATGCCAATATTTTTAAGAAAAGAAATGGGCATGACATTTTGGTATCAAAGTACCAAGTTAAACTTCAAAATATCTAGGGATGTTTTGTATGAGTTCATCACCTTTCTAACTCTAGTTGATTATGATTTGTGTAAATTGGATATGGTGCATATTTATTGTTTACTTATTGAAAATATGATTTTTTTAGACAATATGACACATGAGAAAGACATATATAATGCTACATATAGGTGTCACCAAGATACCAAAATTATTAAAGAAACTGAAATCTAGGTTCAAATTCTTGAGACCCTACAACGAGTGATGACTGTGCTAGGGGAAATGTTTCTTGAAGTTTCTATGTTGAAAAAAGGAGCCTTACCACCCCAAATAAGGGATGGATAATTTGGATAACCTTCATGGTCCTATCATATAAATAAGAACATAAACTATCTTTTAAAGGATCATAGAAGGCAACTTACCTAAACACAAACTCAACCTATAAAATTTTTAAATGAAGGATTAGGACAAGCCTCAAGAAAATGATTTGGGGATGGACCCTCTTAGTGTGTAAGTTTTATGTATTGAGATTCTAAAAATTATGCATGAAATTAACCTAAGAAGACTTGATAAGGGGATACTTAAGTCTTTATATGAACTAGTTGTGAGAACCATTTTTTTGTAATCCCTATTATACTTGTTTGGATTGTTCTATCATGACAAAAATATTTACCTATGATAAACTATTATATTAAAAGGACATCAAGCCTTATTATTAATAATTCCCCAGGTAATATGTACACACACACATGTACATATGAGTGTGTATGTGTATGTTGCTTGCCTATTTTGAGTGTTTGTTTGAATTAATGCACTTTGATTATGGTGTTACCATGCTAATAGGAGGCTATGAATCTAAATAAATTTGGATTTAATGCTTGAAATAATGTTAATATGCTATTAAGATTTAATTAATAACTATGAAAAGGCTGTAATGATCTCTCTTTTGATATTGTGAAATTCTATGGATATGTTGAGACGTATGTTTGTAATGTGGGAATGTTATAAAAAATGTTTTCTTACTTTTTAGAGCATTGGAACCGATCGAAGAACCATGGGATGGTAAAAATATTTTGTTTAGGTTATGAATTATGATATAAATAGATGTAATATTCTGTTATGCTAACCAAGATGAGTGGTAATATTACATTTTGGTTATGAAGTAAGATAAATCTCCTTGGAATAAAACTAAAGCAGGTATATCTTCACATAATTATTCTTTCATGAAAAGAGCATGCTTTGGATAACTTTGGGATGATAATTAACTCATTTATATACATGAACACATACTTACTCATATTTTTAATTTATGATTGAATGGAGAATTTTTATGATTGAATATTTTGGGTTGTCAAATAGATGGAATGGATTAAGGTAACCTTGCACATTCTTGATATTATGATGATAAATCAATCAATAGGTGTGTTTACATATTAAATAATGTTGATTGTCTAAATGATAGCCTATTTGGGATAAATAACATGCTAAATTAATGAGAATTCATGTAAAATTAAATGAATACTTTGTCATTACTCATATTGATAACACTACTTCCACTACATAAGTATAAATGATAAGTATCCTGAAAATGATATCTAAGTGGGTCTTGATGGGAACCTATTACACATATTCCATATCCCATATTTCCTCACCCACTAGACATGGTGGTCTTAGAAACTGAGGTCTCTCAAGAGCACTGAGGTGTCTCTTCAATCTACATATTATGTTGGCTAGTGAGCTAGTGTCCTGAGGGCCCCTTGAGTATCAACTATATTAGCTAGTGGACTAATTTCTTGAGGTCCAAATTCATATTTATTAACACATAATTCTCTTGTGTTGGTAGCATATCAATTTCCTTCTATTTAGGGGCATGATGAAAGGTTTTTTTATCCTCCCATGGATGTCATGATGGTAACAATTGAAGTCCTCTTATACAGGGCATAATGGTAGGTTATTCAACTCTCCCATGATCATTGATAGGAAGAAATAAAGGGATATATTTTTTATAATCCAATATTATATCAAGACTATTGTGTTAAAATAACTTGCTTACTAATATTTTAAGTATGAGTACTTTGTTGCACTCAACTGATCCTTTTAATGCTTACATTTTTGATATCTAGGTTGGAGATCCCCCTACATATTGAGTTATGTGTGATATATTGGATAGTATACCAAGATATTAAGAGACATATATGTTAAATAGCATGGTATTAGGCTAATTAAAACTTTCCATGACTGTCATGGTATATTGAAAATGGGAGGTAGTCCTGTGTGTGTATTCTCCTTGAAAATAATGGATTTGATGGGAGGCATTTTACCCTTGTTATACTTATTCATAAGATCATATATGTTTAGATAGCTTAGGCTATGGTAAATCATAATTTCCCCATATGTTATAATAATGATATATAATCCTATAATGTTATGATCAAAGATTGATGGTTGTTTTAGCAGGACATTTTTGCTATGATTGGTAGTATCATTCATGTCTAAGAGGGAATCACATATTAAATGAGTGATTGAATTCTCATGCATATATAAAATAAATTTTGGGTCTCAATGGATTGAGATAGATATGTTTTACAAAAGGATGTGCATCAAAATGGATCACCTTCTTAAA
Source organism: Torreya grandis (assembly GCA_037957365.1). Lineage (NCBI taxonomy): Eukaryota > Viridiplantae > Streptophyta > Pinopsida > Cupressales > Taxaceae > Torreya > Torreya grandis. The sequence goes on along the minus strand of JARHVA010008912.1, from coordinate 195,422 downwards.
AAATTAATTGAAACTCAACCAACATCCAATGTAATTGTGACATATGGTGTGGCAGCATAACCTTGAGTAAATCAAGGCTTGGAGTCTAAAATTGGACCATTTCCATATTTTAATTAGATATATTCTATTGAAAGGAATTTCAATTTATTATAATCAATAATTTAAGCATCCCTATGAGTTGGTTACATGAAATTCTCATTATTTTGAAATGTCAGTAATAGTCTTATAGTAAATTATGGGAAATGGAGAGTTAGTTCCTCTTTATTGTGTAAAGTGCTTAAATTTTGATATGCATAGTATATATGATATTGTGATAGGGGGTGATGGTGGTCTATGAGAAACACTTCATGATGGTAGTGATCAAATTCCTTCCATGTAGGGCATAGTGAAAGGTTATTTGATCCTCCCATGAATGTCTTAATGGTATCATGGAAAATTCCTTCTATGAGGGGTATGGCGAAAGGTTATTTGACCCTTACTTAGAAATCATGATGTAAGAAATTGAATAAATATCATGTTGGACATGATGGTAGGTTTTTCAACTCTACCATGACCATTGCCAAGTAAATTTGTGTGAAGAATAAATCTTGAGCAAATAGAATAATTGATTGTGTATGAATCAAAAATGCATCATGTTTATAAATCAATATTGGATTGGATAATATAGAGTATACCTACACTTCCAATTGGGAATACATTTATTAAGTAAGAGCATGACCAATATGTGGATCCATTAGAACCAATTAGGGGATCACTTGTCATAATACACCATGATAATAAGGTTTCCAAAGCCTTCAGTCTAAAATAATCATGCAACAATACTAAAAGAGTCATAGGTTTAATATCCAATCTATTCTAATAAATAAGAAAGTAAATATAATCTAGTGCACAACAAAGCTTGTGTCATAAAATGGGGGTTAGAAATAAAAAAATCCTAAACTAAACATTCATAAAATATATATACTCATGTCAATGTATATAGAATCCTAATGCATAGAAGAGAAGCACTACATTATCTATATACTCTTACAAAGGAAAAATAAAGTTATGAATACTTACCTTGAAGGCAAACCTACCGAGCCTCAATACCTCCCTTAGAAAAATTTATTCATAAGATATTGTTGTGGTATGTAAGGATAACAAAGACAAATAAGCTCTAGGCTACACAACCTATCTATGCATCTAAAAGACTTATCCATAAGACAAGATCTGTATCTCCAAATAAAGTATGGAACCCTAATAATTACTTTTTAAGTAGAATGTTCAATAATTAGATGTTAATTCAAACTTATTATTATTCACTTATCTATTCTAAAATGGTTGTAAATAAACTTGTATATATAGGTAGATCTTGCCTTAAATCCTTATGAATATGTTAGTTGTACAAGATCGACCTAATCAAACTTGTATGTTTTTGGTAGATAAATCACTAGGTCCTGAGCTAGGTTAGTCAAATCAATAACCAAAATCTAAGTAAAAAATATCCCTAAATAGTACAAGGTGGACCATGTCAACCCTGTATAGTAATTAAAGGCTAAAAACTATACAGGGTCGACCCAGTCAACCTATTATAGTCAACTAGTGAAAGGGGGTCAAGGCAAGAATAAGGTGGATAAAGAATGACAAATGAATTTAATGGGTAAGACTAAGAAGAATAATCTTAGGGTAAAATGTTTTATGAGACAAGTGTGTATATGGAAATTGGAAAAAGGGACAACAATCTTATGAAGCACCAATGGTTTGCCCACCCCTTTCTTGGTGCACCCCTTAAGGCATGCACTTAGAGAGATTGAGACTCAATAGGTTCTTGTAAGATACAAAGTGTCAATAATAGATAAAAGTTTAAAAATATTATGTGTATACATATGACCAACTCAAATCTCATTATGTGTCATATAAGTGCAACACAAGATGGTGCTTCAAAAATAGAACAAGCTAACACATAACACTAATGTTAAGTAAAATGAAATAAGAAACAAATAAGATAAATGAAAGGATAGAATTGAAAAACACATACCTTTACTTACCTTAGTGCTATAGATAAATAAGGAGACTAAAAGAAAAATTAAAGGTGCCTAATGTGAATAACACTAGGCAAACCTATAGAAGTTAGTGCAAAAAATAGCCAAAAATTTAAATTTTTGGAATATAGGCATATAATAGTTTAAAATGAGTTAAGGCAAAGATATAAGTGTGATTAAGAAGAATTGGAAAGTTAGGATTGTTAAATCAAGGCTATAATATTTAAGGCAAATGAATGATAAAAAGAGGGCAAAATAATGAAAAAAAATGGCAAATGGATGATAAATGAGTGACAAATGAATGCCAAATGATTGTAAAACACATTAAATCCTATTGGAAAGTATGTAAAACATAAATGAAAAAATGAATTTAGAACATACTAAATCATGTTGGGAAGTATGTAAAACATGAATGACAAATTAAATATCAATGCAAGAAAACTTGAACAAAGATATGTAAGAAAGGGAAAAGTAAGATCATGTAAGATAGGAAAAAATAAAAACATGAAATCCTGAAAATGAAATGTAATTGAAGATGTGAGACAAAAATGAAGAAGGCATACATAAAGAGAAACATGTAATAATGTCATATGTAAGATAAGTTAAGTCCATAAAAATAAAACAAGAACATGATGGAGAAATGAAAATCAAAAAGCTCTAAAGGATGAAAACTCAAATTTAGTGCTTGTTATAAGATACAGTATAAGAAAACACAACCACAAAATGATGTGAATCATATGATGATGAGGTGACATGATAAATAAATGGTATAAGAGTGTAATCCACAGTTGATCAAACATGTTTTGGTCTAAGGAACAAAGTAGTGCTAGCATGTTCTTAGGAGGTGAATAAAAATGAAGTAAAGAAGAGGGGAAAACATATTTAGAATCAAAATTTACCTATCAAGGGGGAAATTAAATGGGTGGATGGGAGAAATGAATGAAAAATCAAGGTATAGAAACTCTTTATCAAAGTCAAGACACTCAAATTAGGTTTATCAAAATAAGAGGACTTTCAATCTTAAGGACTATGAAGAACTTCTCTTAGCCACACAAGTCTCAGGTCAAAAATGAAGTATATATCATCCCATGAAGTTTGTATGAATGAAAATTAAAATGGACATATGTTCCAAACACATGTTAACTATTCCTCAAGGCCCCTTATAGATCCATCATTCTACTACTAATATTGGGTACTTGCATGAGAAATTAGGTAGCACCATAGATTTTGTTGAATTCCTCTATTCCAATCTACTAGCCTACCACACCACAATGGACCTCAACTCTATGTGAGGCCAACTATAGAGTTTGAGACTTGATTAGAGATAATATATGTGATTGGAATCACAACTTTTGGTGTGACTTGAATTTTTATATTTGTATGTTACCTTTTGAATATTATTGCCTTTTGTTTTAAATGATTTAGCTTTTAACTTTCTTGATGGATTTTTCTATTCCTCTTCCATATAGATTTGGAAAACCAAACATGGGCACTAAAGATGAATTTAATTTGAATACTTGGGACAAGGTTGATAAGAGATGAAACCTCAAAGAGAATTGGGTCTCATTGTTTCATAAATATAGGTGAAATAAAAGTGGTATCTTGACTTTGACCTTATTTTATCCAATGTAGAGTGAAAGGAAAAGAAATAAAGAGGAGTGACACATGGAACAATTTAAATTACTAAAAATCACAAAAAATGTGACAAAGTGGAAAATAAAGGATATAATGATAGTAAAGTGTGATTCCTCATCATAAGAATGAGGGATATAGAGGAAAACATGCTAACATGGATTGTTGTGAAAATTCCATCTATCATAGAAGCAAAAGCTAAAGTTGAGAACAAGAATCAATCATATTTTACTTATAAAAGGAATGACAAGATGGTAATTTAATGAGGAAGGCCAGGTAATATCCATGGTATTACACCAAAAAATCATAAAAGAGAAACCCATAATGGTGAATGCTAAATAAGGTAAAAAATAATCATAAACCTACTAAGGCAAAGAATAACATAAAAATAAAAGAAATATATGAGGACAAAAATGAAATTAAATGCCAAAAGTAATGTGTAATAAAACCAAAGAACATAAAGGAAGATAATGATGCTTATAAAGTGAAACTAAAATAAATAAAGTGCATAAAAACATGAGACAAAAAGAACAAGTAAGATCTTTGCTAATGTCTGTATCAAAGATGAGCATGTGAAATATAAGCTTATAAGTCTTGGAAGGTTTCTTGAAGATGAATTTGCTTGGTATTATGCATTATAGAATAAGAGTGGGAATCGTAAGATGCCCCAATGGGTAAGTAGATGTAGGGATGGGAATCGAAAGATGCCCCAAAGTCTGAAGGGACATGTTGATGGGAATCATAAGATGCCCTAATATGTGAGATGGAGTAAGGTAACATTAAACTATTAAAATGATTTTCATTGGGTTAGTAGGTATATTTGGAAATAGGTAAATGTGTTGGTTTGTTATATTTTAGGGATGTTGAATGTGACATATGATGGGTAGGAGAGGTATGTGGAGGTAAAAGAGGTAAAGGAGGACCATGTATGATATGCTTTGGAGTAGGCATTTGAACTAAGTACTCTTTTGGTTCATGTGACATAAGAGGTTGAGGTTTAATAGATGCTATGATATGTTTAAAGTTGTTCATGTTAGCTATCCTTCCCCTATTGGTGTAGAAAGAAGGATAAAATATGGTTTGAATAAAATTAGTAGATGAGGTATAGGTATGAGACAATTGTTTTTGATCATTAGGTAGTTAATTTTGATGTGATTGTGGTTATTGAGAATGAATTTGAGAAGCTTGAAGATAGTCTTAATAATGTTTTTTTGTTAGAGTATCAAGATTGAAATGCAGACCAAGCAAGGAAGAAATAAAAAAAGGTGAAGATCATGAAAAAACTATGATAATGACCTATAGTATCATGCCACCAACAAAAAATATTAAAATTATACCATTTTGGAGGAGGTTTGGAAGGATCAAAGATCATGGGCTTAGATGGTGGAAATTTCTTCTTAAGTTGTTCTAGACTCAAGGGAGGGTGGGTTGGGTTAAGATTGGTTGAATTGGATGATCCACTTTGAGGTTGGTGAGGCTTAGATGAATCAATGTTATAAGAATATGATTGGAAAGGTAATTAGTAGTTGTTTGAGATGGTTCAAATTGAGCCACAAGAAAGTCTTGCCTTTTTGATTGTTTTAAGGATTCGTCTAAACTTTGAGGTGAAAAGATTCAAACTTTGTATTAAAAGGGAGTTTTAAGAGTTATGACAAATAGTTTTAAAAGAGTATCATAATTCATGTTATGATCCACTTTATGAGTGAGAGACTTCCATCATTTGATTAAAGTGTGAGTAGATTCATTAGGAAGTTTCTTAGCATTGATGAAATGGCTATGGTAATTTTTAGGGAGGCCATCATGTTGGAATTCCTTTACTAGAGAATTGACTAAATCATCTAGTTATGAGATGGAATGTCTAGGAAGTTGGTTGTACCATTCAATTGCATCACCAAAAAAGGTTTTGGATAATATCTTGGGTAGAAAAGGTGTTATTTTGGACCCATTCCTTATAGATATTACCAAAATACTTAATAAAGATAGTAGGGTCCTTAGTCCCATTATATGTGATAGTTGGAGAAATGTTTCCAATATCTATGGATAAAATTAATAGGACTAAAGGTTCATTTTGAAGATGTTGAAGCATTTTGTTATTCATCAGAGGTTGATGAATGATATTCCCATTGACATCTCTAAGAGGAGGAGGGACAAAATTTTGATTTGGTTAAGACATGATGTCTTGAGGAAGTTTATTAGACATGTTTAATAAATGTTATTTCATGTTCATCATTTGTTATTGATTGGTTATTTTCATGATGTTCATTTATTGAACTACATGTGTAAGAAGTTAAGTTGTATCAATAGGTGGATTAGTGTTTGTAGGAGGTGTATTATTATTTTTAGGAAGAGGATTGTTAGTATTAGTGAGAGGAGGATTCTTTTTAGGTGAAGGATTCCCAACATTAGTGTTAGTTGTCTTAATTGTGGTATAAAAATAAGGAAGCTTGGTAAAGCCACCATTCTTGGTAGGAGAGTAAATAATATTATCATCAAGGTTTTTGAATAACAAAGAGCCATCTAGATTATCAATTTGAGTGGTTTTAACCATGTTACTTTGGTAAGTGATAATGCTAGATGCTCTTGATATGGGTGTAACAAGATGATTGTGAACAGTGGTTGTAAGAGGTGGAACATAAGGTGAGGTTCTAAATTTTGATGTAGATGGGTTGATGAGTTTATGAATTATAGGTTTAAAAGGTGTAAATTTGGTATAAGGTATATGATTGTCATGGTTTGGGATTTATATAATAGTATTCTCTAGATACACTATATGGTATATGGTATATCAAGATTGAGAAGATTTAGAACCTGTTTCTAACTCTTTTTCACTTTTCACATTCAAAAGATGAAAGAAACTAAGATAATGGTCAGGGGTTAGATGATACCCAGATGAAGTTTGTGCACCATATCCAGATGATTGAAGGAGCTCCTCTTTGGCTATGGAGGATGACACCTGTAGAGAAGAAAGACTTAAACAAAAAAATGTTAGATAGATATATGATGGACTGCCAAGCAAAGCTCGGTCCCAGAAGTGTAAAGATTTCCTTGAGGGATGATAGTCCACTTGTTTGAAAAAAGAGTATTGCTAGAAGGGGAAATGGTGAAAAGACTGAACAAAAGAAATAGAGATAATGCGTACCTATATTCTACTATTGATCTATCACAGTCATCGACATTGGTGGTTCTATCGGCGTTGGTTGGTCAAGTTGCCGACGTCGGTTATACTGCCGATGTCGATAGGGGAAATGGTCGATGTCAATCAGGGTAATGGCCTTGGGAAAGTTTTGGATAGGGTTGTGGTTGACAGAGGGGTCTAGAAGGTCTGTCTGGGTCTGGAGGTCCGTGTAAGATTGCAAGGAAGCCAATAGAGTCTTAAGAGGGATAAGGGGTAGAGGACAGGTTGTCAAAAGGAGTAAGGATATGGGGAAGGCCTCTCAGCCTCTCTAGGAAGAAAGGTAGGTTTGGTTGATGATATTTAGAAATACTAAGTAGAAGCTAACTGCTAATGCTTTCTAAATTACTGAAATGAAATAGAAGAAGAATACTTAGCTCTTAGTTGCTGAAGAATCAGAGGTGTGAACGCTTGTTCCCGATGTGGCTGATATGGAAGACTTCTTGCAATGTTTTAAACCCAAAGTCTAGAGCTATTTCTCCAGAGTTCCTATAGCCTGTGATGTTTGGTGTGCATCTAAGAGAGAGAGAGAGAGAGAGAGAGATAGGTCGAATTCTAGGAGCAAGAGAATTAGCATTCAGTTCTGTGATTAGTTTTTAGTTTGGCCTACAAATTGGTTTTAAGCAACTGACATCGGCAATCCTGCTGGTGTCAGTCGACGGGTAACCGACGTCAGTGGCTAGAAGATGGGTAAGCCATTTGCCCATTCCTCTATTTGCCAAGTTTAGCGGCCATTAGCAAATGGTCTAAAGGGTGGGTTTAATAAGCATGAGGATTAGTGGGAGAGTTGAAATAGGTCTTAGGTCATTATGATTTGTCATAGGTGATAAATGAGGGTATCTAAGGGCAAGGTGAGGTGTCATGGGTGATGTGTCAAGGGTGGTGTTATTAATTTAAAATAGGTAATTTATTTTAAATTAATAAGTGTATGGGCTAGGAATGTTTAAAAGTGGACCAAGGGGACCAAGGGGGAGTCGACCAAGGAGTAGACACAATTTTGGTGTCTACATTTGCCCCTTTTTGTCTTGTTGGTTATTCTTGATGAACTGCAAGACAAAAATAAGAGTAAGTTGCCCCAGGTATGGGATAAGGTCGCTTTTGTCCTGTTGGTTGTTCTAGTGAACTATAAGACAAAAAATAGGAGTTGGTTGCCCCAGATGAGGGATGAGGTATTCCCCCCTCAAAGTGGGAGTCGAGGGAAGGTAACATGATATCAGGTGCTGATTTGATAGACGGTGGATGGATATGGTGAATTTTGAGTGTGAACGCTGCAAAAGTTGAGATTGCACATATACCACTTCACGTGATAGGTAGGTCAAATTGTCATAGTCTAAGGGTTGAAGAGTGCTAAAATCAAAATAACCGGTCCCTAGCATTTAGTCATAGCTGATTGGGTTAAATGATCCAAGCTGTAGCTCTAATGGTCATCATGTTCCAAGTATCTCAGGCTCAGGAAGTGCTCCTAGAAAACATGAAAAATGTCACAAATATTGGGGATCAACTTGCTCATGATCTGACAATAGGTGTGAGGGTCATAATATGGGTTGCGAACAATTTTGTTATCTATTCGTGAGGTAGCATATGCAATAAAAACAACCAAGGCATAGTTGTCTCAAAAGTGGTCATGGTCTGAGGAGATAGTCGTGATCTCTAAGGTCATTGGTCGAGTTGGGTTGAGTCATGGTATGATCTTAAGTGGCATGTGTTGTGGTTAGGGAGATGTATGTGATCTCCAATGTGCCCCATGAGAAGTCAAATGTGACTTCTACAGTGTCAGGGCTGATTGTTTGGTCATGATTTTGGGTTGGTATAGATAGTTGGTCCATTTAGATGGATGGATGAAGGAATGGCCGAGCTAACCTCAAAAGAATTCATGTCAATTGAGTGCTACCTACATAGCCCCTATTTGAAGGGCCTCGACCAATGTAGTTTAGGCTGGTTGATAGGTTGGTTTGGTCAGGTTATAAATGATGAGGGTATGATGATGTTACAGCCTTTTCCATATGATGGTGTATTTTGTAACATTGGTGATGCAATTTTTCATCCCTAGCGAGTTTCCATATGGGTGATGGATGTATGCTAAAAATTAAATGAGTTTATGTATGCTTCAACAAGTAATGGTTTATGCTTGACATAAATTGTGTGGTCGATAGTTTCCATGTGTATTGGTTTCCATAGAAACTAGTGTGAATGGTCTATGTCATGTTGGTGGTCTGAAAATGTTTTGGTTTGGTTGGGTATGGTTGTATGTGACAAAGATGTAAGAAGTGAAAGGCACATTGCTCTTTCATTGACACAGACAATAATGATAACATAGATAAGGGTTTTACAAACAAAATCCCCGTTCATGCATTACATCTTTGACCATTGGTTTATATCAGAGAAATAGTCGAATCACTTGACATTAAGTGAGCTCGAAATCCCTTGAGTATGTTGGGGTAATAAGTTTGATGATGTGATATGTCAGGATAGCATAACCCTTTTTAGCAAGGATAACTTTGCCCCTTTTATAGGTGACCCTGAGAACGACTATAGGCAAGTCCATGACTTAATAGTTTGTCAGTTAATGTTTTTTTTTTGGTTGACTGATCGATGCGGGAAGTCTACGTGGGGATGTTGTTTTGTTTTGTGGTCATATGTGAAGTTGATCAATGCGGGAAGCTTCTGAGAGAGTGTTGTTTGTAGCAAGATTTGAGCATAGCCATCCTTCGAGGGATTGGTCTATATTTTGCTTTTTATGTTTGAAAGTCTTTGAATAGTTGTCCTTCAAGGGAGCAGTCTATCAATTACAGCAATTATGCAACTATCCTTCGAGGGAGCAGTCTACATTTATAGTTTATGACCTTATATAGGCATCCCAATTTTATGTTTTTTTTTTTGACTGAACTTTTGGTCATGGACTTGACTATAGAGGTTTAAGGGCTCCCTTTTATTAGGACAAAGCATTCATACTTTATAAAAGGGTTACATAGTGTTCGTTTAGGGGAACAGGGTTAAAAGGAATGAGGATTAAAATGACAGGGATTGCTCAAGGGACGAGCTCAAGTTAAATATCAAGTGAATGAGTACTTAATAAATAGTAGAATGGTTGCAGATGCAAGGCATTAAGGGGCTCAGGTTCTGGTTGGCCTTCAAGAGCAGATAGATGATAAGTCCCTGATCCATACTTGTGCGTTATGATATAAGGTCCAAGCCAATTAGGAGCAAACTTGCCTCATTTACTTCTTTCCATATTGGTCACGTGTTGGTTTTCTTTAAGGACGAGATCCTCTATTTTGAAATCTCGTTCTCTCAAATTTTTGTTATAGGCATGTTTGATATGATTTTGATAGACATGGAGATGGTTAAGGATAGCAAGATGACGTTCGTCAAGTAACTCAAGTTGAGCTAAGAGATCTTGACGAAAGTCATCATTAGAAATAATGTCGTGCAAAGAGATGGATAGAGAAGGTATCTATACTTCAAGAGGCAAGACAGCCTCAGTTCCATACACTAGAGAGAAAAGTGTAGCACCCGTAGGGGTTTGAATGCTAGTGCGGTAGGCCCATAAAGCGAAGGGAATGTGAATGTACCAATCCCTTCTAGTGTCGTTGACCACCTTCATGAGGATTTTGGTTAAGATTTTGTTGGAAGCCTCAGCCTGCTCATTTGCTTGTGGGTAGTAAGGCGAGGAGAAGCTGAGCTTGATGCCAAATGAGTCACAAAGTTTCTGGACAATTTTGTTTTTGAAAGACTTGCCATTATCGGTGATGATTTTGTGAGGTACACCGAAATGGCAGATGATGTGTTGGTTGATGAAGTCAACGATTTTGTCAGCTTTAGTGAAGACGAGGGGAACCGCTTCCACCCATTTAGTGAAGTATTCAGTTGCAGTGATAATTGATTGATGTCAGAGAGATGAATGGGGGTTAATCTCACCGATTAGGTTTAAGCCCCATTGTTAAAAGGGCCAGAAGTCTGTAGCAACTTGTAGAGCATGGCTAGGGATGTGAAGCAAGTTCGCATGTTGTTGGCATTTGATAAAATGCTGAACATAGTCATTACAATCTTGGTGAATAGTGGGCCAATAATAGCCCAGGCGAAGGATGCATTTTGCAACTGAGTTATCACTGAAGTGTCTACCACAAATCCCATCATGGACTTGTTTGATGGCATGAAATGTTTCAATGGAGGTTAGACATCAAAGAAGGAGGCCATCAAAACCTTGTTTATAGAGAAGACCCCCTAGCATAGTATATCGAGATGTGCTTTTGATAAAAGCCCGTCACACATTGCTAGAGAGATCAGGGGGGACAATTGAGAAAGTTAAGCAGTCCACAAGTTGTTTATACCAAACATCCCATGGACTAGAGTCAATGGTGCTGACGAGGTTGATATTAGTGGAGATATATGAAGGTAACACCAAATGGTGTACCATAACATAGATTCTCAAGGAGGCAGATAATGATGGGATACGTGAGGCGAGGGAGGCCATGGTGTTGGCAAACCAATTCATAGATTGAGGAATAGTTTACAAGAGGTAATGGTCGAAAGATTCTAGCAGAGTGTCAACACGGTGTTTGTACCTTTGCAAAACTTCATTTTTATAAAGATATGAACCACTGATTTGATTGATGATTAGTTATGAGTCACCAAAGATGTTGATGGTCTTGGTGCCTAGGAAAAGGGCAATTTGAAGTCCCAAAATTAAGGCTTCATATTTAGCCATGTTGTTGGTACATTCAAAGTCAAGTTTGAAAGATAGAGGCATAGGCTCACCCTCGTGTGGGATGAGAATGACCCCTGCACCCCCACCGTGTTGACATTTGGATCCATCAAAGAACATTGTCATTTGATAGAATATGTCATCAGTGGAAAGTGTGGTGATTGATTCGTCAGGGAATTCACAGTGAGAAGGTTGGTTTTCAGGTAGAGGGGCATCTACTAGTTGGTCAGCAATTTTTTATCCCTTTATAGATTTCTATTGGATGAACTCCAAGTCAAACTTAGCAAGAAGCATGAGCCAACGAGCCATACATTGATTTTGGTATGGCTTAGAATGCATGTATTTTAGAGGGTCGGTATGGGTGATGATGTAAGTTTTATGATTGAGAAGATAATGATAGAGTTTGGTGGTGGAAAATACTAATGCCAAACAAAGTTTTTCGATATGAGTGTACCGAGTTTCATAGTCAATGAGTGTTTAGATTATATAATAAACTGCTTGCTCACAATGTTGTTTTTCTTGGTGTGCGATCATGGCACCTAAAGAATGATTTTTTGCTGAGATGTAGAGATAGAAAGGTTGGTCATCTTTAGGTGGAATAAGGACTGGTGGAGAGACAAGATAATGCTTAAGAGCCTCAAAATCCTCTTGGCAGTCCTTATCCCAATTAAAGGAGACATCCTTCTTGAGGAGGTGATGAAAGGGTTGACATCAGTCGAAAAGCTGTGAGATGAAGCGACGGATAGATTGAAGCTTCCCTTGCAGGTTGTGAAGTTGCCTTAGATTAGTAGGTGGTGGCATCTCGAGTATAGCTCGAATCTTAGCAGGATCAATCTCAATGCCACGAAGAGAAATGATGAACCCTAAAAGCTTCCCTAAGAGAACCCCAAAGACGCATTTCTTAGGGTTGAGTCAAACATTATATTGGAGGAGGTGAGTGAAGATGATTTTGAGAATAGTCAAATGGTCACGGTGGAGTTTAGATTTTCCTAGTAGGTCATCCACATAGTCCTCCATCATTTTGTGGAGGATATCATGAAAGATGTAAGTCATGGTGCATTGATATGTAGCGCCTGCATTCTTTAGGCCATGACCCTATAGCAAAAAGTCCCCCATGGGGTGATGAAGGTAGTTTTGTGTTGATCTTCTAGCGCAATCAAGATTTGGTTATATCCTAAAAACCCATCCATGAGTGATAGCATCTCATGACCGGCCATAAGATCAACAAGTTGGTCGATGTTGGGTAGAGGAAAATCATCCTTTGGGAAAGCTAGGTTAAGGTCACAATAGTCAGTACAGATTTGGATCCCCCCAGTTGTTTTGGTGATAGGGATGATGTTTGATACCCATTGTAGATAATCAATGGGTTGGATAAAGGAGACAGAGAGAAGACGCTAAAGCTCCTCTTTGACAAGGAGTGCAACCCAAGGATGCATCTTACGAAGCTTTTGCCTGATAAGATTAGCTTCTGGGTTTATGATGATGTTATGGATGATGATGTTAGGGTCGATGCTAGGCATATCGCTGTAGGTCCAAGCAAAGGCTTTGCTATGGTCTGAAAGGAATTTGGTATGGTCAATTTGTTCCTGGGCGTCCAAAAATTGACCAATCTTTAAAACATGAGGAACATCTGAAGATGGAAGGTTAATTTCAATGGTCAATTCATTTAACATAACCTGCATTTCTGAAGGAAGGGAGCATTGAATAAAAGAGTCATCGGCACCCATGTAGGTGAGAATGGCATCATCATCTATGCATTGGACAATGTTGATGGTAGCAGATTCATCGTCTATCATGTTTGGATAAATGAGAGGGAGAGACCTGGATACCCCACCTAGTTGATAGGTTAGGGGTTCCAAGTGAATGGCATTTATGGAAAAAAAACTAGGAGGGATGGAAACCACCGACTCTGTAGGTGAAGATGGGGGAATAGGCAAGTTTAGAGGTGATTGTTCTATGATAAGTTTAGGGTGAGGGTTTTTAGAAGTTTCAGTAGGTTCTTCAAAACCTAAGCCATGTCACTTATTGGCATTATTTATGGCCTCATCATTTGGTGGTTCGACGGGTTGGTGGGAGCCTTGTTCATAGCGTCCAAAGCCAAAGCCCTTCCACGCACACCTATAAAGATAGGTGTGAGCAAAGTTTGGGTTGCCAAGAAATTAAAATTCGGATGTGAATAGTTGAGGTGATGAAAGAGGATTCCTATCAGTGGGATCTCGATTTAGCCCTCCATAGATGAGACTTATTTGAAGATGGGGAGGACCATAAGGGATGACCATTCTAATACAATGGTCATAGCTAGGATTATGATGAAGTTGTCCATACTCTTGAGGAGTCTGGAACATGTCCAAGGTGAGTAAATGATACTCCCCAAGTGAAAGATGTTGGAAGATATCTTCCATAGGGTCTTTTGTTGCCACTTGAGGAGGTGGTGTAGGTGTAACTGCCGTTTGCGTACTTGTTAAAGCTTCCACGGGTGGAGGCAGTGTTTGGGTCGATGTCTTGAGAGGAATGAGAACATCATTGGGTCGATAAGTTGTGTTGCATGTCTTGAAAGGGGAGGGGTCTATGGGAATGACATGGCCTTGAACATCGTGTTCAAATTTGACACAATGATTTAATGTAAAAGGGACATAGGCCATGGCATGGATCCAAGGTCATCCTAATAACATGTTGTATTATAACTCTCCCTCAATGATGTAGAATAGCTCTGGGATTATTCATGGGCCAACACGAATATGTAAGATGACAGTGCTAATGGTAGTGGTGGTGGAGTCATTAAAAGATCAAAGAATTGCATTGGTTTTAGACACACAATTCTTTGGGAGGGCTAATTGGTCAAAGGCATGGGTGGAAATGATATTGATGCTGGTGCCCCCATCAATCATAACTCACTTAATGTGAGTTTAATCAATGTAGGCTATGATGAAAAGGGCAACATCCTGATCTTCCAAATTAGAGGTAGGAATTTTAGAATCACTAAAGGTGATAGAGGCGATGGTGGGTAATGATTGGACTAAGGCAGTTAGTGGTTGGGGGTCCTCGGGTTGGACCAACACTACCTGTAAGGCTTTGATTAGAGCTTGACAATGTTGTGGAGAGCTTTGAATGAGATCATATAAAGTCATCTTCATGGGGGTTTGATGAAGCTGTTTCACCATAGAATCACGGATTGCCTCCGAAGAAGTGGGTTGGGATGTACCCAAGATAGAAATCTTGGGTTTGGGTGGTCAAGTAGACTTGACAAATGGGTAGGTCCAAGGAATAGCAACTTTCTCTTTTGCTTTATCCTTTAAATTTTGTGACCTAGTGGCCACATTGATGGTGTTAATCTTGAATAAAGGGGGGGAAGGAGGCAAAGGGACCATAGTTTGATGATGAGATCCTGATGAAGGTGGAGAGGTTGGAGCGACATTAGACAGTGTTGGAGATTTTTTGATAGTATCCTCAACAAGAAGGGTGTCTTTTTCCATGAATTGGTGGATGACAACCTTAAGGGCACAACAATTTTTAGTGTTATGCCCAGGTGTGTGATGATATTGGCAAATTTTAGTGTCATCCAACCAAGACAGCTTTGGTCCGAGAGGTTGAAATGGTTTGATAGGTGGAAGAGTGATGTTATAAGTTTGCAAAAGTTGGCGTAGTATCAAAGCATAAGAACCCACTAAGGGGTCCATGCTTGTTGATGTACTAGGTGTTGATGACTTTTGTTTTGGAGTTGTTGAGGGAGATTTTTGTACCACCTTTTGGGTTGGTGGTGTGGCCACTCGTGTAGACGACACTTTCTTTGAGAGGGGTACCAAATTTTTTAGAGGAGGTAGGTTTGTGGTGGGTAAAGGGAGTAATGGAGGCAATTTATTTTTGTTAGGTATTAGAGTAGGGAGCACTCCTATTAAGGTAGAGGGATGTGGGCCCAAAATGGAGGGTAATGATGATGGTGGAGGAGTTCTCTGATGTGTTTTAGTAGCCTTCTTTAGTTTGGTGTGAGGACTACTATTATGGGAGGTGAGATTCAAATCAACCTTCACTTGTGGGTGAGTGAGGTTCAATATGGGGTGAACACCAAGGGATTTAACTGGTTTTGGTATGGTGGATGTTTATGAGGGTTTAGGTTCAGGTATGGACGATTGAGATTTTGAAGATCTGGAAGTAGAAGCTTGGTCCTTGTTGGAGACTTTGGGAGATTTTGTCACAGATGGGTCGATAGTGCGAGATGAAATGGGATGTGTAAGATAAGGAGCTTTGAGTCGCTCTCATAATGCCTCATGCTCTAACTTCTTCGAATGGAGAAATCCTAAGTTCTCAACCAATCGAGAGAATGGTTTGGAAGATGTTGGATAAGGCTTTGGTTTTTAGAAGATGTGGGTGGTTGTGAGACTGGAAATGTGTTAGATGCAGTGACCTCAGGCCAAAGGCATGAGAGAGCCATTACTAGATCATCTTCGGTCGAAGTAGGTGAAGAGACAAGTTCTTCTCTTGGTGGAGAAGGAATTGGAGAATGTGACTCCTCAAGAGGATAGAGGGCAGGGATGATTGTGCCTTCTACTTGTGGTTGAGGAGCAGCAAAGGTAGGGTCCTCCATTGGTAGTAGGAAAGATGAAGGTGGGGCTAGTGGCGTTGGTATGGTTAGAGCATCCTCCAATATAAGAGAGGTTGATGGAGAACTAATAGGGGAAGAAGGTTCTTCCACCTATGGGGGAGAAATAGGATAAGAAGGCTCTTCTACCTGTGATGGAAAAATAGGATAAGAGGGCTCTTCTACCTGTGATGGAAAAATAGGTGAAAAAGGCTCTTCAATTTGTGGAAGAGGTTGGTTAGGGATGGAAGGTGAAACCGTGTTGACTGTGCGTATATTACGCTCTTGGGGGTCATCAGCCATGGTCTGAATGTTATTTTGACTAGGGGGATGGTTAGGAAAAGGTTATCTAAAGATGTCTATGTTTTGGTTAGGTGGTGCATTTGGGCTATCCAAGATAAGATCACCTTTATCTATCATGTCTTGGACAATGTTTTTGAAGGTTTTGCAGTTATTTGTGTCATGGTCTTTGACACGGTGATAATTACAGAAGTCATTTTCCCTATACCATGTAGGGATGGCTTTTGCAGGGTCAAATTGAGGCGGTGGTCAAATTTAGGGGAGGTTGAGGACTCCCTATTTAACTACTTTATCCAATACATACGTGTATGATTCTCCAATTAGATTATATTGACATTGTATGTATCATTGTTGGAACTATCGTGTAATGCTTTGAGATGTGGAAGGTTCGGATTGATTAGTTGTGGTTGATGATGATGGTCTAAGTATCACAGCATTTGTTGATCCCTTAGACTTGGGATTGGAAGAAGAAGATTTGGAAGAAGAGTCATTTGATTTTGCATTAGTATTTTTACTATGCAATTTGACTTTATTTTCTTTGACAACATGGAGTTCAAGCTTCCTGGCCATGGTGAAAGCTTTGTCAAATGTGCGGAACATTTGGACCCGTAAAGTAGATGAAATGTGTTTGGCACATGCTTGTGAAAAGAGCTCAATGAGCTCAGGTTGAGGTAAAGAAAAGGAGAGTTGGTTGATTAAACTTCTCCATCGAGCAACAAAATCAGCTATGGATTCATCGTCAAATTATCTGATAGAATATAGGTCTGTGATGGAGACCTTTTTAGTTATGTTAATTGAAAAGTGGTCAAGAAATAATTGGGTGAGTTGATTGAAAGAAAAGAGAGAATGACTGGCAATAGAACTATACCAATCGAGGGTAGCACCAAAAAGCGACATGGGAAATGTGCATAGTAATAACGCATCATCATGTGCTATAAGGTAACAAGTGTGTCTGAACGCTCGTAGATGTTGTTGTGGGTCCTCCTTACTCTGGAAGTGAGTAAACTTGGGAAGTTCCCACTAACTAGGATATGGTTGGATTGGGACTGAAGGATGAATAGGTTCATTATAGATTTGTTCATATGAGAGAACATTTATTGAACCCAAAATAGATGTCTCAATATTAGACACCTTATCCATCAACATCTTGATTAGATTGGTTGATGGATTTGCAGGTGGGGCACCCCCTAGGTTGTAAGGCATTTGGAAGGTGTTAGATGGAGCATATGATGTACTAGGTTACGTTTGTATCGGTGCAACATATTGGTAGTTCGTCATGGGGATTGATGTTGAAGTCAAGGGTGGTTGTGTCATAAATCTAGAGGGAAAAAATTGACTAAGTCCCGCCAAAGGTGGTTGAGTGGCAGAAACACTAGCAAAAGGATGAGTAGCCACCCTTGTGTTGATGGGTGCAAGAGTAGGTGGGATGGAGACAATTAAGTTTTGGATTGGTGTAGAACTTTGTTGAACGGTTTGTGGTTAAGGGGGTATCAAAACCCCAATGGAGGTAGGTCCAAAAATAGAAGGAGAGGCCACACTTTAAATATTAGTCATGGTCGGGTTGTTAGCTGAGGTAATGGCCTGGGTGTCTATGGGCTAAGTGACAGAGGCCGTTGATATGATTGTCGTCTCAACTAAGGAAGTTGGCATCCTATAAACTGGGTTGCCTGAAGAGTCTCGCGTTTGACTTCTTGTGAGATAGTGCTGAAGGGCCTTGACATTGAGGTCAAGGAACCTTTCAAAGTCTTGGTCCCCTTTGAGAACAATATGGGGTTGAGTTGAGGTTGGAGTACACTCAGTGTCTGAATGATACTTTATTAGAGGACTTGATATAGAAGGTGAAGGTAGGAGTGGTTGTTGCCTTGTGTGGTCAACAAGAGTTTTAGTTTGACTACATGTCAAAATCATCCAAGGAAAAAGGGGGGTTTAGGTTCTGAAAATTGTATGTTTCAGCCTCAGAAAACTAGAATTGGTGTTTTTGATAGCCAAAAAGTTAGGTTTTTAGCTTGCTATTTTGAGAAGAAATTTTTTTTGACAGTGACCAACATCGGTGGAAAAATTGATGTCATTGAAATAAGTTGTCGATGTCAATCAGATAACTGATGTCAGTGAAAATCAGTTACCGACGTCGATGGAAAAACCAATGTCAGTTACTGTGTATTTCTAGAAACTCAAAAAATTGAAAGGTTTTGGAAGAAAGAAGAAAGTTTTGAGTTGCTCTTGGAGCTCAGAATAATGTGTCCTCACCAGCTCAAAAAACTATATAGAGATAGAAAAATATATGAAGACAAGCAGCCTTTAAACGTTAATTCCTAAGAATAAATTTTTAGAATCATGTTGGCTTATGCCTTAGAAGAATATGTTTGGGAAGTTGGGATTTTAGAACGGGTACTAGAAGAAGCAGTCTAAGGTTGGTTTCGGGTTAGTTTTGGTGCTCAAAATCTGTATTAGGTTCCATACGTGGCTTGGTGCTAGGAGCTTGCTCCCCTCACTTCACGAGCCCAGAGACAAGCTGGGTCGCTTAGCCAGTATATACTTCCCCTAGAGTTTATACTCTGCCAGAGAACAAAGTGGGTTCTCCCCTTGGTAGTGAAGTCCAAGTAGGATTACCAGGAAGGGTAAGGTATCCGCTAGGTGATGAAATCCTAGTCGGACCTTGTCTCAGGTATGTTTAGATGTTTGATTTTGTGAAAGTGGTCTGGGCATGTAACATAAGTGCACTATGATTTATTCATAATGCACTTTTAATTACTAGATGAGCTAAAAATGCATTCAGGGAGGAATGAAATGCAATATGTTTTTAACCCAAATTGAAATGTGTGTTCAGATGCAAACAAGTGAGAAGAGGTTTAAGAGTATGAATTTCACTACTCTAAAGTGCAGGAGAAAGGTGACAAGAAGACAAAAGAAAGAAGTTATTTTTAACTTTTGCTAATGGTTTCATTTTGAGATTAAAAGATAGAAGGAAAAGATGCAAGAAGAGATCTAATGCATCTATATGAATGTTTGCCTTTAGAAGAAAAAGGATGAACCCAAGGAAAACTCCAGGGGTCCCACCGAGCATGCCAGAATGTTTCTAACTCTTTTTCGCTTTTCACATTTAGAAGATGAAAGAAACTGAGATAATGGTCAGGGGTTAGATGATACCAAAATGAAGTTTGCACACCGTATCCAAATGATTGAAGGAGCTCCTCTTTAGCTGTGGAGGATGACACCTGTAGAGAAGAAAGACTTAAATAGAAAAATATTAGATAGATATATGGTGGACTACCAAGCAAAGCTCGGTCCCAAAAGTGCAAAGACTTCCTTGAGGGATGACAGTCCACTTGTTTGACAAAAGAGTATTGATAGAAAGAGAAATGGTGAAAATATTGAACAAAAGAAATAGAGATAATGTGTACCTATATTTTGCTATAAGTCTGTCATAGTCACCGACATCAGTGGTTCTGCTGACATCAGTTGGTCAAGTTATCGACGTCGATTATGCTGTCAACATTGGTAGGGGAAATGGTCGATGTCGGTCAGGGCAATGGCCTTGGGTGAGTTTTGGACATGGTTGTGGTTGACAAAGGGGTCTAGAAGGTTTGTTTGGGTCTGGAGGTCTGTGCAAGATTGCAGGGAAGCCAATAGAGTCTTAAGAGGGATAAGGGGTAAAGAATAGGTTGTCAAAAGGAGTAAGGATATGGGGAAGGCCTCTCACCCCCTCCAGGAAGAAAGTTAGGTCTAGTTGATGATATTTAGAAATACTAAGTAGAAGCTAACTGCTAATACTTTCTAAATTACTAAAATGAAATAGAAGAAAAATACTTAGCTCTTAGTTGTTGAAGAATCAGAGGTGTGAACGCTTGTTCCCGATGCAGCTGATATGGAAGACTTCTTGCAATGTTTTTAACCCAAAGTCTGGAGCTATTTCTAAAAATTTCCTATAGTCTATGATGCTTGGTGTGCATCTGAGAGAGAGAGAGAGGTCAAATTCCAGGAGTAAGAGAATTAGCATTCGGTTCTGTGATTAGTTTTCCATTCAGCCTGCAAGTTAGTTTTAAGCAACCGATGTTGGCAATCTCGCTGACATCAGTTGACAGGTAACTGACATCGGTGGCTAGAAGATGGGTAAGCCTTTTGCCTGTTCCTCCATCTGCTAAGTTCAGCGGCCATTGGTGAACGGTCCAAAGGGCGGGTTTAATAGGCACGAGGATTAGTGGGAGAGTTGAAATAGGTCTTAGGTCATTATGATTTGTCATAGGTAATAAATGAGGGTATCCAAGGGCAAGGTGAGGTGTCATGGGTGATGTGTCAAGGGTGGTGTTATTAATTTAAAATAGGTAATTTATTTTAAATTAATAAGTGTATGGGTTAGAAATGTTTAGAAGTGGACCAAGGGGACCAAGGGGGAGTCGACCAAGGAGTAGACACAATTTTGGTGTCTACAGAACCATGTGATGAAGAGCTATACCATAAAGAGCTGTCTTTTATGGTTGATAGGTAGGGTTGGAGAGAACAACCCATGTATATTTGAAATGGTTGAGACTATCAAGAAATAATTTGATCATAGGATTCATGATACCAAGTATAAGTGGATATTATAAGGCTAAGAGGAAAAACAAGGATAAAATTCACCAAAAAGAGGGATAAGATTAACCTAGAGTGAAATGTATAGGGTTAGTTGTGTCGACCCCATATCATAAAAAATGTATAGGGTCGGCAGTGTCGACCCATTAGGTTGAAAAAATTGTATAGGGTCAACAATGTCAACCTAGTAGGCTAAAAAAAATGTACAAGGTCAGTAATGTTGACTTAGTAGGCTAAAAAAAGTACAGGGTTAGTAGTGTTGACCCAGTAAGCTACAATAGGAAAAATTTTGCAAGTAATTTTGAGATCAAATAAATGAAAGGAAATAAACAATCAATTAGATCAATGAGGTTGACCCAATTGAGGCACACAACATAAAACCTTGCACCAATGCTAGTTAATGCAAGTTTTTGCAATATAAAATATAATTAAACAAAGAGAACATAATCAACTTTAAAAGTAAAGAGATAACTAAATGGTCAAATTGAATATTTATTAGATTATTATAATATGTTTTTAAATGTGATGGGAATCTAGCTTAAGCAAGGAACTAGAAGGCCATCTAAAGATAGTTTTAGATAGTTTGGGCTGAAAAGGATATACAGTGGTAATGATTTAGGTTTGGTATCAGGGCCTACCCCCTCACTTCACACACCATATTGATAAGGGTGTCAGGTGCTTAGGCTAAAATATACCATTAACCACACTTTATACTTGACTAAAACATCAAGTCAACTTCCCCCTTGGTGATGAAATCCAAGTAAGTTGGCCTTGGGTAGAAAAATGTTAAAATGTTGGTTTAGATTTTATGATTTGGTCATGTGTACATAAAATAGAAAATAGTGAAACTAAATTATTAATTGAAAACCACCTAATTAATCTATATCATCTATTCTAAGCATGCAAGCAACAAGAAATGAAAATGTGAATTAATTACTAGAATATAAGGTTAATTCTAACTTTAAAACAAGGTAAAATGTTGATATAGTCAATAGTGTGCATATAATATAGAACAATGTTGATAGGGTTGATCCTATACTACAGAAGCAAGATCTAAAAATGAACAAGGTCGATAGAGTCAACTTAGTTATCTAGATAACACATAAAACATAGAACTGGGTCGATCCAGTTGACTGTGCAGGGGCAGTTTTAAAGACTACAAATTGTAAAAGAAAAGACTGTAAATAAAGAGATAGAGAGATAAAATAGAACCTTGGTAGATCAAATATGTAGAGAATGAAGATTACATTTGAATAACCTTGATATATGCTTGAAACTCTACTAACTGGGTCAATTAGGTCGATCAAGATTTGTAGTAAACCTATTCATGAGTTCCTATAATGTACAAGGTTGATTGGGTTAACCTAGTAGTCTAAACTAGATGTCTAAAAAGCTAGAAACATGTATTGAGTCATTTGAGTCAATCCAATGGCTTGTACCTAAAAACCTATGCACAAAAATTAGAGCTAAGTCGATGCAGTTAACCTAGTATGGAAAATATATGATAAAAATAATGATGAAAGAATGAAATAAATGAAATAAGGTAAATAAATCCTACAAAGATTAGTTCACATTAGGTTCACCAAAATGTATGTAATCAAAAATGCATCATGTCTATAAATTAATCCTATCTCAGAGAAGATAGAGCATACCTACACTTTTGATTGGAAATACATTTGTTAAGTAGGAGAATGACCAATATGGGATCCACTAGACCCAATTATGGGATCAATTTTCACAATACAGGATGCTAGGAAGGATTCCAAAGCCTACAATCTAACATAATCATGCAACAACCCTAAAATATTCTTAGGTTTAATATTCACTCTATTCTAATAAACAAGAAAGTAAATATAATCTAGTGTACACCAAAGCTTGTGTCACAATGTGGGGTTAGAAATAAAAAACTAAAACTAAACATGCATAGAAGACATATAATCATGTCAATGTATACAAAATCCTAATGCATAGAAGAGAATCATAACTGTGTTATCTATATACTCTTACAAAGGATAAATAAAGTTGAGTACTTACCTTGAAGATGAAACCATCGAACCTCAATCTCTCCCTTGGATAATTTTATTTGTAAGATATTATTGTGGTATGTAAGGATAACAAAGATAAATCAGATCTAGGATACACAACCTATCTATTAATCCAAAAAAATTCTTCATAAGACAAGATCTATATCTCTAAATAAAGTATAGAACCCTAAGATTTAATTCTCAAGTAGAATGGTTAATAAGAAATGTTCATTCATAATTATTATTATTCACTTTTGTATTCTCAAATGGTTGGAAATGAACTTGTATATATAGGTGGATATTTCCCTAAATCCTTTCAAATATGTTGGTTTTACAAGGTCGACCCAGTCAACCCAGTATATTTTTGGGATATAAATCACTAGGTCCTGAGCTAGGTCAGCTAAAGGGATAACAAAACTCCAAGTGAAAAATATCCCTAAATAGTATAAGGTTGACCTTTTCAACCCTATATAGTAATCAGAGGCTAAAAACTATATAAGGTCGATCCACTCAACCTAGTATAGTCAATTGATGAAAGGGGGTCAAGGAAAAAACAAAGAGGATAAAACATGACAAATGAATAGAATGGGTAAGACTGAGAAGAATAAGCTTTGAGTAAATCATTCTAGGAGACAAGTGTGTAGATGGAAAGTGATAAAAGGGAAAATAATATTATGAAGCACCAATGGTCTTCCCACACCTTTCTTGATGCACCCGTTAAGGCGTGCACTTAGAGATATTGAGATTTGATAGGTTCCTACAAGATACAAAGTGTCAGTAATTAATAAAAGTTTGAAAATATTATGTGTATATAGATTGCATGCTAAAAATATAATCCATGACTTATGCTATAAGTATGAAATGGTTATGTTACAACTAATCTAATGCCATTAAGTGACTTGGTACTAAAATTTTGACAATCAAGGCTATATAAACTTAAAAAACTCATTAAGAGTGATAAAAAAGATAACATAGAATGTTGTACTCTTGGTATTAGTTCCTCATGATAATTAGTCTTGATAAGGGAAACCATCCTTAGTAATACAATATGTTGCCATGAATTGGCATAAAGTTTCATAGTATATGAAAGGGCAAAGGGAGACTTCAAGTGATTCCTAGTGGATTGGAACACACACACACACACACACACACACACCTAACTATGTCATTAAAGTAGTGGGTTTTACCTACACTATCATCAAGGTTATAGTTCAAGAATGAATATTTTCTTGATCTCAATCTTAATCAGTGTCTTGGGACACCTTATAAAGTGAACCAAATAGTCTTGCATTGAGGATGATTCCCTTTTAAGGGAGGAATAATGTAAGTCCCCTCATGAGAAAATAAGGTGACTATGCTAATTAATGATGATACTCCCATGGTGGTGTTGATTCCAAGGTGATCAAATCATGTAAATGGTAAGAATTAGTTAATCAATGTTTGAATTATTGCTTTATGTTACAATTGAAATTATACATGTATTAAGAACTACATGAGTATCACTTCATGACCTTATAAATTCGATTTTTAAGATAATTACATTGGTATAAATTGAATGATCTACCATGATATAACTATAAGATTTGGCTATTAGCATATCAAATTTCATGGGTGTAATAAGTGTGCAAGAACAAGTCATTCCTAATGAAGGTAAAAAGGACTATGACAAGCATTATTGCATCATGTTTGATCCCACCTCTAACCCAAATCTTGTCTTGAACCTTGCTTAATCCTAATCAAATGCCATGTATTCCATTCGACCCCTTATTTAGTCTTGACATGTCTAAATGGATGGTTATCACTAATTGGTTAGTGGAAACACCTTTGGCTCATCATCTTCAATGTATGAGGACAAAGTAGACCAATGTCTAGATTACCTTTTTGCACAATTAGATACTTGTCCATTGATTTCCTTTGCCTTGAGCCTTGTGTAGGGAGGTGGATTATCTTAGAAGCAATGATAGGAATTTTATAGTTCCACCATGCACCATTATGGACTGGCAAATAAATTACCATTAAGAAGGCATGGGATAACTAGAAAAAGTAGTTGGAAAATCCAAGGGAAGAATGAACACATGTCATATTCTAATTGGGTTGTAAGAAGGAGATAAAATCTATTTGAGGAGAGTTGATCTATGAAAAAAGGTTTCAATAACCTTTAGCATTTGTGGCCACGTTGGGGGAACAAAAAATAAGAAGAAGCAAGAGGAGATCCTAGAGAGGGAGAGTCTTGATTGGTTGTAAAAATTATAAAGGATCCATAGGAGGGCCTTGATCATTGAGTAGGTATCCTATTAACTTAAATATCATGTTTTTTTACTAAATGAAGTTTATGTGATTCTTGATTGATTACTATGTTGAGAGGAGTAAGGTCGCTTGGCTTACTTCTTCTCTTTGTTTCTTTCTCTATGGTTTTGCTTGAGTCATCCTATAGTCTAATACCCTTGTATGGGAATTTTTAGTTGAGATATTCCTCTGTGATAATTTTAACTATTGAATTTTACTTATTTGGATATTATAGTTTCATCGTGTAAGACTTTTGATTACTTGAAAGGTCATATTATTCATGATGGAGAAAGAGGTAGGTCTATTATGTTGGACATGATGGTAGGTTGTCTAAGTAATCTCATGAATAATTACAAAATATATCTTAGTGGTTGTATGTAATAATGATAATGTAGATCCGAGTAATTAAAAGAGCCAAATACAAAGAATAATTTCAAATACACCAAATATAGAAACATATGGGAGTTTACATGTTTATAGGAAAATCATTCCTATATTCTCTTCATCAATCTCTCTCCCCAAAATATATATTATTATGCAAACTCTATCTATGATATATTGTTATAACTCATAACAATATATATAAATAAATAATATATGTTAATCTATTATCATAATATTATTTATAATAATAGTCTGATAACTAACTAATACCGAATATAACTAACAAAATGACTGCATGTAATAATGAATTCTTACGTAATTATTCATATGAATTACTATGAGGACTAACTATTTCCTAACAATATGCCTGATGAGATTCTATCCATGTGATTCTTGTGTCTTCCCTTTTGTGTTTTATTCTTGGTGAAAATATATTCAAGGTTGGTAACCTCTTGACTAAGATATGCTTGGATCATCACCTTTTGAGTAGATATCTCCTTAAACCCAAGACATCTACACATTTTTTTCATTTATTTACCATACACCATGATTTTAACATGTATAGAGCTAGGAATCCTACTCAGGGGTGCCTAGAGTAGTCCCTTGATAATGTAAAAAGGTTGGGAGGTGAACCCACCTTCTGTTAGCTGAAATTGCACTTGGAGTAAAGAGGATTTTGTATTTATCTATTGACTACTCATGCTTTATTGATTTTTATAATTAGCTAGAAGCCAAGGATTAATTATTCTCAACTGAACCTTTTGTATTGATGTTTTAATGTTTTATTATGGGCTATATGTGAGCCATTATCTTATGTATTTCACCAGCTAAATGTATTGAATATTACTATCGATAAATATTTTATAATCTGCTTAGTATATAGGATTAATAGGTTTCTTTGAGAGGGATTCTCATTGAAAATGGAATTCTAGTGAAGTATTGTACATTCATGATTGAATTTGGCCAAGTTAATGACCTTAATATATAAGCACATTGATGTCTTGAGTTGAATATTCTATAGTTGTTTTATGCATTGCATCTTGAGTTTTTGTAATGGCATTACCTTGAATAAACTACACACACACACACACACATGGATATGTATATATATGTGTGTATATATATAAAGAAATATTCTTTCATGAAAGCATGTGTTTTAGTCTACATATGCTTTGGAAGTTTAAAGAGAACTTACATTTTGTGTTGTCTAAATATGATGTATTACTAAGGCTATAACATCTTTCTTTCTTGTTGTAATATTGAAAAGTATAGGTCTTAGCTAATATTCCAAATATGGTTCAAGGCATCTATATATATTTATTAAATCCTCTGTGTTAAATTGAGATGTAACTGATATGAATATTTGATTCATAGGATCTTAGGAAGAGTCATGTTTGCATCAAAAGTTTATAGCCTTTGAGGCTCCTTCTAATAAAGTTGATAGATTGATTTTATTGCTTAAACCCTTGTTATGAGTGAATTATATTTAAATATTATGCAAATCTATTGAATGAAATATAAGGAATCTTGAAATTAAATATATCTAGGTAGAATGAAAATTAGATAGAAACTCTAAGATTGTTATTGGGAATAAAAATATAGCCTATCAATGAACTAACCATTATGGTATTCGGGTTATATTTGAGTGGATTTAGAACCTTGGGAAGTATTTTGTATGTGGATGAAATATTCTCTTGGACTTATGTATTTTATTATAAAATATAAATGGGTTAATTGATTTAATCTTGTTATAAGTAGTTCCTCATTTCTACCTTTGCCTCTCCTTGTACTTAAGAAGGTTAATTTACTTGGATGAAGATTAAATAAATACTAAGTTGAACATTATTATTGAGTCCTGGATTTTTATTTAGAATAAAAATATTATTATATTATTTTATTAATCGATTGATGATGTTGTGTTTTGATAGGATGTCTATGAAAGAATTCCTTAGGATTCTTCAATTGAGTTTTTTGCCTATTTTATGCCTTTCCTTCATCTAGATCATTAATAAAACTAATGAAGTTTATTTTAGCTAGATCATATGTGTTAATTTTATTCAAGATGTATCCTTTGGTTGGTCAAAGGCTTCTTGCCTTAGCTTATTCAAGTTGACCTTTCAGTCTATGTTTATGGTTTGGAGCCTTGTGTTTCTTTTCCTAGTTCCAAAAAAGGACCAAGTATTTTGTAAAAGACTTAGTATATGATTTATAAGGTTTTAACCTTCATATCCATTAACTAAGGATAATTTAAAGATATGAAGTTAGTATGTTCACATGTTATGTAGTAGGTTAGTCACAAGTTGCACACTCTGAGTAGTCACACATTGCATAATGAATCTAGTTGATAAAAGTGTGCTTGGCTAAGATAAACTTGTCTGGAAGTTGCTTTTTAGTTTTGACTATATCAAATTGGGCTTAGTATTTTTTATATGATTTGATTAGTTTCAAAATTTGGATTTTGTTGCATACTACACTTTTATTTAGGCATATGATCTTATCCTTTCCAAGTAGTTCTGCACAGATTTTAGTTTATTGTACTTTCTCTACCTTATTTTTTTCCTTGCCTACTAGCCCTTGGACTTGCCTTCATCTATTTTTGGAGTCATTTTTTTCACCCTTTATCTTATGAGTCATCAAAATAATTATGTGCATATATTCAATATTTTTATAGTCTAACAAGAATTTTGAAAGTTTAGTATTTCATTCAAGTCTTTTTTCCTTTAGTAGAAGTGTTCATGATAGTGCTAAATGAAAGTATTGCACCCTTTTCAGAATAAATGTTGAAAACACAAGTTCCAAAGGCTAGGGTCTTAAAAATGTCTAGGTTGGAGATTTTATCATGAAGCCCAACTATATATTTGGTTATGAATAAAAGTTCCAAAGTCTTGCACCATTTTTGAATTTTCCTTGAGCTTTTGACTTAGTCATTATCTTTAGCTTTTCATTCAGTTTTTCTATAGCTAATAATGATTTTGGACTTTCTTTCATATTTTTTCTTTAGTATTTTTCACAACATTCCTAAGTGGTTCAAAGGAAGACACATGTCACTATCTCATGAACCCAAGAGTGATGTCAGCTTAGTCTATTGTATGGATAATGTTAAGTCAATGGAAGAGTGAGATGCTACCACATGGCACCATATTAACAACCACAGACCCATAGATGACCACACTAGGAATTTTACCTATGGTAAAGTGGGTGAGTGGTATGTTAGCACATGGCATCATCTTATAAACCCATGGTATTGAAAAATTCCATATAGAGAGATTTGCCTCTAGGTTAATAGAGAAACATGATAGTAACATGTGGCATCATCCCAATGACTCATGATCCCAAAATGGGTCATACAATAATCATGCCTTAGGGAAAGTGAGTTAATAAGATACTACCATGTGTTATCATCCTAATGACCCACTATTTTGAATATGTTCATGTTATTTGTAAAGTGATGTTTCCACATGGAATCATCCTAGTGACTTGTTATCTTTAGGAGGTCCATGTAGAGTGAAAAGCCTATGGGTAATTGGGTGAGTGGGATGTGACCATTTGGCCAAATATTATTACTCTATTATTATGAAGGTGTTTGTATCATATGTAGATCCTATGGGTTAGTGGCCTAGTGGGATGTTTCTTCATGGCATAATACCATTGCTCTATATCCCTAAGGATGTCATGTTGTCCTTACAAAGTGTTAAGGTAATGAGTAATGTATTATCACCATGTGGATCATTTCATGGAGTCACTTGGGAGGTGACAAGTGGCACAAGTGGCCCTAAGATCTTGAATGTAAGTTGGCATGACCATGGAAACCATCAAAAAAACCATGAGGAGGCTGATTGCATTAATAGTGGTTGAGGTTAAATTTGATGGCCTTCTCAAAATCCTCTATGCAGTGAGCATTTGGTATGATATTGAGAGGATTTTAGAGTGTGATGCTAAATTAAATATTTTCTACATATAAGAAATGAACTATGGTAGATATATGATTCACCTTCATATATTTTGCATATCGAATGGATTTTAGTATCCATCATTTTTGACAGTGATTTGTTGGTTGTAATCATGTGTTGTGCCTATATTTTTGAGAAAAAATGGGCATGATAGGGAGCTCAATATTTTTATCTAGTATCAAATCAAAAAAAAATTCTTGAACAACTTGAGGATCATTAAAAAGCTCAGAGGGTATCACTTTGGAGAAAGGAACAACGTTAACCATTTCTTCATCAATATGTTGCTTGGAGTTTACCACTATAGAAGGTAGAATGATTTTTTCCATCAACTCAATCTGAATATTGTTCTCCTCATCAAAAGATAAAGCATTATCTTAAAAAGGAGGAGTTATAATGGGGGAATATTCCCTATTACCATTATCATGGGAAGCTACTTTATGCTCAAATGACCTTGAACTACCTTTTATTTTAGGGTCCTTACCAAGGGGTGTTCTACCTTCCTGTAATTCATAATTAAAAATGGGATTAATAATTTTTTCTAGGTCCTCAATTCATGGTGGGAGGGGATTGAATAAAACACCTTTTATATTGAGTTTGGGGCCTTTATGAACTTTTTTATCCATGTTTCTATTAAAGGGCATCAAATGGAAATTTTTCCTTATATGACCATATTTTTAATTGAAAATACACGCATTGAGGCCTCCCAATCCTTTAATAGGGCATATACAAGATCCCCCATTAATTTCAAAAAAGAGGGATTCCAAAAAATCTTCTAGAGGGTCCAAAGAAATTAGAACATGTGCATTCATATGGGCCAGAGACCTTTTAGTATCTTCAACCATAAGAACCTATCCCAAGGGTATAAGGGCATAAGAGAGAAAATTCCACAACTAAAGAGGAATGTTTTTAATGTCCACCCATTTAGGGGCCATTTTGAAAATAAAATATTGACATTCTAAATTAGGGTTCTAGGGAACCACTTTAAATATAGACAGAGCCACATTCTATAGGGATTTATTAATAACTCATCTTTACATGTTGGATTTTTTAAAAATAACCAAAAAACCTCTTTTTAGAACACCCTACAGAAACTAACATAGATACCCATTTTCTTACCCCATACTGAATTTAATCAGTTATTAAAGAAATCTTTTGATGGAATATAATTTCTATTCAAAGAGACAAAGAAAACCTTAATATCTTTTAATCATGCTTCTTCCCTACTAAAATATTGTTCCATGGCTAAATTGGGAATTAAGAAAAGGGTTTTACCAAAGCTAGGGCACTTACCATCTTGTCCTTTGTTGCATCCTCCTGATCCATCCTCAAATTCACAACACAAGCCAATAATGAATTTTGCACCTTGTGAATGTTTAAAAAATTATTCCTACACCACCCCTCCTAACAATAAATTTAAGTCCATATGATTTAGGTAACTATTTAACTAAAACCATTTGGCCTTCATTTTCATTAATATTACCATCAAAGACACTCCATAGGGTTCAAATCACTTAAGTCACCTTCTTACATATGACAATAACATTAATTAAAATTAATCCCAATATCTAGTATGTACCCATGGATCAAAGGGTGGGGGGAGAGGCATGTAAAATAAGGGCCTAAATAAATTAACAAGCTATGTATAGGAAGACAAACAAAAACATAATATATCTAAAAAAGCATAAATATAATAGCAATAATAACCATGGACTCTAAACAACCACCACACATTAAACCATTCATGCACTAAAGAAGCAAAGGGGACCAAGATATATAAAATCAAACATGAAGCACCATCAATTGAGGGTGACTTTTCATCTCCCAATTATAAAGCTTCACCTTGCTCTCTCTTACTTTTTCCCAATGCATTGTCTTTTATCAAAACAGTCCTCTTAAAATAGGATAAATCTCCTCCTCCTCCAGGCTATAGTTTCTAATTGTGACTCTTTAAATGGAGTTTTTTTTCCCTATTACACTTCTCAAGACCCTAAGTTGAGAGATATATAGATCTTATTCATCATCTTATATCTCCATAAGAGGTATTTTTACAGTAGTAAGCTCTAGAGCTTCCCTAGAGATGGATTTGGAAGTCTTTATCCTTTGCTTCCTATTCTTTGTTGGTTCTATAGATGACTCCTTACTTGAAGTTTATTATTTTAATCTAGATATGTGTGTAAGGGAAGAATACAATGGCCTTATTTTTACCTAAGTTTTTATCTTCAAATTCTCTTGTAAGCATGCCTACCATTTGAATTCTCTATCTAACTTCTTCAATAAATGGTGTTTGCATATTAATTATATCAACCCATGGTGTCTAATAGGTGATACACCTTAAATATATATATATATATATATATCTACCATAACTTGGATGGTACCATATATAAATTAAGCCATATTTACCCTTCATTAATGTCTATGTCTAATATGCTTCATAATCTTCATGAATGAGCCATATTATCCATCGCATGTGAAAATATTGATGACCTAGTAGGCTATAGTCTTCCAAAGTTATGAAAGACTCTCTCTCTCTGTCTCTTAATTTCCTTAGTGACCCTTTGTGTATTTATGAGATAATAAAACATGAATTCCATTCATTAATGAAATATTTGAATTATGTATTTAAATGAATATTTACCTGGTATTTTCATCCATGTCTCAATAATCCTAGATATTTGGTTGAAGATGGAGCTACTAAATGGAATATTATTTACATTCACCTTGGAGTGTTCCCTTTTCAAGTTTGTGATAAACTCTTCTACCATTTTTCATCATATCCATGAATTTTTTGATAAATTATAACCATCTTTCTTCTTTAAATACCCTAGCCACATCTTCATATTGCAGTAAGAGCTATATTGATTCAGGTTCAATTTTTTTCTACCCCATTTTTAAAGCGTGTCAATAATCCTAAAGGCTTATGGGAAATTATTGGTAGATAATTTAGAGTGTGTTTAGTAAGGTTTCAACATTAGGTGAGAGTGTAACTAAAAAGTAAGAGAGACATAATTAGTTTGAGAAAATAAAGCAAGGTGTAAATTTGGAAAGTCTAAAATGATTTCCCTGGCTCTTAAAATATCCTAGAGCTAAATTTTTCATAATACTAGACATATTTAGGCAAAGTAAATTATGATTTTGGTGTGTGTCCTATCATCACTCTTTCCATTTTTTCCATTATGACCCATCTTTTATGTCATAATAGATCCTTATCATGATGATCCTTGTAATTACTTTTTATATGAATATCTTTAAGTACACCATCATTATGACATCATGACCTTATAATGATCTATTGATTTTTTGAAATGATTTTTAATAGTATGAAATGATGTTTTAATGATATAACATCTTATCCCATTTTTGAAAAAAATAAATAAATATTGTTTCCTAGCTGACCCCCTTTTTGAATGAACCTTTTTGGAAGAATCCATTTTGAAAAGTGGATATTAATTAACAATTTTAAACTCAAAATTAATCATACTCATGGAAAAATAAAATATATATAATTTAAATTACCTATAGTTATCATTTTTACTTATTTTTTTCACATGTCCTAGGATAAGAATCACACATAAGTTCATCCAGAGAATTGTACAAGTCAATTAGGATTACTAGTTTTATTACTTTATTGCTTAAAAAAATTATTATTTGTTGGTTTTCAAAATTTTCACCCATCTTTTATTTTATTTTTATTTTTGGAGAATAGGATTTCCATTTAATATTTTTCAATCTTTTCCCTAAATTATAATAAAAATCTCATCTCTTGGTTGTGATGGAAGAATAAAGTTCTTCCATATAACCAAATTCTTTTTGAGATTAAATTTGTTTATATAACTTTTCCTTGTGATGAGGTTGATGATATGGCCTCAATATATGTCAATTTACAAAAAAATTATTCATTTTTTCATCAATTGGTATCAACTAAACATATACATTGTCAAAAATATTTCTAACTTGGTAAGGACCTAACTATCTAGTGCAGAGTTTACCTTTGAAATGCTAGTATTTTGAATCAAACAATAAGGCTCAATATCCTTCTTTGAATTTAATTTATATGATGTGATGGTAATTTTATGCCTTAATTTTATATTGAATAATCGCTATTTAAATAAATTCCCAAAGTCTCATCTCATTTAATCATTTAATTGGACAATTCTCTTTTTTTTTATTATGTCAGGTCCATGCCTACCTATATTATTATTCTTAATGTTTGAAACTCAAAATAAATTATAATTAATGGATTTTTCCCATATATAATTTAATATGATGAAAATCATATCATGAAATTTCATGTTGCATTGTAGGCTCAAACTACTTTAGGTAGTTTGCTTACCCAATATTTATACTGATGTCTACTATCTTAGTCAATATGTTTTATAATTCTTTGTTGGTGACTTCAACTTGATAATGGCTTGAGTATGGTAAGGTGTTGACTAATTATGGGTGATCTAGTAGTTTTTTATGAAGTATTTGATTATGTTGGATGTAAATTAAGGGCCTTGGTCTGAAACTATTGCTCTTGGTGCCCAAAAATGTTTTAGAATCCTATAGTATAAGAAACTAACAACCTTTTCCTCACAAGTAAATGATAAGGCCTAAAATTATACCTATTTATTAACATAATCAATATATAATAGTATTCATTCCTTCTTATGATATGGTATAACAATGGGACCAATGAAATCTAACCTCCAATTCTCAAAGGGTCTTAAAACCACTTGATATTAGAGGGACATTTTATTAGATAATGTAGGTTTCCCCATCCTTTGGCAAGGATCACATCAATAAACATAATTTTTTAAATTATTTTGAAGTGAAGGACAATAATATGTGGCCTAAATGATCTTATGAATAACCTTTTTGTTTGAATAATTACATCCTCCTATATCATCATGGCATGCTCTCAAGATTCCATATATCTCATTTTCTCGTACGAACCTGGGAAGTACCAAATCATGTCCACATTTGAATAATACACCAATAAACCATTTATAATTAACACTATTTTTTATTAAACATTTCCATTTTTTGGTAGATAAATCTTAAGGAAATTTCCTTGTGTCCATATAATTATCCATATCATCAAACTATGGAGAGTGAGCTGAAATTGTGAACAACTGTTCATAAGGAAAATTATCTTCCATTAGCTCATCTTCACTAGAAACATTTAATATTGATGAGAATTCAATAACTACATTATATTTTCTTGGCTTATCAATGATTTTTATATCAAATTACTATAATAGTATTATCTATCTAATGATTCTACCTCATAACATTGGTTTGTTCATCAGAATTTTATGGCTAAATGATCCATATAAGTAAATATTTTGTAACTAATGATGGAGTGATAAAAAAATTCATATCATAAATAACAAAAAGAAACTCCTTTCTATTAGTTGTGTAGTTCCTTTTAGTAGTATTTAAATTTTTAATTATGTAATAGATATCATACATCTTACCTTTTTCATATTTTTATCCAAGAACTACCCTCGTGGCATTATTAAAGGAATATCTATGTATGTGAAAGGACTAATCCCATTTGGGAACTCTCAAGACTAGAGCAAAAAATAATTATTCTTATATTGTCTCAAAAAAAATTTGACATTTGTCAATCCATATAAACTCACTATCCTTGGTGAGAAAAGAAAACTTATATGCAACAATCTTACTAAAATAATTAATAAATATTGATAATGTTGTGCATGACCTAGAAATATATTGATGTCTAATTTATTTTTAGGTGAAATAAAATATGAAATTAATTCAATATTTTTATGGTCAACTTGTATTCCTTAGGATGAGATATGATGACCTAAGACAATTCCCTAGTCTACCATCGGTAAACACTTCTCATGACTTATGGACAACTAATGTTATTTACACCTAGTCAAAATTTCATCTAAATTTTTTAAGGATTTATTAAATATTCCCAATGTACTATAAAATCATCCATGTATACCTCAACACACTCATTGATAAGATTAAAAAATATTACAAGGACTGCTCTTTGAAAGGTGGTTGGTGCATTGCATAAGCCAAAGGGTAAAATTATGTATGTAAATTTCCCCTAGTGACACATGAAAGTTTTTTTAATATTGAAATTCAATAGCTAATCTTATTTTATTATACCCACTGAATCCATCTAAAAAGTAAAAATACTTCTTTTCAACTAGATTGTCTAAGACCTAATCTATGAAAGGCAAGGGAAAATAGTCTTTCATATTAACTTTGTTAGTTTCCATTTAATCTATAAATATTATCCATTTACAATGTTTTTTATGTACTATTACTAGTGGTGATACCCATTAATTATCTAAGATTGGATATATTTTTAGACATCCTATTCCTAACACCATTTATGTTGAAGTTGTCAATCTTACTTAAATTGCACTCAAATGCACATTTTAGGTCAAAATACATAAAACACATTAAATGGTTTGAAATTGTCATTTACAAGTGCCAATTTAGGTCAAAATATCCATAAATGGGGCAATTAAATTTATGGGTTAGCTAACTTTAATCAATTCATTTTGAGTCAAAATGATGATTTCACCTTTTGTCCTCTGGATCACTCTTTCCTCCTAAATTCATTGGTACACACCATGTACCTTTGTTATTTTGTGTTGGAAAAATCCTCAATAGAAATATGATTTTAGTGCATCTAAATTCACCTTATAATTCTTCTTGAGTCAAATTACAACTCAGTAATATGACTTTCTGACCATTTAGATTAATGGAGGGTCAATTTTCAAATAATTACACAAATGTTGATTAACCTTGGTTAAGGCTAATTAATCCAAATCAAGAGCTTACGTGGATTTTACATGGAGTTGTTGAATATTTATTTTTGAAAATGATTCCTATTAACTACATCATTAGGTGATAACATTTATTTTAAAGATATCCCTAGGCCATAAATGCCATAAATATCAAGATTATGGGTCATCCATACCTAGTTAATGCCTCCCATGCCTCTTCAATACCCCTTCTTCCAAGGTCATGATGAAGATAATTATGGATTTAATTCCAAATATTAGGATTATCCATGGCCACACATCTCAATATTGAGATGGATGGTCATGGTTGATCCTAACCAATCTCAAAAATCTATAAATAGAGAGGCCATGGACATGAATTTTAAGCTTGAATATTGAAAATTGTTTCCATAAGGCTTTGCATTTGATCATTTATTTTGTTTGAAAACTTCATTAATAGGATATTTTAGTGATTTATAATAATGAGCCTAGGTTTTATGGAGTGTTCTTGAGACAATGGAGGAGCTTACCACCATTGTTGACAAAGACAAGGATGTTTGATCAAGGGAGAACATGTTTTTGAGCTACATGGGTATGGTGAATCCATTTGAGAAAGTAATATGATGTTACTTTCTTTCATTTTTTTCTTGCTATCATTTTTAATTCCCATAGGAATAGATAGGCTTAGTTATTTAGATATTTATACATGTTTCATTATTTATGGACTAATGCTTGACTAACTTACTTTGTAATCCTCTCTACATCTTGGCACGCCTAGTGGGATTTGATCCCCAAAGAATTCCATATACAATTTCAGTGTACAAATAATATGGCTGAATATGAGTCATTAGTTGTATGGCTCTGTATTGATATACAATGGGATATTCAAAGTTTAAAGGTCTATGGAGATTCATAGTTATTCATAAATCAGACAACTAACCATTATCAAACAAAGGATGATAAGCTTGTTCCTTACAAGAAAATTATTAATAAACTCAAAATACATTTTAAATATCTATAGTTTGAGAAATTTTCATGAGTCAACAATAGTTCTACCGATTCCATGGCATCAATTAGTTCCATGATTCAAATGCATGACAGTGCTAAAGAGTATCAATTCCTAATTGAAAATTTTCTTTAGCCAGTACATATTCTATCAGATTCAGAGAGGATATGCACTGTTGTTGATCCTAATTCCTCACCTAAGCTACCATGGTACCAAGATTTTTATAACTATTTCCATAGTCATGTATTTCCCACTAACCTTTCCAACAACCAACAAAAACTATTCTTTCATCATTTAACATGTTATATCCTCCTTGGAAACACACTTTATCATAAAGGCAATGATGGAATGCTTCTTCATTGTTTATCTTTGGGAGAATTTAAGCTGGCACTAAAGGAGGTTCATGAAGGAATGTGTGGGGCCCATACCAATGGTGTAATCTTAGCAAATAAACTCCTTAGAATAGGCTATTATTGGCCCAAAATGGAAACAAATGCTTGTAATTATGTAAAGAAGTGTGTTCCTTATTAGCGATATGGTAACTTGATACATGCACCTTCCTTACCATTGCAAATGATTACAACACCATGGTCATTCTCAACATGGGGTCTCGATCTCATTAGGAAAATTAGCCCAACATCTTCAAATGGACATAAGCACATTTTGACTATAACTGAGTATTTTACCAAGTGGATTGAGGCCATTCCCCTCACTTATGTTACAAGGAAAAAAATAGTCAAATTCATTCATTACCATATCATCTATTGATATGGAATCCCAACCCGTATTATATCCAATAATGGTGGATCTTTTGTGAACCAAGATGTGAAATCTCTTTGTGAAAAATTCAATATCAAGCACAATAAATCCACTCCATATAACCCATAAGGCAATAGATAATCTAAGGCATTAAATAAAACTATTTTATCCATCTTAAAGAAGATTGTCAATGATGATGGATGTAATTGGCACTTGCAAATATTTTCTACCCTTTGGGCTTATAGAACCAATCATCATACCCCAACTGGAGCTAATCCATACTCCTTATTTTTGGCATTGAATCTATCATCTCGGTTGAGATTGAGATCCCATCATTATGAATATCACTAGAGCACATTGAAGAAAATGAATACTATAGAGCCTCATGATTGCATGAACTAGAGCTTCTTGATGGTAAGTGTTTAGCTTCCCTAGAAAACTTGTAGGCCTATAAGAACATATTGTGGAGAAGCTACAACAAGCACATTCTCCCTTGAGAATTTGAGATTGGTAACTTAATTTTGAAAGAGAACCAGAAGAATAAAAATGTTAAACCCAAAAATAAAGGCAAGTTTTAGCTTGATTAGTTAGGACCATATATTGTCATAGCAAACTATGGATCAGGAGCATATCGATTGTCTAAACCCAATGGTGAAGAACTTTCAGAGCCCATGAACATCATATACCTTAAGAGGTTATATGCATGAACAAATTTGAACTATTATCTATAAGAACCCTAACTTGAGGGCAACTTATTCTATCATAATTTTATCCCACCCTTTTACCTTATCTTAAACACATTTTATACTACCCTGGTCCACTTTTCATGATTCTCGATAGTAAAGGCTTTAAAATCTTGGCACTCTAAACATATTATTCATCCCATTTTGGATCACTCTCTTTGAGAGGCATATTATTTGATTGTCTAAGACATGTTATAATATTGAACACTTTTTATCCTTTGACCAATTACGATCTTGATTATGTCTCATGAACATTATGAACATCTTCAACAATAGTTCTATAAAGTAGTTCAGCCAGGATAGTCTTGTGTAGCTTCAGACAAGTGAATAGATGCATCTTCTTAATTATAGTATTTATAGCTCTTTCTTGTTTTTTAAATAACCTCACTCTCACTAATTTGTAAGCATGGGTTGTTACAACTAGCTTAGCTATCTTATTGGAACCTATACTCTCAAGATGTGCATCTCCTCGACTAGACGGTCCCACCTTGTGCATATTTTATCCCAAAAACACCAAAAACATTAGAAATACTTTGAAAATACCAAAAACATCAAAACATGATCCATAAA
Organism: Torreya grandis; assembly: GCA_037957365.1. Taxonomy (NCBI): domain Eukaryota; kingdom Viridiplantae; phylum Streptophyta; class Pinopsida; order Cupressales; family Taxaceae; genus Torreya; species Torreya grandis. The sequence goes on along the minus strand of JARHVA010008912.1, from coordinate 155,967 downwards.
AGAACAAAAACATTCTCTCACAATTTTATACATTTGTACATTCTTGTTCCACCATACTACGTTCTTGTCGTTTTGTAAGCACAAAAACACTAATTCATTTCATCTTGTCCCACACTCTCACCATTTGGTGAGTAATTGTTAAGTTTGTTATGGTCTTACCATTTTTCAAGAACAAAAACACTAGTTCATTTCATCTTGTCCCATGTTCTCACCATTTTATGAGCAATTATTGAGTTTTCTTAGCTCTTGTTATTTTGTAAGCACAAAAACACTAGCTCATTTCATCTTATCCCATACACTTACCATTTTACAAGATCATTCTTCCTCATCTCATCAGCTTCTTGTTTACCAAACCATTCTCATTTTTTTTTTGTATCTTGCATTTATTCTACAACATTAATCATACTGGTCTGATCATCATTTTTTTCTTATATCCCATTTTCTAGGAGAACTACATTTGGCCTGAAGTTCATGTTGAAACATGCATCCATGGAACCATATAGGTAGCGTCCACTTGTATTTTACATCTAGAGTCAACTCAGATAATCCCTTCCTTTTCTTCTCTTCCCCCATTTATTAAATCATTGTTCCTCTTTAATTAGGGAATAATTGTCATTGTTCTTTGTTATGATGTGGTGGAAAGTAATGCCTCTACCACATATGCATGAACATTTGTCTTTGAACTGCACTAGCTTAGTTTTTATTTGTGTGTGTTTATTTGAGTTCTCTTGGTGTTTTGTTGTGTTTTCTTGGTGTTTTTATTATTATTTCACACCTCACCTTTTATTTATTCTCCTTTTCTCTTTTTTTACTTCTTATCTCCATTCTTGGTCTTATGTTTCCTTGATTTTTTCTATTTTTCTCTTTTGTGTTTTAGAAAATATTGATGATTCACATGGATCTTGATTGTTTATATCTTTATCCTATGCTATTATGTTGTTCTTGGACCACTTTATTTATTTGATTATTGTTGGTGTCTTGTTTTTCTGTTTGATTTTGCTTTTCTCTTTTGTGTTCAAGAATGCCTTGATGTTCCACATGGATCTTGATTATTCATATCTTGGTCTCATGTTGTTAAGACATTCTTGACTTTTATTTTTAAAATTTTTATTCCTAATTAAGATCATATCTTGATTTCAATCTAGGTTCATTTATGTTTATCTTTTTCTTTGTTTTTGATTTTTGGTTTAAATGTAAATCATTGTAACTCTGGTTTTGGTCATTATTTTACCATTATCCTTAGTTATAGATATTCACATTTGAATTGGCTTAGTGCAATTGGAATATTATGTCATTCTAAGTTATTCATACTTATTATGCCTAATTTATTTTGCTATAACAAGCGCTTTGTGCTTAGGTCTCAATGTCTTAATGTCAACATCAGCTCCAATGAATGATTCTCAAGAACACTTTGTAAAACCTAGGCTCATGATATGGAATTAGGCTTCTGGGTAGCATGTATTTCAAGCTTATTTGTCTATGCTTATACATGCATCTCTTTGCATATATTGTGAGTCTAATCAATTCTTGTTCATTTTTCATATTCCTCATTCCATTCTCTCCCAAACTTGGGTGAACTACATTATCCTGAAGTTCATGTTGGAACATGAGTCCATGGAACTATGTAGGTAGTACTCAATTTCTATTGAGGTCAGCTCAACTATCTCCATTCTTATTTTCATCTCTTTCATCACTTTGTGCATTCTCATATGCTTGGTTTTATATGGCTTTCTAATCCATTACACCATTGCATGTATGTTTGCACCTACTCACTTTAACCTATCTTTTTTATTATATTCTTGAGCTATTTTTCTTACCAATTATCCATGCTAGGGCACAACATCTGAACCATGTCCAAATCAAATCATCTCTATAGGGGAAAAATCATTCTTTATTCTTTATCAATGATCAAAATTTTCCCTATATGGGCAAAACTATTTTATCATGATCAAATCTACTCTACTAGATTACTTTTTACTATATTCTCTTTAGAGACATCATTCTAGTGGTGCTTCCCTTCCTGAATTAGAACATTATCTCTTTTCCTCTAATTCTAAGCTCTCCACATTAAATCCCATGATGAAAATATTTTAGTGTGTAACTTGTCTTGGGATGGATCAATGCCATAAGCGCACAACTTATACTCTCAAATTAGGTACATTAATAGTATGTCTGTTACATTTATAGATTTTATCTTTCCCATTCCCCCATATTTGGGGCCTATTATACCTACTAATTATATTTTGATCATTGATGGTAATCATGTGTGTAATCATTATCTCATCTAGATGTGATCTATTACATGCATTAATCTCTCACTTTCTCTCTCTTTTTGAGAGTCCATCATTTTCTTCCATCATGGGTATGTTCCAATTTCTTCTTGACAAATATTTTATTTAAAAATATGTTGCTTCACTTGAATGTCTCACTATGCCTTTTCAAATAGGGTAAAAATGTAGACATCTAATTCCTAACACCATTTGTGTTAAAATTGTCAATCTTACTCGAATTACACTCAAATGCACATTTTAGGTCAAAATCCATAAAACACGCTAAATGGTTCAAAATTGTCATTTACAAGTGCCAATTTAGGTTAAAGTATCCATAAATGGGGCAATGTAATTTATGGTCCAACTACCTTTGATCAATTCATTTCGAGTCAAAATGACAATTTTGCCTTTTGTGCTTTGGATCACTCTTTCCTCCTAAATTTGTTGGTACACACCAAGTTACTTTTTTATTTTGTGCTGAAAACATCCTAAATGGAAATATGGTTCTCAAAATATTCCTTGTTGTTTGGATGTGATGCACTATTGATTCTTGACATCAATAATTTCCAATCATCAATAGTTGGATGTGCATCTCTAAGATTTGTGAGCAGTTGATGAAACCTTTGTTGGTCCTTGCTTTCTCCTTCTTTTATAAATACCTTATCTAGAGTAACAAAAAAATTTAATTCTTACCATAATAGTTTTTGTGTCTATTATATTGCATGATTATTTATCATTAATAGCATATAGCTGACCAAAATCTCCTACTAATATGGTTGATCTACCTCCAAAACTCATGTTTGCATTTTCAATAAATACCTGACAAATTCATACATCTATGTTTTGTAACATTTTTTTATCTAATAAAGCTTATTTCATCAATCAAAATGTATTTTATATGTTGAATTTCTTCTTATAAATTTATGAGTCTTGTTCCTTATAATTTATTAAAACCTACAATTGGTATTTCTAGTGTTGAGTGGATTGTGAAAGCACCAATATTAAATGTTGAAACTCTGATTTGTGTAATTAATAGAATTAGATAATGCTACATAGTTTATGATCCATTTTGAAAAGCTTCATGAATGTCACCAATTAGATATAATTTTCCTCTTCTTGTTGTTCCTTAAACTATCATGCATAGTGGTGCAACATTTTGAGTTTGAATAAAATGTCTCATGATTATATCAAGTGTTTTTTTAGTTTGGAACCTAAGGTTCCATATGGAATATTTCTTGTTATATCATCTAATATGAGTAACCCATTGTATTTCATTATTCTTATGAATTTTATAGCTGAAACTATGTATTCTTATCCTTAATATCCATGATTCCATGGTGCTTGTCTATTAGGATCTCTTCTTCCCAACATTTTATTTAAAATATTTCCATAATTGGTCCATGATGTAAACTTGAGATGATTTTCACTCATGTTCCACTATATTTTGATGAATGACTTGAACATTCTCATCTTCTACATCACTTTTATTTTCACGATTATCCAACATAGTCCTCTACTCCACATGCCAAAGATTATAATTGGATGATGCCTAATTTGATGCTATTATATTATCATCAAGTCTGATATCTCTTTGTATATCATGAAATGGCTTCTAAAGAAATAACTCTGACCAATAAAAATTAACCCATTTTTTTTATTATTGCACAAGTATTGTAATAAATCTTAGTAATACTCTCATAATAGTTGTCATACTCTTAAGCTCCCATTTATTATCTCACCTTCACTTAGGATTATATGACCATGATCTAGTTGTCTTAATAAGTGAAAAAAATCCATTGTATAAGGTTTGTTTATGTATCCATCAATGAAATATTTTAAGTGTTTGTCATTTTCTTGTTCTATAGTTTGTGTTATTGGTTTGAACACCTCACATGAAACATTTAAAGTTAGAAACACTCTATTGATTTCTACCAATGGAAGCTCCAACAACATGACATGTTTCCTATGCCCTAGTGTCTCTTTCTAATAGGGTTTTAGTTAGGAGTATTTTATATGATCTAGATACTAATTCATCAAGATTTTCAATGTTTTAAATATGCATTAACATTGATTGTTATGTTTTATAAATATTCTCAACTTTTGCTACATATTTGGTAATGTAATTGATTACTACATATTTTTAAAGCATAGGTTACCAATCTACATTTTCTCTCCATAATTGTAGTATGTTTTGGTTATGTATATTTACACTATCATAATTTATTGTAGGCTCATATTTTTATCTACTATTTTTGGGCCTTGAAATAATTTTTAACCTCTTAGATTTAAAAGCCACAGTGTATTGTACCTATAAGAAATCATAAATTGTTCTTAGTTTTTGTAAGCATATTATGTTGTATTTTTACATAGAAAAAATGAATGTATGAATCTCTTATCTAAAAACCATCTTTCCTCTTTTCTTATGTAGTAAGGAACCCTCTCTACACATTGTATGATGCTTTACATAATTGAGTAGATCTTGATAGTCATGATTGAGATCCACTTTTGCCTATTGATGTGTATTTTGAAGACATGGATGTTGTATAAAATTTTGAAATACCTATATTGCATCATATATAAAATTTTATCTGTGAGGATGAGATAACTTAATTATTATATAAACATAGTTTTGGAAAAACTTTATATCATACTTGTATGTTTCATTGATGTGGATCTCCACATGGATTATATGCATAGACAATAGAATCAAAGTATTTTGTAGATCATAATTATTTGTCTAATCAAGATTATACATGTTTCATACTCCCTATAATCATATGAACCCATGCACATGTGTTGAACCTCTATGTTTCCATTCATATCTAGACCAATGATCTTTCACTTTCAATCTTTTTTGTAATATCTCCTTTGAGAAAATTTTATGTCATAGGTGCATGTAGTATGCCACTATATGAAGATAATTAATAATATTTTTTGACACCATTTTTGAGATTCTTTGGGATTTATTGATAGTTTTTCTCATATTAGCACATGTAGACTAGGCCAATACATATCAACTTCACTCAAAGTGAAGAAATTTATTGGTGTTCCAATTTGATGTAATGTGTCACTTAATTTTGCATGACTTTTTACCAAATAAGAATTTGTACCCATCATTATGGTAAAAAAATGCATCAAATAATCAACTAGATATGAGTGGGTAAAATCATCCATATGCTCATGTAATTCCTTGATGGTGATTGGCATGTCTTGAAGAATCTTTTTTATAAACACTACATATAAATTTTGTGCATGATGTCTCATAATCATGTTCATTATGTAATATCTGAATCATGGGTTTCATCCAAAATGATGATCCCTATATCGAATAAAATGTTTAACAAATTCATGTAGATTTACTCTTTTCATTCTCATTTCTAACCAATCACATCTTCCATCTGGAAACAATGTGGGGAACTCCATATCAAGTAACCTTGATCTAACATACTCATTTATAAGAGATACACCAATTCCTAGCCAATCCATCAGATCTCTAGGTTCTACATTTGGTTTATTTACCCATGCATGGATTAATTCCATCTCTGGATTTATATTTGGAAATGTAATTGATTATCTTATGTTTTAAAAGCATGGGTTACCAATCTACATTTAATCTCCACATTGTAGTATGTTTCAGATATGCATATTTACATGATGATCATTTCTTTTAGGATCACATTTTTATCTCCTATTTTTTCTCTTGAAATAATTTTGATCCTCTCAGATTTAATAGTCATAGTGCATTGTACCTATAAGAAATCATAATTTTTTTTTAGTTTTTGTAAGCATATTATGTTATACTTTTATACAAAAAAAAAAAGAATGTATGAATCTCTTACCTACAAACCATATTTTCTCTTTTCTTACATAGGTAGGTACCCTATCTACACATTGTATGAATTTCTACACAATTGAGAAACTCTTCATAGTCAAGATCAAGATTCACTTGTGCCAGTTGATGTATATTTTGAAGACATGGATGTTGTGTAAATTTTTGAAATACCTATATTGCATCATATATAAAAGTTTATCTATAAGTATGAGATAACTTAATTATTATGTAAAAATATTTTTGGAAAGTATTGATATCATACATGTATGTTTCACTAATGTGGATTCCATGTATAGACAATAAAATTAAAGATTTTTTAAGCATTTTATAGATCATGATTATTTGTCTAGTCAAGGTTATCCATATTTGGTTCTCCCTCTAAGTAGATGAACCCATGCATATGTGGTGAACCTCTATGTTTTCATTAATATCTAGACCAATGATCTTTCTTTTTCATTCATTTTTTTAGTATCTCCTTTGATAAAATTATATGTCATAGGTACATGTAGTATGCCACTATATGAGGATAGTCAATAATATTTTATTGATGCCATTTTTGAGATTCTTTAGGATTTATTGGTGGTGTTCCTAGCAATAGCACATGTAGATCACGCTAATACATATCAGTTGAACTCAAAGTAAAGAAAATTATTAGTTTTTTTAATTTGATGTAACATGTCACATAATTATGCATGATTTTTTTCCTAATAAGACCTTATACCCCTCAATGTGGTACCAAAATGCATCAAATTATCAACTAGATATGAGTGGGGTAAATTGTCCATACGCTCACATAATTCATTGGTAGCGATTGGCATGTATTGAAGACTCTTTTTCATAAATATTGAAAATGAATTTTGTGCATGATGTCTCATATTCATGTTCATCATGTAATATCTGAATCATGGGTGTCATCTAAAATGGTGATACCTATACCAGATCAAATGTTTAACAAATTCATGTAGATGTACTCTTTTCATTCTTTATTCCAACCAATCAAATATTACATCTAGAAATAATGTGGGGAATGCCATATCAAGTAACCCTTATATGACATACTCATTTATAGGATATGCACCAATTCCTTGCCAATCCATCAGATATATAGGTTTTGCATTAGGGTTATTTACCCATGCATGGATTAATTTCATCTCTTACTAAATATTTGGCAATGTAATTGATTACCACATGTTTTGAAATCATAAGTTTCCAATCTACATTTGCTCTCCACATTGTAGTGTGTTTTGGTTATGTGTATTTACATGATGATAATTTCTTATAGGCTCATATTTTTTATCTCCTATTTTTGGATCTTGAAATAATTTTGATCCTCTCAGATTTAATAACCATAGTGTATTATACTTATAACAATTCATAAATTATTCTTAGCTTTTTTAAGTATATTATGTTATATTTGTATATATAAAAAATGGGCGTATAAATATCTTACCTAGAAACCTTCTTTCATATTTTATTATGTAGGTAGGTACCCTATCTACATATTTTATGACTTTATACACAATTGAGAAAATATTCATAGTCAATATCAAGATCCACTTGTGCCAGTTGATGTATATTTTGAAGACATGGATGTTGTGTAAATTTTTTAAATACTTATATTGCATCATATATAAAAGTTTATTTATAAGTATGAGATAACTTAATTATTATGTAAACATAGTTTTGGAAAGGATTGATATTATATATGTATGTTTAATTGATGTGTATCTCCACATTGATTCCATGTATGGACAATAGAATCAATGTATTTTTGAGAATTTTGTAGATCATGATTATTTGTCCAATCAAGGTTCTCCATTTTTGGTGCTTCCTCTAATCATATGAACCCATTCACATGTGGTGAATCTCTATGTTATCATTCATATCTAGACCAATGATATTTCACTTTCATTCCTTTTTTTAGGATTTCCTTTTGAAAAATTATATGTTGCAGGTGCATGTAGTATACCACTATATGAGGATAGTCAATGATATTTTGTCGATGCCATTTTTGAGAATCTTAGGGATTTATTGGTGGTATTCCTAGAATTAGTGCATGTTGATTGGGATAATATATATCATATGCACTCAAATTGAACAAAAATATTAGTGTTCTAATTTGATGCAACATGTCATTTAATTTTGCATGATGTTTTTCCCAATAAGACCTTGTACCCCTCAATGTGGTAACAAAATGCATCAAATGATCAACTAGATGTGATTGGGGATCATTGTCCATATGCTCACATAATTATTTGATGGTGATTGGCATGTCTTTAATACTCTTTCAAAAAAACTATAGATGAATTTTGTGCATGATATCTCATAATCATGTTCATGTAATATATGAATCATGGGTGTCATCCAAAAAAGTGATTCATATATCAAATCAAATGTTTAACAAATTCATGTAGATGTACTCTTTTCATTCTCAATTCTAACCAATTGCATCTTCCATCTATAAATAATGTGGGTAAAAATATATCATGTAACCCTTCTATGACATACTCATTTATAAGAGATGTACCAATTCTTGTCCAATCCATCAAATCTCCAAGTTCTACATTAGGGTTATTTACCCATGCATGGATTAATTCCATCTCTCTCATGACATAGTGGGGTTTGGAAGCCATTGAATTTGTGTGATTTATGATATTTATTTCATCCATTTCCATCATCATACCCTAAAATACATATTCATTCACATCTAAATCAAACTCTATATGTATAGATTTCAATTGGTGAAAGATATTTTTATCAAAATTGTATGGTAGTTCAGTAAATGCATTTTCATCAATCTAAACATCTATATAGAACTTGACATGTTCTATTTTATAGTTTAGTTCCCTATAGACCCTATCTTTATTAACTATAAATTTATAATTTATTCCACATTGGTCTCTTCTTTAAATAATCATGATCAACAAATCTTTTATTTGATGTGGTAAAACCTTAGCAATTTCCTTCACTTAATATGGAAAATTGATTATATGTCATTTATATTTATATCAACCTCTAGTTGTGAGTGTGACTTGTAGGATTATATTGACTCATGCTATCAACAACTCTTCTACTTGGGTTAAGCATGCAAGTTATAGTACTCGTGGACTAGAATCCATATTTTTTGATACTGAAAATTGATGATCATTTTTTTATTGTCTATATTTATGGAAAATTGGACCTTTAGGTGCTCATGAGATATTTATGCCAGGGTAAATTTCTTGATTAAAAAAACACATACTTGGTGAAGCCAATTTTTTTTAAATAATAGCAAAATTCATTTATAACATCTTCAAATTTACATCAATATTTCCACTGTTATCATGTGTATTTTGTATATTATTTTCAACATCATCATCCATAGAATTTCTTTCTCTATTATATGGCATGTATAACACATGTTCTATTGTCATTAAATTCACTTATTCAAAGTTAACATCAATATTAGCATTCATTCAATGATCTATTTGAACTGATTCATGATTACATTCTTGTAGTTGGTTTCTTTCTTCCTCTATAAATAGATTCAAATGAATTTTTATTTGCATTCTTATTAATATCTATTGATCATATTGAGATGTTCACGTGTGATATGCTATCATTTCTTGGGCATGTTGTCTCATTTATACTTTTATCTCTTCCATTGACATTTCCACCTTATGTTTTGCACATCTTTCTCTTTCATTCTCATTATGTTGTTGTCTTTGATCCTATATCATTTTTTTGTATTGTTTTTTGTGATATTGTCAAGTATATTCTCTTTACTACTCTTTAATTTCAAAATTCAATCATGGTCGAGTCATACCTATAATTTATATACATCATACATTTAAAATTTAGAAAAATCATAATAATTTAATGTTAATAAAAAGTAACAAAATATTACATACCAACTAAAAAATAATAAATACTATATTGTTGAATGATAACATTTTTATCATTCAACCACATGATGCCATTTGATAGCATGCCTTCATTCAAAAACATTACCACCAAATGATAGCTATGTTTTCAAGTATCATCAATGCCATTGCTCGATAGCATATAATTATTACTATGTTGTCAAATGACAGCATTACTATCACTCAACAACATGATACTAAGTGCCAACATTATTATCATTAGATATCATAGTTTTATTTTAGTATCATTGCTACTGAATAACAACTATACTATCAAGTCTTGGTAGCATGTCATCATTCAATAACATACTACCATTCGATAATAACAATATTATTGCTTGATAGCATATAACTTTCATTTCTATGTTGTCTAATGACATCATTGTTATCACTAGATAGCATGCTACTGAGCGATAACATTATTACCACTCAATAACATAGTTATCTTTCGATAGCATTATAGCTGAACCATAGCTATGTTTTTTATTAAGTAAGGTAGAAAACTAGGGGCTGAACCCTATACAATCAAAAAATACAAGAAGGCAGGCAAACAAAAGATGCCAGTAAGAACAACAGCACAGCTAAGAACAACAGTTAGAAGCAAAACATAAACAATGGAAAGACCAGAGTCAGAAAGGTCTTAACTACATAGCTATTTAATTAACAATATCATTAAGTTTCTCATTCTCCACGTTTTTAGCATTCCCAAAATTACCCACCACTTCCAACATAGACATATTCAATAGAATTTTATTTCGAAGGCCTTTGGTGAAGACCTTCTCCAGCTTTTGAATTCAATCTTTTAAGGCCCCAATTTTGGTTTTCCAATCAGTTTTACTCTCTGTGCCCTCACCATCTTCCTCACCATGCATCTTCCCCTTATTGTCAGTAGTTTCCATAGTGTCAAGACCCTGCTCTTCAGTGACCTCAAAAACCTGAGAAGCCTATTTCCCTCCAGTGTCCTCTGAAATTTCCTAGATTTCCAACTCTTTAGACTCTTCTTCCTAGGTTGCTTCGTTCTAATCCCTTTTTCAAATAGTCAATCAGTCTAGCCTTCAGGTTGGTTTGCCAGTGATCCACCCTGATCTGCACACTCTAGAAGGAAAACCTTTCTTATTAATTTTTGAAGTCTTGTGAGGTTTGCCACCTTGGACCCCCATGGTCCTATTTGGATTCCTGTGGGTCCCTTCCGTAGTCTCTTCAAAATTTTCTTCTTCTCCATCAACCTTCCTCTTCTTTCCCTTTTTGCTCACAAAGGAGCTAGGGGTATTAATAGGGGTCTTAATAGGGGTAGAGAAAGGGGCATCATTAGTTTTGGTAGGAGTAGGGGAGACCCAGGATTCATCAATTACATCGCCAGACACTGGGTTGGAGGGAATGTCTTCATTAACACCTCTGATATTCTTGTTTGGCTCAAGGGCATGATGAAAATTATAGAGATAGAAAATAAGCCCCTGGTGTAGGGGAATAGGTTTTATATTTGGCTTCTTGGCCATTTTGGCTCTCACTATGTTGTTAAGCCTTCCAAGTGACAATATCATTACTAAAAAATAGAAATCCAAATAACAATAAATAAATGCCTTCTAAACTTGATTTATGCATAAAAACAACTTGTGTTTGAAATTTTTTCTACTATCTACATTTCTTCTTTGTTCATTATTTTTATCCTTTTTGTGATGCTTCTTTGTTATTTGTTTATTTTTTTGGTTGAATGTTTTATCTTATATATATTTATCTTTATTTTTAAACAATGTGTTGGTTGATTACATCTTTTTGAAATAACTTGTCAGATGATTTTATTGATATATCAACATTTGTTTTTAATTTTATTGATATGTCAACCCATAAAAAATAAAAGTGAACCACTCATATCATTACATATCACTATAGGTTATGCCTCTCGGCATAATTTTGTTTTTGAAAAAAATGTAGAGTAAAAAATTAATACATTTTTCCAATATTTATAAGAAAATTAATAAATATATATTTATAGAATGATATTTATCCATATTTTTATTACATTATTCATAATATTACTAGTAGAAAAATGTAATTTTGAAAAAAAAAATATAAACTTTTTGAATAACTAATAAGGAATTTCAAATAATTATTTTTCTATGGTTGAAAGTTGCAATCTTCTTTTTGGCTCATATAACACATTGTATCTATATTTTTTTCTAGTAATTATATATTATATATTATCACTACTTACCACTATAATGTTATAATAAATTATATTTCTATGATAATATATATTGTTGTTTATATAATACTAATATACTAGTACATAATTTATACTATTAAAATTATATAAAATTATTATCATACAATATTATAATAAAAAATAGAATATTATATATATTAAATATATAATAAACACATATTACAATACAAATGTTTCAAAATAAAACTCTTAAAAAAGAATGGTATTATTCACAAACTAAGTACTCTAAATTGAAAATAGAGAATTAAAAAGGACAACTGACCAACTTGTTACAAAGCCTCACCACCTAATGTAGTAGTAATGATAACTAACATACTAAAATTTATAAATATTTACCATCTAAGCCAGAAGTGATCCCACTACCTACACTACTATTATCTCTTCCAAGCATATATTTTTTGCTTATGCATAACTACAGAACATATTCTCTTTTTATATTTATGATGAGGTCTAACTAGATAACAATATGTCTATTTTGTAGTCATAAAAAAATAACAATAAAAATGAAAGAGATGCATTTATAATTTGATCACATAAATGTAATTACCATCACAAAAAATTGATAGAATATAAAAATAAAAAATACTTACCTCATGCAACTAGATTGGTCCATTTCTTCTTAACTCCAAAGCTTGCCTCAATGTTTAGAAAAAATTTGCCTTAGTGTTTCTAGATGAAAGGGATGGATATGAGAACCAATATACATTGTAGGTGGCTCCTTTATAAGTTGTTATAACTACATGTGTTCCCATTTTTTGATTTCAATATGACAACCATAGTATTAAGATACAAAGTTTCAACAATTGATGTAGGTAGAGGATTCTTGAAAAAATACTCATGGTTTGCCTAAAATCCAAATTGAATAATCAAGTCTATAGCCCCTGTCAACTCCCTTCTCCCTAAATAATCAAAATCAAATATTTTTAAAAATATATAATTATTAAATATGCATTGAGTATAAAAGTTACATATCATTTTTTTGACATAAAAAACATGAAATAACAACTTAAACTAGTAATTGCTATCAGCAATGATAAACATGATAATATTTCATCCTAAAATTTGTTGTTAGCTATTAAATGATGTAATTTCCATATAAATGACTTTATATTTTTCAAATTTGTCACCATATAATATTATTACATAGTAAATGTATGCATGTACCATACATAATGAATATATTTGATTTCACAAAAAAAATACCAATTCAATATAATGCATAAGAGAATTTATGCATATGGAAAAGAAAAAATAAAATACTATTTTAATAATAAAAATAAATAATTTATATGAAAAATGTAAATTATTTCTTTAAATACCATTTTATTATCAACCATGTCTATTTCAACTAATCTAAGAGACATCTTGGCAATTTATGATATAGCATTATCCCTAGTTCTTAGTATTTCACTTTCCAATTCTTTGTATGTAACCTGAAAATGATTATTTATAGAAAGTTTTAGGTGGTGGCTAACACCATCCATATTGAAAATGGGATCAATAATATGTGGCCTTATATTTTTTTCCAACCAAATTATCAACACAATATGGTTTCACTCAATGTTACCACTCCTGATCCTCCTCCTACATGGTGGGAAGAATAACCCAGTGAGGAGCTTATAAAATATGAAATAGTTTCCATTTTGACATAGTGATGCCTTGAAACAACAAGTCAATATCTAAAATATTTTATGGATATTTTTATGCTAATATAATCATCAATTTTCTTCATAAGACCAAATATATCAATTCTATTCTACTTAAATTAAACACAAAAAACTTTACGTATGTAGGTTTTAACAATGTTATATACACTCAATATCATAATGAAGATATCGACTCATTTTTGAGACACAACCAAGTATATTAAATCATTTACAATAACACCCAATTTCTTAAAACTAAAGATCTAATTTCTAGAACATGGTTTTTTTATATTTACCAAAAAGAAAATAAATTATAACTTACCAAAACATCAGAGTCATCATGTAATCTATTGTCTAGCTCATCACTAAACAATATAAGGTTTCCAACAAACCATGTTCAAGGTTTTTATTGCCTAATATCACAAACTAGATAAATTATTGTATTTTAGCACACATCATATTTGCTTATATGAAAAGATATTTTTAGTGGAAGGCAAGAACTAGCGAAATATAAAGATTACTAACATTTTGAATTTGTTTCATAATGTGTCAATGTAGTGTCATGTGGGGACATTATAGATTGGTAGGTAATTAACATGTTAATTTTAAACATGATACACTAGCCTAGTGATCAAGAAACTTATGTGTTTTGGTGTCTTCATGGTATATTTGGCTCTCTTATATAAAATTAATAGCCTATAAAATAAAATGATAGGAATAATAGAGTGGAAGTACCCAATTTATTGCATGCAGGGTCCATCACTCTTGGATACATTATTATAATGCCCATTTAGATCTTGATGATGTGTCATATGGTCATGATACCCATAGTTTAACTATGGATGTGGTGTTGTGGTATTTTTGTAAAATGGTTGCAACATTACTTATCAATTAAAATAACCCCAAAAAAAAATCTTGGGATTTCTTATTAGAGTAAGGAAAGAGGATGTGTGTAAAGCCCACTACACATCTAGTCAACACATATGAAAAAATGATTCTTTCATACACACATGTGTACATCCATAACCATGTGAAGTAGGTCAAGACTACTTAGTCAAGGGTAAACATCCACAAGGGATCCTATAAGGAATTTTGTTGCCCTTTTGAGAATATATAGTTTAAGATGTATATGTGTGTATTACACCTAGATAAAATCCAAACTCTATATACTATATTTATCTTTTGCATAGAAAAATTATAGGATCCTTAACCTTGCTTAAGGATCCCATCCTCCTCAATGATTTGGTTATACAATTCAAGAGACATTTATAAATTAATATCACTATAGGTGATAAGGGTATTTGAGTAGGTTCTACCCTTCGAGATTGCATATCTAAATCTTGGGTTGGGATCCTTGCACCCTAAAACCTATAACTTTTAATTTTTGGGCAAGTATTTTCTTCTTGTAGCAATGGTATATGAACAAAAATCAACTCCATTAATAATTTCAAATTCTATTTACAACCATATAAAATCTAAAAATTGGTAACTTGAGTGTGGATAATGACACACAACCCATAGGTCTTTCTTGCTTACTCTCATGACCCTCATAGGCATCCTTTCACTGATTCCTAGTCATTCATAGCCTTCTATACCTGGTCTTAATTCAGACAGGCTACTCTTTCCATGACAAATCTATCTCTCTAGGTCCCGTTAGCTCAGGACTATAGTGCCCACTTGGACTATAACATTGGGCCCTCTAATGTCCACTTTCAATGTTCCTATCTAAGTACATTTTTGCCTCCAATAGTCAGTTCCTTCTAGTTCTTATCCCTTTTCTTTTTGGACTGCTATGAGTAAATTCAACCCATGACCAATAGATCCCTATAAAAGCCCATTCAAATTTCATCTGGAAAGGGTGGGAAAATATTATAAAACAAGCAAAACTACTCAGGCAATCTTCCCTATTCTCTGCATATAGCCAACCTATACTAGTACAAGATTATTCAAATCCTTATACCAGTCCCTAGCCTCTTCAAGCATACCTAGTTTTAGAATTTACATCTTCATACACACTATTTCATAAATCATGTCAAGTGGGAGAACTACATATGGCTTGATCCCTCTTTGGATTATTGGTATGTAGGCCACATTCCACAACAAAGGGTGTAGATGCATGTTCAGTGTATCTTATACACACTAACCCCCCCTCTTTCCCAAAATTTTGTTAAATCATAATAGATTATAGGGTTTGAAGACTAAATTAGTTCTATAGGGAGTTTCATGGACATCCAACAGTCAACATTTCATAGGTAGGCTCACACAGACACAGTGAATAAAACCCAAAAAGTTATATCTCCTAGACAATAGTGGAAAAAGAGGACTATAGCACCAGACCCTAGGGTATCCTATTTTATCACTCCTATCCAATCATAACATGAATTCTAAATCTTGATTTGCAATAGTTTTCTAGTCCTACACAGTGAATTTCATACCCTACAATAGTCATCTTAGTTAGTTTCTAGCTAAGTCTTATTTTCTCTCCCTTATTACTATTTTTAGAAAGAATCAAATTACAATCAAACTATATAAATTATTATCTTAATTATTGCATATTTATTTATTAATTTAATTAACTTAGACCTTTAACTAAATTAGGAATAATACACTAATATTCCCAAAACTATTAAATCATTTGGTGAACCTAACTTACTTTTTTTGTGCATAAAAACCCTAGAAACCCTAGGGTAAATTTCTTGTTGATTTTTATTTTTATTTTTATTTTTTTACATGCATAATAAAATTATAAATTAGCATTAAATTTTAAAATTTTATAGTAATTTTAAAACAATTTTCTTGTAAACCCTAGTTGCCCATACTAGATCCCAGTAATTTCTCAATATTTTTCCTTTATTTTTTTGATTTTTTACTTACATATTTAAATCAAAAATTTGCATCAAATTTTAAAATTCCATAGTAATTTCAAATTTTTATTTTCTTCAAAACCCTAGTTGCATACACTAGGTCCTTTCAAATTTAGAATTTTCTAATAATCTTTTGATTTTTTACTTGCATAATAAAATAAAAAATTTGCATCAAACTTTTAAAAATTCTTTAGTAATTTTAAAATAAATTCATTGAAAACCCTAGTTTCATGTAATAGCCCCCATTTGCTTCTTGAGGTATCACCTTACACATTTGTGAGGTTCATATCTTTTTTATGCATATTCTAGTTCCTTGTTTAGATTATATTTGTTTAATATTTTTGTCCTTTATTCAAGTTGCTTTCCTTATGTCACCTAAGCTCCTTGCATCTCTTCCTTCAAGATAAAGTTCAATATTGAGTGGCAACCCTCCTAAAATCACTCATATTCCTTTAACTTGACCATATATCATGGATAAATAACTAACTCATGTTCTTGCTATAAATCCTTCACATCTAGATTACACCAATTTCAATGAGGATAATTTTGACAAAGAGTAGTATGAGAATAATAATGATGATACAAATGCCAATGTTTATGATCTACCACATCAGACTCTTGATCAACTTCGACTAATATTTAATAATGAAGTTGTCTTCAACAAAGATTTGATCCTACAATTTTTTAAAGAAAGACTCAGGGACCAGCCCCAAGATCTTACTCTCATTCTACAATATATCATGGAATTCAAAAAGGATAAACAAGTTAAGTCTTTTATTCCTTTAGATCAACCAATTGTAAATGACACTATGGAGGCAATTATGTCTCAAAAATCCCCTATAGTAGCCCAACCTACCTCTATGCCACTAGCTATAGCTAGTACATCTTTGTCTCTTGATGTGGTAGCCCTTATGCAAGAGATAATATATCTTCAATCCAAGGTGCTACATCTTGAGCAAGGTGCATCTAGACCTACACAAGTTTTGGATTATGTTTCTCTACTACATACATCATTATCACATCACATTGCTTCTACACCCTTACTACAAGGTTTTATTTAACCCAAGCTTACTCTATATGATGGCAAGGGTGATCTAGAGACACATTTGAGATTTTTTCACATAGCATACTTGGACTATGTGCCAAATGGCTAGCTACTTACCAAGGTTTTTCTACATAATCTAAAATATTATGCTTTACAATGGTTTTATAGTCTATCTAATCAGTTGATCAATTCATTCAATCCTTTAGCTGACATGTTCCTAGCTCATTTTAACATCAACATTATTGATAACGTTTCATATGCCCACATTTTAAAATAAAAATAAAGGTCAAATGAGCATCTCCCAAATTATGTTCTCTAATATAAGACTATCTTGACTAAGGTGACTAGCCCTATGGCTGATCAAGAATTATAGGATCTCTTCAAATATAGTCTTCTACTAGTTTTGCATGAATCAATAATGTTCAAAAGGTTCTCTTCCTTTACTGAATTATGTCACACACTAAAGGAAAGGGAAGTCAAATTAATTTCAATGGGCAAACTCAAGTACACAAGTATATCAGAAATAATAAAGAAGAGTAACAACAAAGTCACATGCAAAGTCAATATCAACGATATCAAGATTTAGAATCAACCTATAGTAAATAGAGCTTTAGATCCCCCTCAATGAGTGGTTTTATCAACACCTTCTCGATGAACTTTTACCAATATACTAATTTCTCCAACCAAATTTTTACAATAGTTATTGGAATGTAATATCATATCTCTCCCTCTTATTTGGGTAGTTGATCCAATAAATCCTCTTCTATGGGGATATGATCAGCATGTATTTTGTGAGTTTCATAGGGCACCTGACCATACAACAAATAAATTCATCTATTTAAAACACAAGATATAGGACTTGATAGATGACAATATATTGATCTTGACACTTCAATTTAGCCTCCTCAAGCAAAGCAAACACAAAATGAAGCTTTGAAAATATTTGTAGATCCTTTTCCACATCATTTTAAATAAGAGACATGGGATACATTAGGTGTTCACCATGCATATCATGCACATCCCCCACCAGATACATACAGGGTGCCTTCAATTGAGTTACATCCTTTAAGTAACATGATTGGTGTATACAATTTTAGAGTTCTAACTAGACCTTCCATCTCCTTCTCAGAGCAGGAGATAATCGATGATGATTTGGATTATCATGCACTCTTTATCAAAGCTTACATTTATAATCATCATATTCATAGTGTTCTCATAAAAAATAGATCTAACATGAACATGTGCACTATGACATTACTGTAGCATTTAGGATATTTAGAGTAGGATATTACCCTAATGGACATAGTTATTAGTGGATTCATTGGGAACATATAGAGTTTACTGGGTGAAATTTTACTTCCTTTATAAATTGGTCCAACACACATGGCCACACCATTCACTATTGTTCCTAGTGCAGGAGTTTTTGATATGTTACTTGGTTGACCATGGATTCAAAATTTTCAAGTAGTACCTTCTATAGTTCATAGATGTATGAAATTCATTCATACTAATCATGTTATTACAGTTGGTGGAGTTCCATATGAGTTACCACTCCCCACTTTAGATCCATCTTCTACTTCATAGTCACAAATTTTAGTTTAGCCACTAGTTTTAGTTATTCTTGTAGCGTAGATTTAGACACAATTGAGGCCTCCATCACCAGCATAGAGATTTTATACACTTCCATAGAGGTCTTTTTTAGAGTACCTAAAATTTCAAGATTTTATATAGCTTCTAGCTATAGTGTTCTCACCCAAGGTAGTATCATTGAGGTCTCACACCTTTACACACAGAGCACATGTTTAGAGAGCTTTTCCTACTACTAGATGGGTCCCTAAGAGCCCTACAGTTACATCAACTTCTTAGATTTATAGAGGGACCCCACAGTCAGTTTCTATTTTAGATATTTTTGGGCATTTATATCATACACATCTTTTAGATCCACAGTCTCAACCCTTCCATTGTGGTTCATGATCATGCATGATCCCTTTCCTTAATACAAGACACCATGATAGGGAGTATCGGATGAGACTCATCAGTTAGTATCATAGTTTCTCAATTTTTATTGTACATAGTTATATTTCAAAAATACCAAAAAAAATACAACATTTCAAAATCTAAAAACATTCAAATATTCCAAAACATAAAAACATTCAAATATTCTAAAATAAAAAACATTCAAATAACTCAAAAACATTTCAATTGTATGCATCATCCATACTTTACATTTATACAACTATGCTAGACTTACATTTTTTGTTTTATGTTATTATTTTTCAATTTATCTACATTACCATGCTTCACTTGATATTTTTTGAGTGTGTGTAGTGACTTTTAGATCCCTAATTGTTTCACTCTACCCATTGAGGGGGAATCCTACTTATACATTAGAGACACACATCGATATACATACCCATTAAGGCATCTTCTACATGGCTACACCATACAAGTTATGTCATTCCTAGACCACACACTCTAGTTATCATGTTGATGTATATTACTTATTAAATTATATAGATTACTCTATCGACATTTCACTAGTATATATCACTTGTGTATTTCCTTATAATATACCTAGTCTTGTACTACATGTCTTTCATACTTTCACTTCTTGTTTTGATTAGTTAGATGCGACTATATTTTCAATATTTACATGCTTTCTTTTCTTTCTTAGTGTAGCTATATTTTTTGCATTTCTCAATTCCTACTTTGTTTCCTATATGTGCCTTGGGACATTTGCCAAAGTCCTTTGATTATATTCTTGTGTGTGCCTTAGGACATTTGTCAATGTCATTTACATATACTCGTCTATGTGATTGTTGCTTTCATGTTAACCTTACCTATTTCAATTATATATGTGTGCATCATTTAAACATGTTTTGTATTCTTTCTTTCCAGTGTGAGTGACATGTGCCCATGTCCTTTGTTTACTTGACCCCTTGGCCACTCATGGATGCTTCTTGCTTTTTGCCTTGTATGCTTATTCACTTGTTGTTTCTTATTTTTTGTAATACCATGATATACATCATGCATTATCTTTCTTTCTTGGATGCCATGATAAATATCATGCTCTATCCCTCCTTGACAATTAACAACTAATAACTAAAAGCTAACAACTGACAACTAACCAAACTTCCAGTTTTAATTCAATACATTGCACATGTTATTACATTATTATATATATCTAGGCATACCCCTTTTGATCTAACAACATCTCATTAAAAACCATGCTATATCTTGAGATATCTTATCGATTATCATTGATATATCATAAATTTTGTAGCATAAAACACTTGCAAGGATCTTTATTTTGAGGTTAATAACTACATGATCTTAATTCCTACCCTTAGAAGAGGGGGAAATAAATAAGGGTTTTATCATAGAGATCAGAGCTCCTAACAATCAAAAAATCAATTTTTAGAACACCTAGAACAATAACCAAACTACAAACCAAGCAGAACATATTAGGTAGATAGTGATAATTATAGAATAGTCATCAAATTTAGCCTAGGACAATAGTGCCAAGATTGGACTATAGTGTTGGACCCTCTAGTGTCCACTATTGGCACTCCTATCTAAACAAAAAAAAAACTAGACTTTCTAAAAGTAGGCAAAAAAGTAGGTTTAGCTACAGTTTTTCACATCTAGACCAATTTAGATAGAGTAGTTTTAGTATAGTTTTTCTTAAAAAATCTAGATATAGGGGGCATCATGTGTGGCATGATGGATCTTGATTCTAGTTTTAGATATGATAGTTGTTATAACTTCCAAATCAAAATACATATTTTAAACACTATTGATTGGGGGTAATGTGCATGACACATTTGTTTTCTTTTCTTTTCAAGTTTAGTATATTACCCAAGCATTCTCAATGTTTACTACCTTATTCTATCTCCAAGTGGTTGGCATCATTTTGAAATAGATTTCATAAAATCCTAATCTCCATCTTTCAGAGTTGGCCAAGAGTGGCCTATTTTATAGCACATATTCAGCTATCCAT
The DNA here is from genome assembly GCA_037957365.1 of Torreya grandis. Classification (NCBI taxonomy): domain Eukaryota; kingdom Viridiplantae; phylum Streptophyta; class Pinopsida; order Cupressales; family Taxaceae; genus Torreya; species Torreya grandis. Next base: position 134,184 of record JARHVA010008912.1, on the reverse strand, counting down.
GCCACATTATCAGATTAAGGTACATTCATGGGCATTTGAAGCCATCTCATATGACACACATTTCATATTGGTATTAGTTCATAGCTTTACTTTATGGGTAAAAAATGGATCCAAAGGACTAGCTATCCTTTATATTCTTGATCCACCTATTCAAAGGGATTAAACACACAGTCCAAACATCAATTAGCACACGCATGTTCATGTAGTTTCACTTAGTGGGTGATGATGGATCCAAAGGGATAGCCTTTGTATTCTTGATCCACTCTTGAGGAATTGAGCAATTATCTCTATTAGTGATATTAATTTTGGTATAGTATCATCTAGTGTCACTTAACATCACAATAGGTTTTGTATTGGTTTGTATACCCCATGAGGTGTATTTATTCATTTCTCTTCCTCTCTCTCTTACCCAGCTTTTTACATTCTTATTTTAGATATAGCATGTTTAGTAAGAATTTATCTACTCTTTGTTTTCTATTACATATTTACACTTCACAGTGTATTCTCTCTATACACACCCATCATCATAGTTTCATGATCTTCACCCTTGTAGGTAAGTTTAGGTATGATTTCTATTTTTCATTTATCTTAGTATTTCACTTTGCTACATCACTAGAATAAAAGGGGGAAAATGTAGTCATATAAAATGTGAAAACTAGTAACTTGAGTGTGGATAATGACACCCAACCCATAGGTCTCTCTTGCTTTCTCTCATGACCCTCATTAACACCCTTTCACTGATTCCCAATCATTCGTAGCCTTTCAAACCTAGTCTCAGTTTACATAAACTACTCTTTTCATGAAAAATCTATCACCCTAGGTCACATTAGCTCAGGACTATAGCACCCAACTTGGACTATAGTGCCAAGACCTTTCGTGTATACTTTTGATGCTCCTATCCAAGTACATTTTTGTCTCTAATGGTTAATTCTTTCTAGTTCTTATCCCTCTTCTTATCAGCCTAATATGATCACATTCAACTCATGACCAATAGATCCTTATAAAATCCCATTCAAAATTCATTTGGAAAAGGTGGGAAAATATCACAAAACAAACAAGAATATAAGCAAGACTACTTAGGAAATCTTCCTTATTCTCTACATATAGCTAGCCAATACTACGATAATTTTATTCAAATCCTTACACATTCCCTAGCCACCTTAAGCACACCCAGTTTTAGCTTTTGCATCTTCATACACACTATTTCACAAAGCACATTAAATGGGATAACTGCATATGGCTTGATCCCTCTTCAGAGTATTGGTATGTAGGTAGCATGCCCACACAATGGGTGTGGATCTACTATCATCCACAAAAGGTATGTTTATGCAATCATTAAATTTTCATTTATTGATCTAAGAATTTCATTATTATCATCTACATAATATTTGCATCTAAGTATAAGATTATTGTTCCAACATACTCACCCATAGGCCAAGTGGATGATGACAAAATAGTATATTAGAGTAGCCCCTTTTTAATGCCATAATAAATGGTTTCTTCTCTCAATGGAGCATATAAATTACATTAAATATTTGTAAGTGGTTGTACATTAAAATTAGTATGTCATACCCAATTAAAATACAAATTGGAAAATAACAAGCTCAATAATTCCATTAGCAACCTAGCTAACTACCACATGGTTTACTAATTGAAACATAGTAGTACCAATAGCATAGAATGGAACAAATGAAAGGGAAAACTTATTTAAAATCCACTTGTAATAATATGACCAATAGTATATATTATGAACAATTATAACATAAATTCCAGCTATAGAGGAAACACATACTACAAAATTATTACTTTCAACATAATCTCACCAAAGGTAAAAGAATTAAAGCACAATGTAATTTTAGGATAGAAACTATATGGTTGTACATGCCTATTCTCATACTCATTAGAATGAAATAAATCATCTTACATGATTATAGGTGGTTGTAAATTATAGTTATTACATCATACATAAATAAAATACATACCAAAAAACAATCGACTCATAATCTAATTCACAAATTCTCCAACTAAGTCATGTACACTTAACATGATACCAACTGATATAAAATTTAACATATAAATGTATAAGTCTCTTAACATGGTTCTACATAAATTTTATTTCCACACGAAATAATAATAATAATAATAGAAACATGTAACTTGGTTGTAGGTGTTCATCTCCTACAACTAACATATTTTTATGAATCTCATGATGCATATTTGTGAGACAAGCAATTTAACAATGCCAAGCCACTATGAAATACTTCAATTAATTTTAGTACAAAATCATGATTTAGAAACAACAATATATCACATGATATTCCATAAGATCATTATGCATCTACCAAATGAGTGTATAATCACATGCTCAAATGCAATTAAAAGTTTATACAAGAAAGAAGAAATTTCATAATTTAATAGCATCTAAAGAATATTGTTTCACTTAGAAGAATAACATTAACTTGTTATAATACATCTATGAAAATAAATAAAATTACAAAATCATTAAAAATATATCTTCAACACTTGAATCCAAGAGATAAGCACATCTAACAGTAGGAGGGTGAACCCATACACTCAATCTAATGATCCCAATCATAAGGTGGCCCTAACCACCCTATCCATCTAATGTATTATGGATTCAGAAGTAGAGTAAATAAGAAGGTTAAGGAATCAAAATGGATACTAAGCCACTGACCCAATTCACACAATAACAAGCAAGAAACAAGCATACAACAATAGTCACAACCCAATGGACATCAAAGAATATTAAGTAGCTCATAAGGGTCCTAACATCTCAAGATGGCCTCTTGGCCTTTAGGTGAATTTATAAAAACAAATCAAGGCTAATTCAATTTCCTAAGTTTTGAAATGGCATACTCATAACCAAGCAAATGGTCCAATTTTGGCAAGGGGATATTTTTAGCAGACATGTATGGTTTACAATGAACCTAACTTATTAATCTGAGTTGATTAACATTCAAATGATTCAACATTAAAACCAGAGGTAAATGAATCATGTAGCCATTATGGATACTTAATGAACCATAAAGTAGGTAACATTAGCAATGATGGGTTTCCAAGACAATGAATCCATTAAATGACCATTAAATCAAAACATGCAATGACACCCAACATATATGCAAAAGAAAACAAATTTTTAATAGCATTTGTTATAATCCCAAAAGGATGTAGTTTATTTAACTAAAAAAATTTGACCAAAATTTTATTATAATGGTTGCCTAAAAATGCACCATTGGGTTTTGGCTTTCATTTATCAACCAATGTAACCCATAGATTTCAACTAGATATACACAATCAATAGAAACCTCATAAAAATCCCTGAAATTAAAATTGTTCTTAATTTTGGAAAATTATTCTCAATTTTGGCAAATTGAATGGAGGTTCAGGTAGTATTTAGGTAGAGAGAAAAATTATTTAAATATTTTGGATTTATCATGAATTCCCATGACTTTGTGAGGAACACCCAACCCCTCTCATAATAATTTAATGGTTTCAAAACAAATAATTCAGCCCAATGATCCTTCCAAGTAATTGAATCAAATCCATAACCAACAAAGCATAACTATTAATTTTATTTATTTTTAAAAAATATTTTAAGGGGTTTAATGGACAAGAAAAAAATATATTTTCCTTACATAGGGTTTGAATCCAAACTTTGTTTTTAATCACACAGGGAATAAATTACCCAGCCTAAGTTTTTCATACTCACATTCAGCCAAAAACCTTGCTCAAGTCTATTAAATTACAACCATTTATTTTATGCATAAAATCTTAAAATTTTCATTCACCAATAGAATAAAATTAATTTACAACAAACCACACATATATTTTATTTGATTCATAACATTACCATTCACTGATTTCAACAAACGAGGGAAACCTCAAATTTAATCAATTTAAATCAGCTACATTTTTTTTACTTACTTGGCAAGCATGTATATCATTTTTTTACTATAGTGTGAATGGTCGTTTCCTTTGACCAAATCATATCTCTTTATTTTCTTCTTTTTTGTGTCTTCTCCTCCACATTCGAGCACCCCATATTCCCCCTGCATCTTCCATTTTCTCCCCACCCTCTCTTCTCTCTCCCTAAGTATTTATTTTCCTCCTAGTCACCTCTCCTTCCTTTTTCCATCACCCTTTTTATTTTTATTTTCTCCTTCCCCCTTATTCCAAACCATCTACCTCTCAGTGAAAACCCTACAATTTTCCCTTTCTCCCCATGCCTAGCCAAAAGAATGAGAAAAATAAAATAAATAAATAAAACATCTTCCCAAGGACACCCCCTTTTGCATCCTTATCTACTCTTTTAATTTTTTTTAAGCTCTTAGTATTGAATACCAACCACTTTAACATTATAACATATATAAAAAATGTGACCTATTTGTGTGTGTGTGTGTGTGTGTGTGTGTGTGTGTAATTGTGTATACATAAATATATATCAAAGTGTAAAATAGCTAATCCCCACTTTAATATAAATATATCTATATGCATTGTATACACATATATAAATAACATACAAATACATTGCAAGGAATATATTTTCAGAAAGTGTGGCGTAGTCAAATGCCATACACCCATAAATTCAAATTGCCATCTGAGTCATTCAAGACCACCTTGAAGGCATGAAGAGCTTTGAGATTCATGAAGATGATAATTTGAAAAGGAAAGACATGGAAAAGGGTTGGTGAAGTAGATAATCAATAGTATGATGACAAAATGATAATAATGAAGACATCACAACCAAAAATGAATGACTCACAGGATCAAAAGAACAATAATAGAATAAAGCTAATAATGATAAGAAAAGACTCAATTGACCAGTGGCTATAGGATCCTTGTTCCAATTATTTTACTTGTCAAAGTCGCATCTGATTTCAAGTTAACCTCATTGGTGTGTTTAATCTCTTATCAAGGTACCCATCAATCCTATCTCATTTTCAAAATTCTTGCATCCACCAAAACAATACATCAATAGTATCTTCTCGAGTCATAATATTGATAATAATAAATTCTAAATTGAATAGAATAAAAACATGTTAGAATTGAATCAGCATAATTTTCCATATCAATAACAATCTAAATTATAGCTACTTAATAAATTACCAAAACATTATATCCACAATCATAATAACATATGTAGTAATCAATCAAAAATATTGATCAAAACATAATAAAACATGTTATTGTACTATATCTAATAGTTATATAAATGTGCCAATTGGTGGGGTTATAACATCCTCCCTTCCTTAAAGAGGAGTCATCCCAGTGACTAAATAACAATCATGAATAATGCTATATCAAAAAGAGACTTTATATTTCTTTTCAAAAAATATTTTCACACTACAAGAAACCAACAATAAACTCTAGAATTAAAGTAAATTGATAAAAGTTATTAATTATTATCAAAATAAATGTCATGCATACTATGTACTTGCATAGTCCATCAATTAAAATAAGGGATATTGACTTCTACTTGCCTTTTTGGTATATCAAGAAAATGTACTAAACTCATATAGTAAAAATATGTAGTTTTACCTTGCTAATATTCCACATAATGTCATTAGGACAGCCATGTCCTTCATTTAACCAGACTATAAATTATCTCTTCAACTTGGTTGTCCTTTTTCAATACCAAGGTGATCAAAATGGGGTGTTGTACATAATTTTCTAGTCATAGTATTATGCAATATCCAAACTTATATATATATATATATATATATATATATATACACACACAAAATGGGGTGTTGTACATAATTTTTTAGTCATAGTATTAGTACATAATTTTTCAGTCATAGTATTATGTAATATTCAAACTTATATATATATATATAAAAGTTTGAATATATATATACAAACTTATATATATATATATATATATATATATATATATATATATATAATTGAATATATATATACAAACTTATATATATATATATATATATATATATAAGTTTGAATATATATATACAAACTTATATATAAGTTTGTATATATATATATATATATATATATAATTGAATATATATATACAAACTTATATATATATATATTCAAACTTATATATATATATAAGTTTGAATATATATATATATATATTCAAACTTTTATATATATATATATATATATATATATATATATATATATATATATATATATATATATTCAAACTTTTATATATATATATATAAGTTTGAATATTACATAATACTATGACTGAAAAATTATGTACAACACCCCATTTTGTATATATATATATATATATATATATATATATATATATATATATATATATATATATATATATATATATATATATATAAGTTTGGATATTGCGGTCTATCACACTTATAGCATGAGATAAGATTTAAACCCTATTGAAACATATTAATGGGGTTATTAAATAAGTGTTAAATCTTTTTAGAGTGAAAAGAAACCAAATAAATCCATTTTTAAACCTCAAGATAACTCAGGCATGAAGGAAACACTAAAACAAACTTGATAGGCCAAGTTCAAATGCTCAAATATTTTTAGAGGGTTTACATGGAGGCCATAGGAGTTAAATAATGCTTAATAATGTATTAAAATATGAAATTATGGAATTTTTTGGAAGTTATATATATATATATATATATATATATATATATATATATATATATATATATATATATATATATAACTCACAAATTTATTATTTCCAAACAAGAAATCATTAACACCCTTTTGCAATACATTATCTAGCTCAAACTTGCGCTTACCTTGGTAAAGTTTATTAGTAAGCTATTATTTTTGACAAAGCACTTCTAAATTTTACCTAATTTCCAATCACCTATGCAGTTAATAAATTAAATAATTCTTGAAAAAATATTTATTCTAGGCTTTAGTGATCAAATTCACTTAAATATTTACTAACAAAAGAGCTTTCAATACCTTTCAAAGCATAGTTTATAGTTGTTGATTCATACAAGATAAAAGCATACAAAAAAATTTAGTTTAAATATAAATTCAAGATCAAAATTTAATAATAAAATAGTTTTTCAGCGAATCCTTCCTCTAAATATGAGGCAATATTATTAGATTATTTTGCAACACTTTATTACAGTAGTTGTCAAAATTTCAATCTAACCATATTTTCAGTAAAATTTCTAGATTTGTAGTGTTGTTTTCCCACAACATTTTTAGTTATGTAAAATGTATATCTTTATATATTTTACCATAAGACACTAACCAATATATTAATCATACTACTATGTGGTATTCCCACCATATTTATTTATTCTTCATGCAAAACTTTTTAACATTCTTCTCAAAATGAAACCAATAACAACAACCATACTGCTATGGTTTCCACAACACATGTTGTGCTTGCACATTATATTGGTAACATTCATCACAAAATGTCAATAAGAATAGAGATCCATAATCCTATGATTAATTTTCTTCCAATAATTCTTCATTCATGGGTTAGTGTAGCATCCTACACTGATTGCATCAAATAATAGAGAAGCCATACTAGGCATCCACATGCAAAACCTCCAAGGTTTTCAACATGCCCTCCACAAACTTTGTGAGCTCATAAGATAGTTTCATGGATTACAATCCCACTATTATTCTACACTTACTTCTTAATAGTATCTAAAAGTATTTAAATTTTTAAATCTTTTAGATTAGGACTTTACATTATTCTTTTTTAGCATAAAATTAGCATACCTTCTAGTCATGCTTTATACAAATCAAAAATATTCATTTGAGAATTCACGTATATACAAAATAATATATTATTCATAGCATGTTTGTACTTACCATCCAACACATGCCTTTAATTAGAATATTCATTCTATAATTTTATTAGGTATATCAATAATTACCTCATTCATAGCATGCTTGATTTTATAATCTAATACATGCCTATAATTCAACAAGTTCAACCTTGTTGTTTTTACATAGAAATTAAATTTTTAATACTAATTAGTGCTTCACAAAGCTACATCAAGGAAATTTCATAAGGATTATTTTTATAACAACCTATAAGAGGTGGGTAAAGGGACACTCAATCCATAAGTGGACCATTATACATGAATATCTCATTAACAACTTGTAGTGCTCATGGTGCACAACCTAAACAAATTAAGTGGCTACTTCATTCAAAAGGGAGAAGTGGGTTTTCAACATATGAGAGACCCCACTCCCTAACCCATACCAAGTATAATCATCATATCTATAGTGTTTCTTCACCCTCAATCTCATACTTCCATCAATGTTCATTACTAGAACAATGATGCAAGTTCATAACACATAATACAATCACTATATCTTGGCAGATTTTAATTTATAAGACTGATTTTGAGAGGATAAGTTACAACACAAGTAGTTATGATCACATTACTACATATTAAGATGCTAAAAACATAATATCACATTTATTCATGACATGTATACCAAATACTCATATAAAATGTGTAAAATAATGGAGAAATTTAAGGTTCACATGATTGATTACATTTAAGTGTCACAAAGGGTTTACATAACATATAACAACTTTCATGTATGAAATAACCACATAAGATAGGGCACACATTTTGATTTAGGTGTTTATGCCAAGGGTATTTTCACATGATGCATTTACTATTCATTCACCAAAATTTCTAAACTCTCATTGGTCCACCTAATGATGTCAAGTATCTATAAACTTTTCATAATTATTAATTTAGCTAAAATTTATGGATTTTTCAACACTTCCATATTAGTACATAGTTTTTATTCATTATTAGATTACATAATGGTTGAAATCATCCAATTATATCAACATTTTATCTAATAAAACCTTCTTGGTTCTTGCTTATAATTACACTACTTAGGATAAAATAGTGTTCTCCAAGCATCACTCACATATAGTGACACATAAGCCAACAAGAAATTATAGTTTCTTGCCCTAGATCTCATATAAAAAAATTGTATGAAATTTTCTATTTAATCACAACAAATTCTATTAAATTTAGAAAATAATATAAGGAGCATCCCTTGACATTTTTTCAACCTATATAGGACCCAACAGTGTCTCACAAGCATGCATTTTATTTTACATTGCATCATGGTGCAATTCAATCAATTAAACTGCTATATATATATATATATATATATATATATATATATATATATATATATATATATATATATATATACACTAACACAACATTTGCTTATGTACAATAGCTTAATGTCACCTTCACCAAGGTATATTATCATATGTCCTAAAGGTAGACTTGTTTTGGAATAGCCTTGATCAATCGTGAGCAATCTAAACCTATGGAGACATTTTTACTCCACTTGCAGTTGTTCATTTAAAAAATGTCGTAGTAGTTCCATAATTTTAGCATTTTAACTCTTTTTAATAATTTAAACAATATGTTTAGTTCACTGAACAATAAATTATAGCAGTCTTATCCATAGGACCAAAAACATTTAACATAACTATTTAACCTTTTTAGTTCTTAATGGCTCAAGACACTCCCTCTATAAGTGGAAATCGCAAGCCCTACTAACTTACCCAAGTAAATTAGCTTCTTGCACCCTATTTATCCTTCTAGATTTGAGTTGAACCCTTGGTCTTCCCTAGGTTATAATGCTCCAAGCATCTAGTGATGACTTGCCCATTGAAACTAGCAATAGATATTAAACATTATTCCCATTAATTCTAAGAGTGAAGCCTTTATCACTTATCTCCCATTGACTCTCCCATACAAGTCAATGGTTGATAGGTGAGTCTTGTCATGATGCAACTAGATTTAGGAAGGGTTAACCCAACCAAGGCTAGGGGAGATAACAATGGCTATTGTATAAATATAGAATTTTTGTAACCATTACCTTCAAGAAATGCATAGGATTTACACCATCTTAATGTTTATAAAATAACACCTCCTTATTCAACCCAAGAGATTAGATTCATTTTTAGCTTATTTTACAGTTATACCCAAATGAAATAGTTCATTAGTTCCATCATATAAAACTTTCCATGTCCTAGAGTTCTCGAGAGTAGGAACACAACATTGATATCATATGAAACAACCCAAAAAAATATTGGGATTGCTTATTAGAGTGTAGAAAGAGGATGTGTGTAGGGCCCACTACATGTCTAATCAACACATATGGTAACATAATTATTGCATACACACATGTGTACATCCATAACCATGTGAGGTAGGTTAAGACTACTTAGTCAAGGGTAAACATCTATAATGGATCTTATAGGGAAGTCTATTTCCCTTTTGAGTATATACAGTTTAGGATATATCTATGTGTAGTACTCCCAAATAAAATCCAAACTTCATATACAACATTTGTCTTTCACATAGGACCATTCAAGGATACTTAACCTTACTTAAGTATCCTATCCTCCTCAATGATTTGGTTCTAACATTCAAGAGATGTTTATAAATTAATAGCACTATAGGTGATAAGGGTATTTAAGTAGGTGCTACCCATCGAGATTGCATATCTAAATCTCAGGTTGGGATCCTTACACCCTAAAACCCCTACAATTTAATTCTTTGGAAAGGATTATCTACTTGAAATAATGATATATGAACAAAAATAAATTTTAATAATAATTTGAGATTCTATGAAATTATTTTATTCAAAGACCAACTTACCAATTTATTCACATTTAAGACAACCATCATTGTGTTGGTTATATACAATAACCCCAAGTTGATCATTATTATCGAGGGAGAATTACCCCTTGTGATTTCTAATGTAAAAAAGTCCTTGTATCAATAAGCCATAATCTTATGAGATAATTTAGAAAACCAATGAAACCTTTCAACTAGATGCTAATTTACTGTGGTAAACATTATTATGTAAATTTATAAGAAGAACTCCTTATCATAATGCAACCCACTAAGTTATAACTTAACCTTCAGTTTTTGGGGCCTCATGTTACGTTTTATTACCACTTAATAACATTTTATTAATTAGATTGCACTAGCCAAGTATTAATAGTATGAGCAGAAAATGTAGAATAGTTCCATAATAGATCTTATAAGCAAACTCTTCCATCATTTCACAATGAATAAAATTTAGTTAAAGAAACTAGAGGATTGGTCAACAATTACACTTTCCATTATTGTAAATTTTATATCACTAATTTCAAAACAAGTGTAAGCATAAATTTAACTTGTCCATGAATGGAAATGATTCACAATGTAATTTATGCCACCACAACCTTCAAGGGTTGTCTTTGGGCATAATGAAGTGTTATGACTATCATCCATAAAAGGTATGTTTATGCAATCATTAAATTTTCATTTATTGATCTAAGAATTTCATTATCATCTACATAATATTCTCGTCTAAGTATAAGATTATTGTTCGAACATACTCACCCATAGGCCAAGTGGATGATGACAAAATAGTAAATTAGAGCAGCCCCTTTTTAATTCCATACTAAATGGTTTCTTCTCTCAATGGAGCATATAAATTACATTAAAAATTTATAAGTGGTTTTACATTACAATTAGTATGTCATACCCAATTAAAATACAAATTAGAAAATAGTAAGCTCAACAATTCCATTAGGAACCTAGCTAACTACCACATGGTTTACTAATTGAAACATAGTTGTACCAATAGCATAGCATGGAAAAAATGAAAGGGATAGATTATTTAAAATCCACTTATAATAATATGACCAACCATCTATAGTATGAACATTTATAACATAAATTCTAGCTATAGAGGAAACACATGCTAAAAAATGATTACTTTTAGCATAACCTCACCAAAGGTAAAAGAATGAAGGCATAATGTAATTTTAGGACATCCATTATATGGCTATACATGCCAATTATCATACTCATTAAAATGAAAGAAATCATCTAACATGGTTGTAGGTGGTTGTAAGCTACAACTATTACATGATACATAAATAAAATACATAATCAAAAATAATTGTTGGACCCCAAACTTTTGGCTAAGTATTTTTATATTTTGGCATGAAATTGGCATGACATGGAAGAAACATAGCATAGAACTAGACTAGTGTAGAATCACTATGGCATAGAACCAATATGGCACAAAAGGACAAGGGCATGGAGGCACTAGCATGAGAGGACCTAGTCAAAGAGGAGAATTAACCAGGAGAAACCTGAGGACATATGACTTAGAACAATAGTGAAATACTTAGGGAGTGCATGTAAAGTGGGAGATGGTTAGGGAGCAACTCTCAAGGGTCACCAAGACATTATCCATCCAGAATTTTTCACCATCCTACAAGGAGACAGACACATGGTAGCAAGGATATAACATAGAATGAGTATATAGGGGGCACAACTGGGTCCATAAGAGACACTAATTAATAGACTACCATGACTCTTAGTTCATAGAGAGATTGTTGGCCAATTAATCTTATCATTTATGATGTAAATACTTGGTCAAGGAAAAAAAAGTATAAATACCCCTGTATGAAATCATTGTATGTGACAAATTTTAGATATTATTTACTAAAACATAATATAAGAGTTTTGGATATTATAATCAATATTTATGTTCATGTTCTAGATGAATTGATATTTTTGTACTATTGTAAGTTTGAGTTGAGAACTTGTTTTTGGAACTTAATATGAAATTTATGCAAACTTTTATTTTTTCTAAGTAATAACATCAGAGCTTCATGGCACTTCTTTGCATAATTATGGTTATTAAGCATAATAATACTAGGATCAAAGTCATAAATCTCATTTTATATGTAACTTATAATCAAATATAAGTATTAACCCAAATAATATGACTGATATGTTATTTTACAATAAAACTAATGGAAACTGGTCTCTAGATACATGTTTTGGGTAAGCATGCAAGACCACAATCTTGCATGAAGGGATAGCACAGTAGCTCATTAGGGCTACATTTCAGCACCCAAAACATTATTAAGAATAAAAACCCAACATTTTAGTTTTTTTTTTGGGATCTATAGTGCTTGTTTCATAGTAATGGAAGACATTTGAACATATCACTCTTGAGAGTATTGAGTAATGGATTAATGGGATTGAGGATAATTGTGTGGTTCCTTACCTTGAACCATGAGTTTCCACACATTAGTGGGTATAATAAAATCTCTATAGTGCATTATATGAAACTTTCTTTGTTAAAATCCAGGTTCATTTGCAGACTTGGCTATCTATGTATGCTCAAGGTTGATCATGAAACTTTGGGACAAGATAGTCTTGGACATAAGAATTATAAAGAGATTTAGCATGACTCAAAACACTATGGACATGAGCTATTAAAACTTGGTGGAGAGGAGTTTTAAATAGATATATTCTATAGTATGTTGTAGTTACCTATTCTTATCCTGAAGAAGCCAAGTTCTAATTCTTTAGAGAACCATGTAGCAGATATATTAAACATTTTTCATTAGAAATCAACAAGTTGTTCATTAACTATGGGCTTAAAACTATGCCAATGTAGATCTAAATCCCTCTTTGCATGAGTTTCACATTTGGGAGTGGAATAAAGAAGAAATGGTAAAGGATTTTAGGTTTGGAATGGTAGCCAATCAGCAGGCATTGTAGAAGCAAAAATATGATGAAGCTTGATAAAAGATCATAGGAGTAAGTGGAGTGGGAAGGGACCAAGATAACTCAATAATTATTATTAGGATCCACATAGAAGTGAAAACACACAAATAGGACCCCATCACTTTTAAATTGTGCCCCATGTCACTTTTATCATATGAAGGAGAAACTAGTCAGATGGTAGAAACTGAAGAACCAAGTTGTCACCAACAAAGTTCCCCAACCATAGTACATACTCATGGTTTTTAATTAGATGAATTATGTCTACATAACTAGGATATATATAGTGTGGAATCAGAAATTGATCTTATAATAATTATTTTAACTGAGCCAATTTTAACTCATACAAAATTAACACTTTCTTTCCCTCTTCAAAGGAACTTCATAGCTCAACTTGGAATGCCTAGAAGACCTAGTATTTAGAGTGGATAGAGTATGGGCCCAAATCTTAATAATCAACCAACTACCATGCCCCATGACATGGGTATTTTTTTTTAAGGTGTTAAAGGCAAAATAGGAGGTGGCATGGGAGGAAGTGGTGGACTCCCTCCTCAAGGGATAGGATATGGGGGTTCTCAAAAACCACCAGTGTAAGCACCTCAACTGCCAACATTGTATTATGAAATGATGGTTCACATACCTAAATATTAAGGCATGTATAATGTTATTGAAAACATCCTTAAGTGTAAAATTATTTAGAAAGCGTGAGTCATTATATATTTTAAGCGAAAGCTCACCTAATTTACAACTACACTTTTGGAGTGAGTGCATAAATGGTATAAAAATTTTGACCCTCAACAAGTAGTGGTTGACTATAATCAGCTCAAAATGGCATATATTCAATAATTTGACATTTTTGAATTTGAACAATAAAGTATTTTCATGTTGAAGGTTATAAAGTAGGAACTTATTGAAATTATATGGGAGTATGACATAAGGCTCAAAACACTTTTATCATTGTCATTTGAAATCAATGTTTCTCAGCATGCCTAATGGTTTGTGGGAGGTTTGTTACTTCCATTTCAATAAACACTATCCTATAAGACCTTCACTATCCCATATAAATCTTTGGAAGGTACCCTCCATGTCGAAGCAGTTAGTAGTATTGACACTGGCATTAGCCCCTTCATGAAATCCCAAATAGTTATAATGGAATTATAGCTTGAAAAAATAACTGCCAATAATGTGTATGATACATGTAATGGTATTTGGTGCACTAATTTCAAATTTTAAGGACATAACTAAAGCAAATAATTGCATAAAAACATCCACATTGTAATGAAGTAGTCATGCGAAATCTACCATGAAGAGCACAATATACACTCTTGTCCTCTTTTACATCAAGCCACACATTCTAATGTATCAAAATATTGTAAAATATGTGATGCCTACACCCATGACATAAATTATTATCGAATGATTAGTGATATCTATGAAGCACATAAATATGGTACGTGTTAAACCTCTATGTCCAACAATTAGGATAATGGTAGTTATTGGGGTTGAGGTAGAGGATTAGGATGAGGAGATGGTCATTTCCCACCAATAACATGCTATAAGTGTGGATCCCCTAACCAATACCAAATATATTTTCTAGTTTATCTTACATGTGATTTCTATAAAAAGTACCATCAGTGGGAAGAGTGTCCTATCTAGTACACAGCCATCACTAAAGAGAAAAATGAAAAAGGTGTAGGTATGATTCACATTGATAAATCACATTATCATGTGCATTCAAGCACCCCAATAAATTAACAAGTAAATATCACTACATGTAATGGAGGATAATCTCAATCTACATCTGCTCTTATTAAGAAGGTATAACATGAAAAGCCTCAGGAGAGGAAGTATCTTGATGCCAAACAATAGAAGGATGTGCTCCAGGACATAATGACTCTAGTATAAGAACTAAAAATAATAAATCCAATTTCTTAAGGACCAATAAGCAATGTAATGTGCTAATATGTAGAAGGCATAAAAACCTCAAAATGTGGTGCAAGATGATTTCTAAGAGCCTTACAAGCATATGTTGGATGAAGACATTATCCCATAACTAAGTGTTTGGCTTAATAATCAGATAAATCGCCAATAAATACTCAACCTTCAATGACTTGATAGACTAAGGATCATCATTTGAACCATGCTCAGTAGAAAGATACCCCTATTCCTCCTACCCCTCCAAAAGATAAAGAAATACTAGTGAATGTTTCCACCAATGATTGGGTAATTCAGGACATCTTAGTTGATACTAGTGCTAAATTTAACATCCTCACTAAGGATGACTAGCATAAAATGGCTAGTCCAACATTCAACCATCACTTCACGTATTTTATGGATAATAAAACTTGTGCTTTACCGATTAGTGTCCTCAAAAATGCAATAATTGATATACTGGGAGTACCTTTCAAAGTTGATTTTGAATTTATCATGTTAGCAAAGGATTATGACTTCCCATCTCTATTGGGGTGAACCTAGTGTTATGAAAACAACATAGACTTAAGTTTCAAAAAGCATTAAATTATTTTTGAGAATGTTGATCAGTGTGTTATTATTCCCCTAAATCAAACACATGGGCCCCCTACGTAGAACATATTAATGTGGAAGAATATATTAACCATATTTATAATTTCACTACCATAAATGGTGAGTAACATGATCTTACTCCTAATGGCATCTTCTGATGGATGCATACTCAATCCCTTTTTGATACTACAATCAATGCTTGTAATTATTGGGTGCTTGATGACTATGACCACACTGAAAGAGTGTGTAGTGCCATTGATAGTTGAGAGAATGTTTTATGCCAATACCATAGATGATATAGGTTCATTCACCTTCTTACTAATCAATTCATGATGGTACCAATGATATATGCACCTCTATAAATACTTTATACATCCCCTCAATTTCACAAAGGGAAGTCCACAACTTTATCCAATGCCTTGAATAATTTTATAACTCTGACAATGATCATATAGATCCTTGGTTCACCTCTTTGATGTTACAACTAAAAAATGGTAGTAAACCCATCATGAGAAAATTCTCTAGTGGGATCAAGTACACTCTACCTTGCATCATTGATTCCATCACAATAACTAAGATAGAAGAACAATTAGCTATAGTGGAGTACAAACACCTAAACCCCATATAGAGGTCTATGAGCCAGTATGGAGAGTTGAAGAATATTAATTATCAGAGTACTCATGGGTACATGCATTCTATGTAAATTTATAAACTTGGGTGTGAGCATGGTATGTTCATGAAGAGAGATATATGGGCACCCAATTTTGGCATCTATTGAAGGAAAACATTAACTCAACATTGTTTTATTCCTCTCCAAGGATGGATTTGCACCTCACTCTCCAAGCCATGCATAAAATAATTATTGATGACCCTATTACCATTGAAGATCACCTAACATATATCCATAATGTTTTGGAAGAAGGTCTAATTCTCTTTAATGAACCATTTGCATAACTTGTTCTCATGCTATAACTAGTCCTTGTTTAGGACCAACATGAAGAGATATGTCTAGGAAAATATAAGTTAGTGTTTTAGGTAGAAGAAGGTGAAGGGTCCAACCCACTTGACCATATATCAAATAACTTATATGTCCCTATAAAATATGGTACACAATTTATTCATGACATTGGTCCCAACACAAACCACCCTTACTCTAGGCCTATTCAAACTATCTAACATAATATCAGCACAAAGGAAGAACCAAAAATAGCTACTATAGGTAACTATTGGACTAACACATAAGTTTCAAAGATATTTAAGTTGTTAAAATAATACCAATATGTCCTTCCAAGAAAATACAATGATATGAAAGGATTTCATCCGTCCCTAGGTAAGATGCATATTAAATTAGTTGATGACACTCACCCAATCAAAAAAATACCATATCAGATGAATCTTAATCTACGGGTATGCATAAAGGAATAAATTGATAGTATGAGGTGCACTAGAGTAATCACCCTAATTTATGAATCTAACTAGGTCATCCCCCTATTGATAAGTATAAATAAATATGGATGCATCAAAATTTGTGTTGATTACCAGGTACTTAATGCATCTTGCATCACTAATCCCTTCTCAACACCATTCAAAAAATAAATATTTGAAGGCATCATTGGGTGTGAAATGTATACTTTCAAAGATGGATTTTTGGGGTACCATCAATTTTAGACCATTAAAGAGGACCAACCTAAGACTACATTTACCACTGAATGGGGATCTCGTGTATACACTATCATTGCTTTTGGGTTGAAGAATTCACCAGTTGTGTTCTCATGTATAGTTGTTAATGCCTTTAAGGATTTAATCCATAAGTGCCTTCAAGTCTAATTAGCTGACAAGATAGCCTATGGATTGGTCAAGGACAATTACTCTAATTTATAGCTCATATTTGATTGCTACCAAGTCTTACAAATATCATTAAATCTAAATAAGTGTATATTTTCTACACCTTTCAGTGTTCTTCAAGGATATGTTTTTTTTAGGGATGGAATTTTGGTTGACCTGGTAAAAGCATATATCATTCTTTGCCTTCTAGTACCCAAGTATCAGCATGAGGTCCACACCTTTCTAGGACATATAGGTTATTATAATAAATTCATCTGTGGATATGCAAATATTATTGCACCTTTGGAGGAACTCTTAAAACATAATGAGCATTTTATATGGACTTGCTCCTATCAAGAAGCCTTTGAAGCCTTAAAGGAAAAACTAATTACCACTCTAATCCTTCAATTATCTTATTGGATAATCCCATTCCACATCCATGTTGATGCTTTTGGAATGGCTATTAGTATAATCCTTACATAACCAAGTGAAAGCTGCCTTGATCACCCGATCTACTTTGCTAGTAGGAAACTTACTCTAGTTGAGGATAATTACACCACCATAAAGTGCAAATCCTTGTCAATCGTCTATGCTCTAAAAAAAAATTGGTAGTACTTATTTGCAACTCCATTTGTATTCTATACAGACCATGAAGCTTTAAAGTATCTAGTCAATAAACTTGTGATGTAAGGATGCATCTACCATTGAATGGTGTTATTTTATGAGTTTCAATTCTCTATCATGGTAAAACTTGGAAAAAAAATTGTGGTCCTATCCATTTATCTTGAATTAATTTTAGAGAACCATCACATGTTATTGAAGATGACTTACGTAATGTTCAACTCTTTTGGGTTACTCATTTACCTGAGGAGTTAAAAGATATCACAACCTTTCTTATTACTAGCTCAATGCCTGACTATCTAACTCTATAGGCCAAAAAATAGCTTAAAATCCATGACACACTCTTTAATATCATAGGAGGGGACATTTACAATATTATCCATGATGAAATTATTAGGCACTATGTCATGAAACATGAACATTCTGAGGTACTCCAAGAAGTTCATGAAAGAATTATAGTTGGACACTATGTTGGAGAGGATACCATGTGCAAGGTTTTGCTAACTAAACTATGGTGACCTACTCTCTTTCAAGATAATAAGGTATTTGCTCAAAAATATGACATTTGTTAGCACATGGGAAAACCAAATCAATGATATGCCATGCCTCTGTGACCAATTCTCTCTCAAGAACCATTTAAAAAGTGGGCCATTGATTTTGTTGGCCCCATCACTCTAGTTGGATGATGAATAGGATTTTGGTATATCATCATAGCAAATGATTATCTCATGTACTAGGTTGAAGCTACACTAATGAGAGATTATACTATTGTGTACTTTATTTAGGAACATATCATAACTTAGTTTGGATTCCCACTAAGTTTTACTAGTGATTGTAGTACCCATTTCCTAAATGAAACTAAATGCATCCTACATGCTAAGTTCATGATTACTCATCATAAAATAACACCTTATTATCCATAAACTAATATAATTATTGAGGCCTTCAATAAAATATTAGACACAACATTGATAAAAATTTGTAATATTAGCTAAATTGATTGGGATGATAGAGTATCTATAGTACTGTGGGCTTACTGAATAACCTATAAGCTCTTAAACAAGAATACACCATTTAATTTGGTATATGGTAAAGAGGCAGTCCTACCAGTTGAGTTATTGGTACCATCTCTTCATATTATTCATGTTGGATAATTAGATGAGGAGTCATCCTTGAAGGCATGCCTAGATACTTTTTTACATCTAGATGAATCCTGGTTCCTTACTCATTGGAGTTAGGATGTGGAAAATCACAAACAAAAAGCATGGCATGATTGACACATCAAGCATAAAAAATTTACCCTTGGAATGAAATTCATATTATATGAATCCAATTTCACACACCATTATAGAAAACTTTGAATTCACTAGGATGGACCTTTTTAAATTCATATCATTCGACCTACCGGTACTTATCCATTACAAAGGTTTGACTGCCAATTTATTCTTGGGCATTACAATGGAAGCCAACTCTAGCCATATTTCACCATTGAATAGTTAAACATTTTTTAATAATAAGGTTTATTCCATTAGTATAGTATTTCCTATTTTCAATAAAAACATTATTATTCTTGTGCACAACATTTCTTTAATATAGAGTAGCTTCATGTTGTACTTGTATTTTTCATGGAGGACCATGATATAGTTTTAGTGTGGGGTAAAAGGTATCTGAATTCATGATTAAATATAACCATGAAAATTAATTAATGCATGCAAGGTACTTAAGGCATGAAAGTTATTTAAAGAACTCGAACTACATAGCCCAAGGATAGAGTGTTCCCTTCAAATAGTGAAATTTTGAAATAAAAAAGAATAGTTATCTTTAACTCCAAAGAAGAGCATGGGGCATAGTTTTATTCCACTTTAAAATAAGGTACGAGATGGGACATGTCATTAATTTGAAAAAATAGTGGTTACAATAAATGTGCCAACATCATGACAAGACAATTTTATTAAATACATTTATGGTAAGAAGTGACGGTCAAAGAATGGTGGCCGTTAAAAATGCATTTATGATAAGTGATGGAATAGAGGATAGGAGATATTAAATGTGGGTTAACCTCATCAATCCTATAAAAATATAAGTGAGCTCATTTTTACATTTTACCTTTGCTTTCATTTGAGATTATAGATCTGAGAGAGAAGAAATACCAGAGTTGAGAGTGAAGAAATTAATTTTGATTCCAGAGTGAGTATATGAAGCATCACAAGTCTATAAAAAGGTATTGAGTAGAGCATCAAGATACATAATAGACACATAGGTTAAACTCCAAGACATGAACATGGAAAAGAAGACTTTTAGTTATAGGTTGAAGGGGTAGAAGTATGCCATTAGAGGGTAGTGAAGCATGAAAATTCAAAGTTACCAACATAATAATCACATATTCCTTTGAGAACCTTGGATGATTGTGACTCAACCTTTAGGCTCCATGGAGGGTGATAAAACCTAATAATAAGGGCTTAATAACTAATCTATTTTTGTGATACCAAAGGAAGAGTAAGTAATTTTATGATAAGTAGTATTTATCAGAGAATAAACACCTGAAGAATAGGCACAACATGCAAAAAAAGAAGAAGCTAGTATAACACACCAGGCAAAGAAAACACAATCATCTCCACCCTCGCCATTGATGATTTAAGAGATGAAATACCTAGATATGGTGTTGCATGTGGAGAACGAGGTCTCCAAGGTACTTACTTGAATATGTTTTTATTAGAACCATCATCAACCTAGGAATGAGTTTGAACTATAGAATGACTACTAGGTTGAGCACTAGAACACCAAGAACTAATTAGTGTATGACCTCAATTCTTCAATACCTTGCATGTTATAGGGTTTTTCCAATTTATTTAATTTTCCTTAATTTTTAAAACCCATAGAGTTAATCAACTTCCTACTCTCACACATCCATGAGGACTACCTCTACTTCACCAGGTGTAGCATGGATATCACACTTGAAAGGATAAGCACGGTAGTAGGGCTGTAGTGTTTGGGGTTGGATGTAGCATATGACTTAGGAGACATCTATGAGATCTAAAAGATAGCTATGACATTGGTATATCAAAATTAGGGCCACACCATGCACATCAAAAACCTACAAGATCCTACCCTCCAAGTTATGGTGCATATTATATTAACCAAGGTTGGTGGCATTGATTAGTGGAAAGAGGTATATATGGCCCACCTATTTATCACCAAATTATAGATGGATTGAATTATAATTAGGCTATGTAATTTATCCAAAAAATCATTGAGTATGTGGAGAAGGCCCATCAATTACATGTTTATAGGTTTCCATGTGGAGTATTTTTGTTATTGATGGTGTTTGATGAGATTAGTGTACTTGATTATACCATAAGATCACTAAAATGGGCATACCCACCCAACAATAATTTCCTTGATGAGTGTTATAAGGCATTCACTTGCCTAGGGCATATCACCCTCACATACAAAATCAAAATGAAGTCTTGGTTTGATGGGATGAAGGAGGCATTTAGGAATGAATGGTGCATTATGAAGGATTTGGCCACCTTGGTTGGTGAGTAAGCTTAGTTCACTATGAAGCATCACTTCTATAGCACATATTAATCTGGTCCCTTATGAATAACTTTCTACATGGATGAAGTTACCTTATGGCTTTTTTGCAAGATACTTCATTGATTCAGTGAACCATAATTATGATGCAAAGCTTATTGCTTTGGAGATAGATAAAATTAACTTGGAGGTTCACACTCTATAGAAGATGTATGTCTATCCATGCAAGAAGGCCTACAAGGACAAGAAGGAGATTGACCAAAGGGATATCAAGGTCAAGCCAATACTAGTGGTAGAATAGGTACATAATCTATTCTATATGCTAAGGCCCAAACATAAGAGTTCAAAGGGCATAGAACATACATAGGAAAATCTCCCACCAGTACCTCCCTTGAAAAATAAGAAGTGGATTGGGTATGATGTTGGCACAAGCTCACAGTAGGTTCCTCAAAAATGGTATAATATTTCCCAATCACTATATCCTAGCCCTTCTTGACCAAGACCTTCACCTCCCTACCCTTCTCCACTGAGACCTTCTCCTCCCCTCTCTTCTCCACTAATACCTTCTCTCCAACCTTCTCCTCCCGAACCTTCACCTCCCTGACCTTCTCCTCCTCAACCTTCTCTAGCCAAAGTTCCACCTCCACAAGTCCTTTCACCCCCACCTTATCCTCTACATATTCCTCCAACTCTTCCTTCACCTCCTACGGCTTATTCACAAGAATCATCCTCAAAATATTTATCATAAAATTTTGTACCAAAAATAATGTCAGTTCAAGATCCTAAGCAATAAGAACCTACAATATATAAGGAAGAGACTAACTCTAACTCTAAGAAGACACCCTCCTGGATGCGAGAGGAGGAGGTGACCTTTGAATACTTGGCATTATACATTTGGGGTCCATATGGAACAGAGGTGGATGGTGATGATAAATAGATGAGCATAATGGCTACCAATATCACTTCTTTATCTACTGATGAAGAGGTCAAGTTATTTGAGTGCAACTTGAATAAAGGGAAGGAGTTGGTTGGGTTTAAGAAATAACTTATTATTGATTCATTTATCAATATACATGTCCAATATAAAATAAGCATCCTTGATAGGATGTTATACTTATGGATGCACTTCCTTCCCAAAGATGCAACCCTAGATATGAGGCTGTAGATGTCCTTCCTTTTGGACATGTACAATGAGGAGTACCACTTTGAGCTCCCTTAAAATAATCTCTTTTTAGGTCTTGATGCTCTAGCATTACCAAAACCACTATCGGTTGATCTCCAAAATATCACTCCTCTTTAAGCTAATGTGACATTCTTGAAAATGGCTTTTAAAATCACACACTAGAATATAGTATCAAACTCTGATGCACGTGATGCAGAGAAGAAACATGCCCACATGGTGGGTATGTATGAGAATGAATTTTCCACCAAGAAGATGCTCGTAGAAGAAGTGGTTTCCTTAAAATAACAAGTAAAAGAGGCCACAAAGGCCAAATTTAAAGCATTGAATTTATGTAAGACAATTTTAGGCCAAGATCCAGTACTAGTGGATGGTGTGCCTCTAGATGGGGATGTCATAAATAAACTAGAAACTTTAGAAAATATCCTTTTTAAGTGTTTTAAATAGCAATCTTCATTGAGGAATGAATTATTGGTACTAGTAAATTATTTCACTAAGGTGGTGTAAGTGTGCAAGCACACCCTCGAAAGAGTTGGGGAATTTATCCCCATCTTATACAAATTTTTTGAAAGGCTGTCACAACTAAAAAAAATCTTAGAGGCTCTACTCTATATAGTGGAATCCTAGAGGTAGAAAATGGTTGATGTTTCCCTCTTAATAAAGGATCATGTAAAATAATTCAAGGATTTGTAAATAATGGAAGAGAAAATAAATAGACATCACAAATAATTGAATGTTAGTTTTGCATCCCTCTGAGGATAGGTTGTCAAAGAAGTCTTGACACTGGAAGAAGTCTAAAAGGATGCCAACTCATCCTTGGATGAATTGGTAAAAAATTCCAATGAGATTTATGAACAACCCAAGGAGTTTAATAAGTCTAATGTGGCCATTAAATAAATAAATACAAATTTGCTTGAACTTTATCACATTGAGACAATGTCAAGAAGTAGATCAAGAAGATGTGGCTTAAATTTTTAGTAGAGGCCACCACTGAGACTTAGTTTAGGATGGACTAAGAATGTAGTGTGAGGTGATGTTGAACCCAAATTTTTGGCTAAGTGTTTTGATATTTTTGCACAAAAATAAAATGATGTGGAAGAAATATAGCATAAAAATACTATAGCATGGAACTAGACTGGCACAAAAGCATCATGGCATAGAACCAAGGGGCACAAAAGGATAAGGGTACAAAGGCACCTACACAAGAGGACCTAGTCAAATAGTCAAACTAACCATGAGAAACCCAAGGGCATAAGACTCTAAATAGTAGAGAAAGACTTGGGGAGTACATGAAAAGAGGGATATAGTTAAGAAGTGATACTCAAGGGTCACCAAGACCTTATCTATCAGTTGTTTTTCACCAACCCATAAGGAGATAGACACATGGCAGCAAGGATCTAGCATAGAATGAGTATATAAGGGATGTAAAGGCTTGGGTCCTTATGATACAATAATTAATAGACCTCCATTACTCTCTATTTATAGAGAGTTCATTGGCCAATTACTCATGTCATTTATGTTGTAAATACTTGATCAGGTAAAAATAAGTATAAATACCCCTGTATGAAAGCATTATATGTGACATATTTTAGATATCATTTTTTAAAACATAATACAAGAGTTTTAGATATTATAATCAATTATAATGTTCATCTTCTAGATGAATTGATAGTTGTGTATCTATGGTAAGTTTGAGTTAAGCACTTGTTATTGGAACTTAATACGAAATCTAAGCAAACTTTTACTTTTTATAAGTAATAATTTATGAGATTCATGGCACTTATTTACATAATTATGGTTATTGAGCATAATAATAATAGGATCAAAGTCATATATCTCTTTTTATATGTAACTTGTAATCAAATATAAGTCCTAACCCAAAGAATATGATTGATATGTTATTGTGCAACATAAACAATAGGAACCAATATCTAGATGCACATTTTGGGTGAGTGTGCAAGACCATAATATTTCATGAAGGGCCAACATGAAATCTCATTGGGGCTACATTTCATTACCCAAAACATTATTAATAATAAAAACCCAACAATAATAAACTCATAATTTAATTCACAACTTCTCCAACTAAGTCATGTACATTTAGCATGCTACCAAGTGATATATAATTTAACATATACATGTAAAAGCCTATTAACATGATTGTACATATCTTTTATTTCCACACAAAATAATAAGAGAAACATGTAACTTGGTTTTATATGTTCACCTCCTACAGTCAACACATTTTAATAAATGTCATGATGCATGTTTGTGAGACAAGCAAATTAACAATGCCAAGCCATTATGAAATACTTCAAATAATTCTAGTAAAAAATCATGATTTAGACATAAAAATATCTTACATGATATGCCATAACATCATTATGCATCTACCAAATAAGTATATAATCACATGCTCAAATGCAACCAAAACTATTATATAAGACAAAATAAATTTCTTATTTTAATAACATCTAAAAAATATTGTTTCACTAAGAAGAACCATATTAACTTGTTGTAGTACATCTGTGAGAATAAATAAAATTACATAATCATCAAAAAATTATCTTGAACAATCCAATAGATAATCACATCTACCAATAAGAAGGTGAACCCATGCATACATTCCAATGAGCCCATTCATACGGTGGCCCTAACCACCCCATCCATCAATTGGATGGTGGATTTGGTAGCATAGTAAGTAACAAGGTTAAGGACTCAAAAGGGATACTAAGCCATTGACCCAGCTCACACATCAACAATCAATCAATAAGTATATAATAGTATTCATAATCCAATGGACACCAAAGAATATTAAGTAATTCATAAGGGTCCCAACAACTCAAGATAGCCTATTGGCATTTAGGTGAACTTATAGAAACAAATCAAGGCTGATTCAATTTTCTAAGTTTCAAACGGGCATGCTCATAACCAATAAAATGGTCCAATGTTTCAAATAGGATATTTTTAGTAGGTAGGTACTATTTATAATGAGCCTAACTCATTCATCTAAGTTGAATAACATTTAAATGATTCAGAATTAAAATCAGAGTTAAATGACTCATATAGTCATCATGGTTACTCAATGAACCATAAAGTAGGTAAAATTATAAGTGATGGGTTTCCAAGATAATTAATCCATTAAATGATTTTTAAATCAAATCATACAATGATACCCAACATATACGTAAAAGAAAACCAATTTTTAACAGTAGTTTCTATAAGCCTATAAGAATGTAGTTAATTCCACTAAAACATTTTGACCAAATATTTCTTATAATGGTTGCTGGTAAAGACACCATTTGATTTTGAATTTCATTTATCAACCAATGCAACCTATAGCTTCAAATTAGCTATCGTAAAAGAAAACCAATTTTTAACAGTAGTTTCTATAAGCCTATAAGAAT
>JARHVA010008912.1:0-102500 GCA_037957365.1 Torreya grandis | reverse complement strand
AAGTGGCTACCACATAGATTAGTCAAAATTTCAAAATTTCCCACTTTGTGTACCATGATATATGAAATAATTAATCACTTCATGGCCACACTGATATGTTTTAAATCATGATTCACATTTAGTGTCATGCCACATAGTACATGATATCTTCATGACTAATGGACAAAGTCACAGTCTAATTTATGTGAAATCAGAAATTAGCATGTCCATGAAGTCCCATTTTAATTTAAAGTTAAGATGTGTTCTAGGAGATTCCATGACTCTGTGACTTCATGATGCCATTTTGATTGCCATTGTATTCACTTTGTTATCAAAAGTATGTTTTAAAAATTATATGTGTTTTATTGTTTTTTGGTACATGATATCATTATGATGTCATATTATGAGTAGGAAATAGTGGACATATGGAAAGATAAAGTGAAATTAAAATTTCAATGGATCCATGCATTTTGTTGAGGCCACTTTGGAAAAAAAAAAAAACCTCCATGACTTCATGGTTTCATGATGATTTCCATGTGTTATCTTTTGATTTTTCATAACTATTAGAATTAATATATGTGTTTTAAATGTATTATCTATTGTGTATTTATTTATTTTTTGTAGGGAAGCCACTAATGTAAAGGAAAGATAAAGCAAAGTTAAAGGTTTGACGGGTCCATGGACTATCAGTGTTAAATCCAAGTTTCAGATACATTAAATGCATAATCTGAGTAATTACAAGAACTAAGTAGGTGCGTACCAAAAAGTAGCTAAAATAAAAATGAAACAACAATATGAGAATATTTCACAAGATAAGATAGGATCCAAAAGTTGTAACATTCCCACTAGAATCTACTTAGAATAACATGATTTTTTTAAAATTTAATCAACATATTCTTTCATTAGATTTCACCATGAGAACCTAATAAGTGATATAGATAAAACACTCTAAGTATGTTAACTATAAAATAAGCATGTGATGTTTATCTATCATTGATCACTATCATTAAATGCAACACAACATAACTAAATATAGAAAGTAATTACATATGTCTAGCCATAGATGGTACAAACATAAAATCATTGATATCAATGTATAATGAGTGAATAATTACATCTCATCAGAGATAATGTTTCAATAATAATAAATACAAGATATAAGATACAAGGCTTCATAGAGCAAGAGTTCTTGAACTCCAATATTTGTGGTAATCTCAAGTGTAGTATCCAAATAAGTACTATTATAGGGAGGGAGAGCATCATCTGAGTGCATTTTTACACCAACCATGAACCATCAATCCCATGTAAAATATTCCATTAGGTAATGGCCCTCCCTTAATGTATGAGTATATTTTGATGGTGCAATAATCTAGAGAGATAAGATAGTACCTGTGTGTTGTATGATTTATAATAACATAAAGTGTACCATAAAAAAATATATTCTAACATGATATCACATAAACATGTAAATCATACATATAAAATAAAAATATCTAATTAAACATTACTTTGTCAAAAAAATTTAATAGTTATTGATCTCTAGATCAATCAAATTTATACACACCACTTGATCAGATTACCTTCAATTGGTATTGGTGATACTAGTAAGTTAGTGAAGTTCATCTCACTACTTAGTACCAACAATATGAGATTTGGTTAACATGAATATAACCAACAGATTCATATAGATTACTTCCTACTAGTAGTCATAAAACATATTAAACATAGGAATAATCAAAATTCATACATTTAATCTATCAAATTTATGAATGAATTTTCACTATACGATTTATAACATAACAATAAGCATAAAAAATACAGTCTATACCACCCAGATATAATCTAAATTTAGACTACATATTTTTAATTTTTTTAAGTAGATTCAAATATATATACATTCTATGGCAAGCCATAATATCACATTCTATCATTTTTATGTACACACTACTCAATTTCAACAACCAGTCATAATATAAAAAGTTATATTTTTCATGAAATATAATCTTTTGCTTAAACAACTTGTTATATTTTTTAGTAGATTACATTCATAAAGTTATAGTTTCCTTATAGTCAAATGTTAATGGTAATGGCACAGTATATTATGGATAATTTATTATAGATTCAAATCATTTACATGGCATGGAAAACATTTACTACTTTCATAAATCATTTATATATTTTGACAATGATGTTTCTTAGCTTGTAGAATTAAGTTAGTTCAATGTGGTGTGATAATAACCTATTCTCCATGTCTATAATGAAAATAGATTCACATAAAATAATTTGGACATCTTTTATAGGCATTCATGCCTCAAGTTAATTATGGTAAGCATCCTATTAAATGGTAATCCTTATTCATAGTTGGTTAAGTTATTTTATGTATTAGTTGAAACTAAGAAGGCTCATATTCCTGATTGTGTAGTGGAAAGATTGAGGCACCTTGTAGTGTGAATTAGTAATGAGTTTCCTGTATAGGTATTCAGTGCTAAATTTTTGTGATCTTATTTATCTATTTAATGAAGACTACATTGAATGTTGGAGTTATACACAGTCTTATCTAGAGGATTAAATCCATCTACATCTATAATTCTCTTAACATTTTACTCTTAGTGTTATACAACTAATCCCATAATGGTCGGTGTGCTCAAATAAGTATCCATGTAGTATTAAATGGACTACATAAGCTATATTGGGTCATGGATTCTAGCTCAAGCCAAATCTTTTCATAGTATGATTTAGTGAAGATAAACCCGACTAAATCTTATGCCTTTATATTTATTTTTGGCACTTTAAGAAAAGTTGATAATGCCTAAAAGTGTATAAAATGACTTATAAAACTAGACAAGGTCTTAATCAATGTGTATGTACCAATGAAATCTCACCCTAGTCACACATTTAAAAATATACAAGAGCCAACATCTTATATTACATAGTTTTCCATCCTACATAGTTTGTTATTATATTAATGATAGATTTTTATTCTGATTAACACATAGTCCATGCATATATTCCTATCCATGGTTTTGATAAGACATAAACCCATCCATATATTAAGATATCACATTTTTTTATATCTCGTTATGAAACATAATAAATAACATAGATTACTATTTTGATGATCATTAACCACACAGTCTGTTCATATCCATTCATTGGTTTCATGATGGATGTTAAACACACAGTCCATTCATATTCCTTCATCAATTTCATCATTAAACACACAATCCTTAGAACATTAAAAATATAGTTAGTTGTATGTATATATATATAGGAAGTTCTCTATATTGGACGCAATAATCTCAATTCGTACTTATACCTATTGCCATTTTTTTAGATGTCATATGCACATAATATATACTTAACTATTTTTAGATGTTTTCTTTCTTTTTATATATCATTGTATATATATGTTTTGCTATATTTGTATGATGAATATTCACACAGTTTGATGATTTAACTAACATTACATACACATTTTCATACTTGTATAATCTCAAGGTTTGATTTGAAAATACACATGGTTCACTAGTTAAATGTAGATCAACACACATAATTTTTATAAGTTTAAAACAATTAACATCACTAACCTTAGCACCCAAATGATACCAAAAGCTCCATGCCTTCCTTTTCTCTATTCTAATTCTTCTCTTCTTTGCTTGTTGATCTCTTCTTCTCTACCATGTGTTTCCCACTTTTCTTCTCCACTTCATGTTCTCCTCTTATCCTTTTTCCTTTTCCTATGCTGCCAACTTTCCTTTCTTTTCTTATTTTTTTAAATGACTTTCTCCTTTTTTTAAAGCTCACTTTTACTTTAACATGTCATTAATTTTTTCTAAATTCCCTTAATTTCTACTTTATTCACTTTATTTCATAATTATAACATAATATAATCCAACTACTAAGTATAACATAATTACTAATTATAATATAATACCATTATTTTATTTGTTTTGCTCCATGTATTATGCTTTTCCTATTTACATACTTTTTTAATGACTTAATAATAATATGACTTAATAATAAATAACCACATAGTATAATAATGACTTAATAGCAACATGACTAATATAAATTCATTTACATTCTGTTATCAGAATGGTAAATCATAAACTATTACACCAATTCAAATTATGACAATGTAATTATTTTTTGATATAGATTATCTATATCTTTATTTATCTATATATATTAAGGTGTTAAGCCACATAATGGCATTTTCCAATATCATAAAGATAACCAGTTAATGCTCTCAAAAATTACAAAGACACAATGGTTAGGCTATATATGGTAGTAATCAAGTCATGCAAATTTACATTCAATCACGAATCCCATAACATGATATAATCATGACATAAACACAGAGTACCACAATGTAATCACATGATATTAATTCTACATAAGTATTAAATTGAGATAATAGACAACAAACATGCATAAACAATTATCTAAATGTAGACAACATCAAAAATGTACTAATACTAATAATTCAAACTATGCATATAATAAGTGCCATTAACATGGTGTGTGTATGGGGTTTAGTTGTTTCTCTATCATCCCCTAACACCTTCATCTACACCACCCTCTTCGATGATGCTCTCCCTCTATCATGCTATGAGGGATGAATCTCTCCTACATTAAACACATGACAAGACGTTATTTAATCCATAGCATTGTGACATATATCATAAAATATTATTTTAATAACAAATCAATATGATCACAATGTAAAAAATATACAATACATCTAACTCATAGAAATTAATTCATGTAATCAAATCAAAATTTAACTATCTTATAACATCATATTAATTACATCTTAGTTAATAATAATCAAATAAAATTACCAACCATAAAAATCTATAGATATTCAAGTAAATTTGCTTAGTGAGAAATCAGGTTGTAACAAAATCCAAACGTTCATTAACAAAGCTCAAAAATGTGAGAAGTATAAATAGGAGAGTACTAAGTAACTCCTCTAAAAAATGTGGTCAAAAAACCCCTATAATATAATAATAACTCCTCCATAAAATGTGGTTAGTAGGGCCAATAATAGAGGAGTAACTCCCATACCTAGAATAGATGGTCAAGAGAGTTACTTCCTACTCACCTGGTCAACCTGCACATATAAGAAATATTCTTATTAAAAGTAAGAAAAATACAAGTGAGAGAAAAAACCCCATAACAAAATAAATATAAAAAAAAAATGTAACCCCTAATTTAACACCCCCCATAAGTATAACTTAG
Source organism: Torreya grandis (assembly GCA_037957365.1). Lineage (NCBI taxonomy): Eukaryota > Viridiplantae > Streptophyta > Pinopsida > Cupressales > Taxaceae > Torreya > Torreya grandis. The sequence continues at coordinate 97,277 of JARHVA010008912.1, read as the reverse complement.
GTGGGTAGTGAAAAAATATGGGTCCCAACAACTAGCCCTGATGAGGTACCCATGTACAAAATAATCTCTCATAAAGTAGAGAAAATGAGAAAACTCATAGGAAAAAAATTGACCCCCCCCCCCTCCTCAAAAAAAAAAGAGACATAAAAATAAGAGCTTAAAAGGTCCCCCCTAGAAGATGATATTGTAATGTCTTAAACCTCAAGAAGATCCCACAAGTGAAGATAATTACTCTCTATGAAAGGTTTAGTGAAGATGTTTGGATTATGCTCTATCATATGAAAATATCCTAGATCAATTATGTCCCCATGAATGATTTATTTTATGAAATGCATGAGACTATCTATGTGATTACTTTGTTGGTACTCTACTAGATTTTTAAAAATTTAAATGGTAGTCTGGTTGTCATAGTAGATGATGGTAGGTCGTCTAAACTAGACACCAAATTTTTTGAGAATCCCAAAAATACAGATGGCCTTGGTTGCACAATTGGAATCCCTCCTATACTCTACCTTAGTAAATGATAAAGAAATAAAATTTTGTTTCTTGATTGACCAAAGTTTATGACTTGAACCAATGGAGAAATTATACCCTAAAGTGGACTTGCAATTTTGAATATCACTAGCCTAGTCTGAGTCAGTATAGCCAATCAAGTTAATGTCAATGCTAGATTTGTAATGAATTTTTAATTTATGGGTGCTTGAATTTAAGCTAAGATCCTCTTAGTTACTTTCTTGTGTAGCTCTTGGGGTTCATGTATGAATCTCAAGACTAGGCTCACTCCATATCATATATTAAGTCTGGTATGTGTCAAGTAGATAAGACTACTCCATAATTTGTTGATACAAAGTATCATCAACTAAATTTGAAGTAAAATATGCCTCAAGATTGAATACAAATATAAATAGAGTTAGATTTGGCTTACATTTATCCATGTGAAACTGATCAAGTATATCAAGAACATACTTAGGTTATGTAAGAATAATCCCTGAGTTAGATTAATAAATTTGAACCCCAAGGAAGTAATGTAACAATCCCAAGTATGTCATGGAAAACTTATCATGAAGAGCCATTTTCACTACTATAATGGATGAATAAGAACTACTAGAGATCAAAAGATCATCAACATAAAGAACCAAAATCTAGAGCAAATCATCTTACTGTTATTTCTATACATTTAGATTTGAATGTCATTTAGTGAATCCTAGTGCAAGAAAGAATAAATATATCTAGTTATACCAATCCTAAGGGGACTATTTGAGGCCATAAATGTATTTATAGAGTTTGCATACAAAGTAAGAATCATCAACAAAAATTGAAGGTTACTATATGTAAATCTCCTCCTCAAGATTACCATGAAAAAATGCACTCTTCATGTATATTTGATGAACATCTTAATGATTTGTTGTGGTAATATCAAGTGTGATTCTGACTGAGTTCATTTTTATTATTTGTGCAAATGTCTTTATGTATTTGATGCCAGGCACCTATGAGAAACACTTGGTAACTAACTACACATTGAACTTGTCAACAAACCCATTTGTTACATACTTAGTTTGATGCTTCCATCTACATCAAATTATAATTATTTTCTTATGAAGAAGTGTCAAGTCCCAATTATGATTCTTGATTAAGTATTTATACTACTCATGTATGGTAGAATCCCACTCAGGAATACTTGATGCCTCCCAAAAAGTTTACGAATTTTAGGTAGAGACATAGAAAGCATGTCTCTCACCCTAAAGTTTTAAATTAGTTTACCTATCATTTGAAGGATCCCCAACCTATGTACCCATGCTCTATAGTATCTACCTAGACCAAAGTGGTGCAGAAGTAGATGAGTTAGGTAGAGAATCATCATCCTCTGAAATGTGTCCAAAAGTAGATGGAAAAGAATCCCCATTATTTCTCTCACTACCATAAATGGAAGAAGTATCCTTAACCTTTGGAATGTGCTCAAGATAATCTAAATTAAAACTATGTGAGTCCAATGAAGTGTGAGAAGTTTCAAGTATTAAGTATTTGGGACTCTCCTAAAAGTGATCACTTCCCTTAATGAACAACTCATGTGTGGTCAAATGAAGAAAGTGATACCCATTAACACCATCTATATAACCTAAAAATATGCAAGGCTTACTTTGAGGTTCCATATCCTTTAATTTCTTCTTTGGTATGTGATCCATATATGGAGATCCAAAAACCCTAAATTTCTAAATTATGAGTTTCCTATTGTGTCAAGCTTCAAAGGGAGTGATACCTTTTAAATCTTTGTGAGGAACCTTATTCTAAATATAGCATGCATAATTAGTGGAATCAGCCCAATACCGAGATGCCATTGATAGAGTGAATCATACAATTATCCATCTCTTTCAATGACATGTTCTTGTGTTATGTAACATATTTTATTGAGGACTATAATTAACTATCTACTAAAAATTAATCCCTTTGTTGTCTAAAACTAATCAAACATGTTGTTTACATACCCAAATTATTAGTTTGAATAACCTTGATGAATTTCTAATATTGTTTCTTTGTAAAAACCTTGAAGTCTCAAAACTTGTCAAAAACTTCATAAAGGACATACGTAGCCCTTATGAAATATATATTGATAAAGGATCTAGATACATCATTGTGTACAAATTCTAATGCCTTTGAATCCCTCAAATATTTTCTTTTGTCAAATTTCTCATTGGTATGCTTACCAAGGGTGAAACCCTCATAAATACCTTTAGAGAAATGGACTTGAGGTAATCTTGTGACCATGTCATTTTTGTTGAGTTGTTCTAGGTAGTGGTAGTTGAGGTGGCCAAACCACTCATGAAAAATTTTACTAACTCCATCTAAATGAGTTAGCAATGCAGTCAAATAAGAATTAGGTGCAAAATGTGAGAAGGTGTATAACCTATCTTGGTGATATACCCTACCCATTGCCACTATAGAATCATTGTGAAAATCTCTAATTATGACTAAATTTGGTGAAAAATCTACCCCATGCCCTTACTTATGTGATTGATTGGGTACATTGATAAGAGATTAGTTGAAATTTATGGAACACTTAGAAAATTATTGAATGTTCTTCCACCCATTTTAATAGACCCTCTCCCTACAACTTATACTAAATTTCACCACCCAAAGTGATAGAAGACATGCTACAAGGTTCTAAGGAATAAAACTAAACCTATTAAGATCCCGTGTGGTGGGAAGAAACTAAGTAGATACCCTATGAAGAGTTGGATTTGATATTATGAAAAGAGCCTTGCCCTTTTCTTTCTCTTTTCCTTTGGATTTTTCCTTATAAGAGTCTTGACTTGATGAATTTTGCTTGATAGACTCAGGAACACCTATGTTGTTCTTCTCTATAAGATGAGTTAGGTGATCAATTTTTTTATTCATTCACTTGTGTTCTCATGCCCATTTTTATTTCAATAAGCACACTTAACCTTCTCTTTCTTAGTTTTATCATTTGAATAGGAGGTTTTAGTGGTTATTTTGGCAAAGGTTGATTCTTTTTTATTCTCTTAATCCTTATTCTTCTTATTTTTCTCTTTGTTTTAATTCTTTGCTTTCCCATTCCTAGAATTTAGGGCTTGAGTTTTTATGGACTTAAATGTGCCCATATGTATTAATTTATCTTGCTCTTAGGTCAAGTTCAAAACAAAGTCATCTAAAGAGGGAATTTTCCATGTCATACCTAGAGCACTTTTAATGGCATGGAAAGTAGAGACAAATATTCAATAGTTAGGACCTAGCTTAGAGAATATATAAAGAATAAGTTAGTAAAATTTCTTATCTATTTCAAATTACATCAACTAGAATCCCAAATACTTGAACTTAGTGAAGAAATATTAAAGGGTTTCAAAGTTGCAGAGACTCAAGTTAATAATCTCAGTTTCAATTTCATGACCTCTCATCACATATAGCTTACCAAAAAAAAATTCCAAGATGGTCAACACTTCATTGAGAGATTTAGCAAGTTTTAAGTGGAAGAGAAGATTAGGAGACATATAAAGACACATCAACCCATAGGCTTCATCACAATAATCATAACACTTAATTTTTTTTGCTTTTTTATTAGGTTCAATTTCATTGCCCATTATAATATGATGCAAATCGTTGATCCTTAATATAGTTTACATTTTTGTTTTTTATTCATATTAATTAAATGGCATTATTGGACTCAATGAACTTGTGTCCATTTTGATTAGAAATAAAGTGTAATGGTTGTAGATGAAGTTATTGTTGATGTATAAATGAAGGTGCATGCAGAAAGAAAGAGTGACTCAAAACATAATAAAGTCACCTAAATTATGAAATAGTAAACCCACCTCCCACTTAATGTTACAACATATGCACACTCAAAAGATGCCAAGCATAGCCAAGAATGTGTCTAGATTAATTAGTGCAAATGTTAGAAAAGACAAGATCTGTAAATCAAGGGGATGTTGGGCTTAGTTGATAATGTGTCCAAGGAAAAATAAGTACAAAGTGAGTAAGAGATATAAAAAGGATGTTTTTAATGTGAGGGGGTTTGTCCACCTACCAAATTAGACCTCACCCTCTAGTCTTTGACTAGTGAGGATATGAAGAATTTTTACAATTAATAATAATTTCTTATCTTTTGATAATGCTCACAATGTAATATTATTTTTATACTAAAAGTAATAATAAAAAATTCCCTCCTTTTACAATTTATTTATTTTTATAAAAATTAATCAAAATTTAACCTTTAGATACAATCCCTAGTATTTATTATTTTATAAAAAACAACAAAATTAACCTCCCCCATTTACAAAAAGGTATCCCCCTTTATTTAAAAATAAATAAATGAAATATTAATGCATGTTATTACATATAATCTAAATTTTTAAAAAAGGAGAGCCCCACCCATATGGTTAAAAAGGCAAAACCATCAACTAAATAAAAAATCATGAATTTTTGATAAAAGTGGTTTTATAACCAACAAGAGTGGTTTCAATGAAATATTAATTTGTAAGGTGATTGGAGAGAATTTGAACCAAATTTAATGTGGTCCAATGGAGATGTAGAGGTTGTGAAAAAATTTAGATGAGGTGACAGGTCATATGTAGGTTGTGATCAATCCATAACGAACCTAAAAATTATTCCATGGATTACATGGGTAGAGGTATACCTTGGACAATGAGTATAAGGATCAAAACACCTTTGGATAGGATTGCATAGATCAACATGACATAGATCAAGAGGTTAAAGGATCCAAAACCCTTAATCAAGATGTGCAGGGAGCATAAACACCGTGTACATCGATCATAGGCCATCATAGCTTCAAATGAAACATAGGGTACTTGGAGAGTCAACAAACTACCAGTTAGATTCAATAATTAGTCAAGCTTAGACCTATAAGATTCATGGAAAACCAAACATAGTAAATTCCTTATTCATGAGTTGAACACCCTACTCAACAGATAACATATTTTAGTAAAAATAGACCCATAAATTTTTTGATATTTAAAGAACCACCCAAAAAAATTTAGGTTTTTAATATTTCAAAAATCAACCCATTTTTTTTCAAACCCTCAAAAAAAATCCTCACAATACACTAAAAATTTCAAAATAAATCTAACAACTTAATAACCAGACATATGATTACTGGGTGGCTATGATACCATATCAAGGTTGAGTCTAGGTTTTAGTTACATCAAATGCACAATTTGAATGATTATAAAAACCAAGTAGGTACATACCACAAAGCAGATGAAATCAAAATGAAATAACAATGTGAGAATAATGCACAAGAAAAGATAGGAGCCAAAATCTAAACTTCCATTAACAAAGCTCAAAAATATGATAAGTACAAATAGGAGAGTGTTGAGTAACTCCTCCAAAAAATATGTTTAATAGGGCCAAGAGTAGAGAAGTAAATCCTAAAACTAGAATTACTAGTCAATGGAGTTACTTCCTAGTTACCAAGTCAACCTGCACACATAAACAAGCTTCACTGTGAAAGTAGGAAAACTTTAAGAGAGAAGAAAAATATCATAATAAATAAATATGGGAAAAAATAAAAACCCCTAATATAACATTAAAATAAATTCATTTCAAATTTTCTGAACCCAAACCTAAACTTGAAATAATTTTCTTGTAGTTCAACACTTTAGACCGCTCTCCTTGCATAGATAGATTTTGTATCTTGTTTTCCTAAAACATACATCAACAAGTGTGAACCTCAAAACTTATGATGCACCACTACTAGCACATCTCCCATGAAATCAAGTAGAATAATGTTAATAATTGTAGTTTTAAAAAAAATTGCATAACTAAACATTAATTGAAATATATTCTTAGATTGATAATTATGAAAACTAATTTGTTGAAATATATATTAATATTTCAATCATATTTAATAAATAATACCATTACATTATTAAGGTTTTAATGTAAGTCTTCCACATGTATGAGAAATAATTAAATGAAATTAATACCAATCTTCAATTCATATTAAGCATTAGTACAAATGTAATGTCAAGTTATTAAAGCATTCTTTAGAATAAAATTTTTAAAAAACCCAACATCTTAGGGAAAGATGATATGATGTGTTAATTTATATTATTCAATAGTTTCACCTTTAAGCATTCATCCATGTCTTGTTTAATTTCATCTAATTTGATCCATATTTTATTAAGTATCAAACAATCCTTATACAATTCTTCACCTTATTCTCTCCCTTAAGGTTTCCAATATTGAAACCTCACCTTTTTAGCCACATTCTCAACTTCTACTTTAATTTTATTTATACCCCATCTTCCCTTCACATCCATATATATTCATTTTTATTTTCTAGCCATACTAGAAAAAACTATCCCACATACACATCCATCAATGGATTAAATGTTTATTTAAATCATCCATAAATAAGCTCAACATAAATATCACTAATATTACTTGGGATATGTTGATTAATTTATGCCTTGTCTATGAAAATGTGTGGCCACTTAGATATGTTTTAAATCAAGGTTCACAAATTTTAACTTCATGCCACATCGTACATGATATAATCATAACTATTAGACCTATTTATAATATAATGTGAAATCCATTAATTAACATGCCCATAGAGGAGCCTTTTATTTTAAGTTTAAAATTTGATCCCTAGTATGTTAGCATATTGTGAGCATGAAAATATGTACATATGGAGAGATGAAGTGGACTACATGTTTCTTCAAATCTGTGCATTTTGTTGATGCCACCTTGAGAAAAAAATAGACCTCCATGACTCCATGGATTAATGATGACCCAAACATAATATTAAAATAATTTATTTGTATTTCAATGCTTCACAACCCTCTCTTTATTGCACCCCAACTTCTGCTATGTTTTTAAAACAAATATCAGCAACTTAGTGTGAACGCAAAAACTTACAATACTACATCACTATTAGTGTATCTCTTAAGAAATTAAGTATAGTAATGATAGTAAATGCAAAGTTTTTGAAAAATATTTTGATTACATACTTGAACCTTAAATGAAATATATTATTAACTTCGCATAATTATAAAATAAAAAATCCAAAATAAATATTAATCTTAAACTCATATTTGATAGATAATATAATTACCCTATTGATGGGTCAATAATAATAAACTTGGATACAAGCAAGGCTAAGAATATTTAATAGAAGGTGGTAAAATAAAAATAATAAATATCAATCTTCAATTCATATTAAACAATTATGGTACAAATGTGAGGCCAAGTTATTAGAGCATGCTTTAGAATATAAATTTTGAAAACCCTATATCCTAGTCCAAGATGATATCACATATTAATTTATGACCTTCAGTAGTTTTACCTTAACATTCATTACCTTGTTCAAGTAATGCAAGGTATGATTCAATGGCCTTGTGTCCTTTTTTAGGAATCTCAATCAATCTGCCTTTCTATTTTTTGTTTGGTGTATATGCCCATATGATGTTATCCACATCAATGTAATGTTAATTTCATATGATATGATCCATGTTTTATCAGGTGTTAAATGGTCATGATACAATGCTTCACCACCTTCTCTTTATAAGGGTTTCCAATATTGAATCCTCACCTTTTTAGCCACATTCTCATCTTCTAGTTTAAGGTATATGTCTCCATCTACCATTCCCATCCATATATTTTAATTTTCATTTGTTGGTCATACTAAAATAATTTATCCCACACATGCATCGATCCATGGATTGAATTTTTGTTTAGATCTTCCAAAAATAGGCCCAACAGAAATACCATTATAAGTTTGGATATGTTGATTAATGTAGTCTTGTCTATGAATATATGACTCATGTAATTTGGTCATATATGTCATTGTCATGTGTTTTTTGTGAAAATAAACCATCTAACATCCTACTTAAATTTACAAATGGCATATCAAAAGCACACAAAACATTTTCCAAATACATTATCTTTAGAATCTAGTATTTTCTACCTCCACCTATTGCACTTTGTTTTACTATTTTGGGGAAACTAAGGGTTTAATTTCCTAAATAGTAAAAGGGGTCTAGATTAAGGGGAAAATAGTAAACAAATGTGCTTTAAATAACCTACTAATTTATTAAATTTGGAAGTGCTTAATTGATTTCTAAAAATAGCAAACAAGGGGATAGAGAGTGAACTTATTTGATTTTTGGATTGAGATAGAAGATTCTGAAACTGCAAATTTCTAAGTTGACTGGATAGACTATCATAAACAAGACCTAGAAGTCTATTTTTTACCTAGATAGTAGTGCCAAAAACTAGACACTTGGAGGTCTAGCGCTATAGTCCTATTTTGGTGTTATAGTCTCTCTGATCTACTTCTTCTAAGACTTCTAGGATCTATTATGATACTTTGAGAGGTTCTATGTCTATAATCTAAGGTCTCAATAATTCATGAAGCTCTGTGTGCAAATGATTCTATTTCTAGGGTCCTAGTTCCTCCTTAGGCTTGACAAGTGGTCTTGAATTAGCTAGAAAAATGGGTTAGTGTGTATTATGCATTGAACGTATGATTATACCCCATGTGTGGGCACGCTACCTACATACCAATACTTCAAGGAGGGATCAAGGCCAATGTATTTCTCCCAAATTGAATGTGTATTATGTAATCTTGTGTATGCAATGCAAGTATTATGTGAATTTGGGCAAGCTTGAGATGACTTGTGACTTGTGCAGGAGCTTAAATAGGCTAGAAATAGCAGTGGTTGGTTATATGTAGAGAATAAGAAGATTTGCTTAAGTGTGCTTAGTGTATTTCTAACTCATGCCTTTTGAATCATTTACAACCCTTCTAAATGACCCTTGAATAGGATTTTATATGGAAACTGATGATCTTGGGTTAGATGAATTCATGTTAGGCCGATAGGGAAAAAGATAAGGATCTAAGGAAATTTGAACATTTGATGCTAAGAGTGACATGGATAATAGCACTAGAAAATGCACACCCTAGGGTCCAACACTATAGTCCAACTTATGTCACTATTATCCAAGGGGATAGGGACCTTATGGGATAGGTATGTGCTTGGGAGAGGAGGTTAGGGCAAGTGGGGCTGATTCAAAAAGGCTTCAAGTGACTGGGAAGTAGTGAAAACATGCCTAGTGGGTTGTGTAAGCAAGCAGGAAAGACCTATGGTTTGGTTATCATGAGTTATGCTCAAGTTGTAAAAATTGCATTTTTATGTGATTACATTTGCTCCCCTTTTATTCTAAGTATGCATCTAAACAAAATATTAGGATAAAGGATAAAAATAAAAGTGTCCCTAAACTTACCTATGAGGCTAAGCCTAAGAAGCTATGTGATGCTAGATTTGTGCATGGTGAGAGCACGTTATACTGTGTGAATCTACAAACAAGAAAAGTAAAAGTAGATCAATTCATACTAGATATGTTGTATCTAAAATAATAACATGTAAAACTAGGTAAAGAGAAAGAAAGGAAGAGAAAGGAATGAATATACCTCATTGGGTATATGAACCAATACAAAACCTATTATGTTACTGGGTTGTGTGGAGTGATGTTGGATGACTACTGAACCAAGATTTATATTGATGGATGGGCTGAGTGTTCAATCCCCTATAAGGTGTCTCAAGAATGCAAAGGTAGGCCCTTTAGATCCATCATCATCAACTATTCTAAGTTAATGAATCATGCATGTGTTAATCGATGTCTAAATTATGTGCTCAATCCCTCTAAATAGTTGGCTCAAGAATATAAAGGTTAGCTAGACCTTTGGCTCCATCATTCTCTCATGATGTGAAGCTAAATAGAAAGATATCAATATAAGATAAATGTCATATGAGATGGATCATAAAGTTGATGAACATGTTGTAATTTGATAATATTAGCATAGATAGCTTAATGTAACTAGAAACTAGGCCAATATTGGCCACTTTAAAAGATATAGATTGGAACTTGTATAAAATCCCCTCCAAAACTAGAATCAACTTGAGAACTTAGGTACTCAGGAAGAAAACTTGTATGAAAGTTTACTTGAAAGTGATGTCAACCACCTACAAATGAAGTAAGGCACACAACTACTAGGAACATGAAATGAAATGTACTAAACTCAAAAAATAGAAGGCCCATGTGCCACACATATTGCCCCTAATAACTGGTGTCTGGAACATAGATTCTAAATTGAAAGTTGTATCAACTACCATGTTTGAATTTTAAGTGAAAATATGTATGCCATGCATAATTTCCCCTGTATCTAGATTCTCTGAGTGGAAAAGTGTTAAAAACTACTAGATTTTAGATTGTATTATTATGGCAAAACCATGACTGAACTCACCCCTTTGCCTAATTCTAAAAAACTAAAAAATTTGTTATCTGGACACTATCATTAAAAACTAGACACTTTGGGGTCCAGCCCTATACTCCCATTTTTTGTGCTATTATCCAGAGCCAAAACTAAAAAATAGATTGTGTTCTCTATTGTCTACCTGATATGGCCTGCCTATACTGAATTTTGGAATCTAGATTGAACTGGTCTAAAACTACACTTTTTTATCGATAAAAACTCTAATCTTTGTAACAAAACCCCTATTTATTTCCCCCTCTTTTGAGGGTAGGAATGAAGACAATACAATTATTACCCTCAAAATAATAAGCCCTACAAATGTGTTAAGCTACAAAAACATTTGATATTGCATTGTTATTCATGATCTCAAGATATATCAAAAGTTGTAGAAAGAGATTGTTATATCTATAGGGGTATGCCTAGATAGATATAATAATGTAATATAATGTGTATAAGATAAATCTAGAATGTGATATGTTAGTTGTTAGTTATTAGTAGCATGGAGGGATGGAGCATGATGTCCATCATGGCATCCAAAAAGCAAGGTAAATGCATGATTGGAATCATGGCATTGCACACAAAGATAAATGATCAAGCAAACAAACATATAAAGCAAGAATCAAGAAACACAAAAGGGTGGCCAAGGGGCCAAATAAGTATGCAAGGCATGTAATACATGTTCAAATGCTACATACACACACAAAAGGAATAATCAAAGATTGGCACAAGGGCCACAAGCACATAGAAAGGCACACATAAAGGACATTGGTAAATGTCTAAAGGCACAGACATATAGATAGGAGAAAAGGACATTTGGAAAATACCCTAAAATGTAAATAGGAAGCAAATAAGAACTGGAAAATGCAAACACATCTAGCTAATCATAGTGAAGAGTGGAAACATGTAAAGTACCAGAAGAACTAAACATGCATATAAGTATAAAAAGTGAGAAGCAAGAGTATACAAGATATGTGATACAAGACTAATGTATATGTTATGAAATATAAAAGTGTGATAAATACCAATGGATGTCGATGTAACATCTATGTAAGCAAGTAAGGAACATACTACAACAAGATGTCTAAAGTGTGTAGTGTAAGAATAACATAACCTAGATGGTGTAGTCATGTAGAGTGTGCTCCTAGTGGGTAAATGTATCAATATGTAGCTGGAATGTTGACGTAAAATGCCTCCTCGATGGGTGGAGTAAAGTGATCAAGGATCTAGATGCACTACACACACTTAAAATAAGATCAAGTTAAGCCTAGTAATATAGATAAATCGACAAACAAGTAGCATAGAACAATGTAATTTAAGTCTAGCATAGTATTTTAGTAAAGTAAGAACATAGATGATGCATACAATTGACATATTTTTGTATTTTTGGAATAAGCTATGTACAATCATGAAAAAGAGGACTATATACAAGCAATTTGATAAATAAAATTATGTATAAACATAACATCATAATATAATAGATACTAGGCTAGGGGTGGGAAAGGATCCTAAGATGGAGGTGATTGGGGAAAAAAATGGAGGAACAGATTATGGCCATCATCAAATACATCGAGATCATCATCATTAGTATCATCATATACTAGAAATGTTGTGTTCATGTTGTCATCAAATCAAAGATGAACTAAAGGTTGCTCTAGTGGTGGAGATGTTGTTTTTGCTCTTGGTCATGTAGTCATGTTGGTGATTAATTTAATTGGAAGTGGTATTAGTGTTATTGGTGGAGCTATGATTTTAATAATGCCTTAATTTTATAGTTTATCTAATCCTTATTGTAAAGTTGTACATGAGTCACTATCATGGTTGGTGATCCTGTGAAAAAGGAAAAATGGCTTAACTTCCTTCTGTGATAATCTATTGATAGATCTATGTCATATTGTAAGAAGCTTGATTAATTTATGATCAAGTAACATCTATATCAAAATATGTGGTGGATGTTATGTATTGCCTACTTAGATCTGAATGACTATCCTTTTCATTTTAGAAGTGACCAAGTTAACTATAGGATGATTAATAAGTGTTCTAGAATCATCTAAATATTCTCATAGGCCAACTGGTGTAAAGTTTAATCCACGTAGATAATCATATATGAGTGTGGGTGTTGTATCATCATCGTCTGAGGTAGCCTAAGAATCTGTATCAATATCATGTATATAGGATAACTCTAAATTTACCACAAGGGGTAACTATGATATATAAGTCTCAGTAACTATAGTAGGAGAAGGTGATGATACTAAGAGATATCTATATTAGTATGAGGGGTTGTATCTATGGGAGCAACTAGCACTACTAGAATTACTATTAGTGATGGCATAAGTGTCATAAGTGTTTTTACTATGATTATTGGAGTGACTAGAGCTATTATAATTAGCTAAGAAGTTGGAGTTTGTAAAACATGAGATGTGTTGGTTTTTCCCACCTCATATGTATGTATTTTATCTAGAGGAATATGCTGATGTGGTGACTGCACAGTAAGAAAAGGTGTCCCATCTGGAAAAATAGTCGAAGATGACTCTATAACTCAATAGTATCTAAATGGTTGATTATATTTTGGACATGTGTAGAGATATACATCATGAATGAACTTGAGACATCAGTGTAGAGTAGAAGTAATGGCTTACATAGTGTGTATCCATGGTCATCCAAGTAAAATATTATAATGGAGAGGACCACGCATAACTTAAAACTAGGTAGTAAGAGTTTATGGCCCTACTATGATATCCAATGCAATGGTGCCCAATGTTTGTCATGGTATATCATCAAACCCTTCAATGGTCTTATATGATTTTTGCATGGATGCCATATCTACACCCATAGCTTGTAAGAATGTGATATAGCATATATTTATTATGGCACCACTATCAGCTAGAACTCTCTTTACTGCACTAATTTTAATTTGAATCTATATGAATAATGGTAAATTTTAATCAATAACTATCTAATATGGTGTGTCATCTTTATAAAAATAAATGGCATCTTTGATAGTTTTTAGTGTATGAACCATGGATGCAAAATAAACAAGCTCAGAGTTAGATGGCATGGAAGTTTGAGTAAGTTCCTAATAAAGAATGCCATTAAACACATTAGCTTTTTGGAGCAATTCTAACATTGAAATTTTTGTTGGAGTATTGTGCAACTAATCCACAATATCATATGCCTTGGTTGCATATGATTATGTAATAGGACTGGGTCAGGGACGGGATGGAATAGGTGGATTACAAGGTTCCTAAGTGGGTGGAAGAGGGATAATGGCACGTCGAGTAACAACTCTAATTGTATTATCCATTATCTTTATAGTATTAGTAGTGTGTGTGGGAGGAGAGTGTAGATAATCAATAGGGTAGGGAAGTGGGATAATGGTAGGTCAAGTTATATCTCTAAATTCATTATCCATTACTCATAGAGGATTAGTAGTGTGTGCATGAAGAGAGCATAAATAATTAATAGGGCAGGGAAGTGGGATAATGGTACATCAATTAATAGGTCTAACCACATTATCCACTATCCGTATAGGATTAGTAGTGTGTGTGAGAGGATAGCATAGATAATTGATAGGGCAGGGAGGTGGAGGGATGAAGGATGCCAACTGGGATCTCTAGTGATAGGTAGTAACCTATGGGATGGTGAATTCAACCATGCATTATTAGTCATTATGGAAGATTGGTTCCATGGGAGATGGGGCAAGAAGTGTCTTAACATATATAACAATAGATTTATAAATATCATTCCATACTATAAAAATCAAACATGCAAAGCAAAGACTGAAACTTTGTACTAAACATCATCATTCATGTACATTACAGGGCCTATTATATTTTCCTTATTATTTGCAAGAAATGTAAGAAACATTTGGAAATAAGTATCATTTTTGCAATTTAGTTATGTATGTAAGGTGATACCTCAAGATTCAATAGGACCTAGTGTATGCACCTAGGGATTTTTCAAGAATATTATTTGCACAACACTATGAACTTTTGAATTTGAAAATGATTTTTTGATTTTAATATTCAATCAAAATTTATAAAAAATAAGAGGAATATTTTAAAAAATTATTGGAAATTAAGTGATGTAACTAGGGTTTGAAATGATTTTGTTTTCAAAATTAATGCAATAATTTGAAAATTTTACTAAGAATTAGTAGATTTGACTTGAAATATATTAGAAAAAATCTAAAAATATTTCTAAAATTGCCATAATATTTTTCCTAGTGGTCTCGAAGTGGTTTCATGCAAAAAAGACCTAGTATGTGGAAACTAGGGTTTGAGTGAATTACTGAAAATATTGCACTTAAATTTATAGTTTACTAATTTTTAAATTCTATAAAAATATGGCAAAAAATCAAAAATAACTAACTCTAGGGTTTTTGTGTGAATATTCAAAGTAAGTCGGGTTCACTAAATGTTTTACTATTTTTGGGAAACTAAGGGTTTAATTTCTTAAATAATAAAAGGGGTCTAGATTAAGGGAAAAATCAGTAAATAAATGTGTCTTAATTTACCTACTAATTTATTGAATTTGGAAGTGCTTAATTGATTTCTAAAAATAACAAACAAGAGGGGAGAGAGTGAACTTAGTTGATTTCTAGACTGAGATAGAGGATTTTGGAACTACAAATTATTGAGATGATGTGGTAGACTATCATAAATAGGCCCCAAAAGTCTATTTTCTACCTGGATAGTAAAGCTAGAAACTGGACACTTGGAGGTCCAGTGTTACAGTCTTATTTTTTGCACTATAGTCCCTCTGATCTACTTCTTTTGAAATTGTTGGGTTCTATTCTGATACTTCAGGAGGCTCTATGTCTAAAATCTTAGGTCTTGATCATATGTGAACCTCTATGTAAAAATGATTATATCCTCTAGGGTCTTAGTTCCTCCTTAGGCTTGAAGAGTGGTCTTGATTCAATTGGAAAAAGGGTTAGTGTGTATTATGCACTGAACATATGATCACACCCTATGTGTGGGCACATTGTCTACATACCAATACTCTAAGGAGGGATCAAGGCAAATGTAGTTCTCCCAAATTAAATGTATATTATGCAATTGTGTGTATGCAATGCAAGTATTATGTGAATCTAGGCAAGCTTGAGATGACTCATGACTTTTGTGAGAGCTTTAGTAGGCTAGAAATAGGATTGGTTAGTTATATGCAGAGAATAAAAAGATTTTCTTGAGTGTGCTTAGTGTATTTATAGCTCATGCCTTTTAAATCATTGTTAACCCTTCTAAATGACCCTTGAATAAGATTTTATAGGGAAGCTGATGATCTTGGGTTAGATGAATTCATGTTAGGCCAATAAAGAAAAAGATAAGGATCTAGAGAAATATGACCATTTGAGGCTAAGAGTGACTTAGATAATAGCACTGGAAAGTGGACACCCTAGGGCCCAACACTATAGTCCAACTTATGGTGTTATTTTCCAAGGGGATAGGGACCTTAGGGGATAGGTATGTGCCTAAGAGAGGAGTCTAAGGTAGCTGAGGCTAACTCAAGAAGGCTTCAGGTGACTAGGAAGCAGTGAAAACATGCTTAGTGGGTTGTGTAAGCAATCAAATTAGACCTATGGTTTGGATGTCACAAGTCATGATCAAGTTGTACAAATTAAATTTTTATGTGATTACACACTTTTACCTAATGTTCAATATATGATTTTATTCATTTTTTCAAATCATCCATTTATTTACATTAATTGAAAGGTGTTAGAGGAGGCTACCCTTCCAACAAGTTTAGTTTTCCATTATTGCTTATACACTAGATTAGGATTGGACAATACCATTAGAGATATTTTATTGTTGATTTATATTCTATCACTAATATACCATCCACAACATGGAACTTTAACATATTTGGTTTGCTAATACATTTTATCTTGTGGTTTCCATCTAAAAAGTGTGGCTCCATGAAGGCAATGAATTTGTACACTTCCTCAATAAGGTAATGAGTGAATATACATGAAACCTCTTAGCATTTTATGTAGGTGTCCATGATATGTGTAAAAAAAAAAGTATCTAATTTCCATTATGATGATGTTAATCTTCCAAAACTTCCATCTTTATCTTCATGTGTGTGTCCCAATGCTAGGAAGCTAACATACACAATGTTGAATACCCTTATTATTATCAACATTGATACAAATTCAAATAAGGTAAAATTCTTGTTGTCACTTGAGGCATTATATATTTACAAGTACATGATTGGTGGATGTTTTTAGAGTGAAGTACTTGTACTAGCAACAATAATTGCTTCATTATGGACAATTTTTTCCTTATACCCTATACATTTTTCATGCACTTCATTTTGTAAAAGTGCATCATGAAACGGATACATAGATGATCCACAAATGTACAATATATCCCCATACTCATCAGAACACATTGGTAAACTTAAATGATAAAAAATGAGGTACTTATACATTGAACACATTAATAAATATTTAACTCCTATAACAAGAGTTACAAAAAAAAACAATTATATAAGAACAATTCCTTGTGCAAATACCATGTGTGATAACAATTTATAGATCATAAGGACTAACAATAAATGATTTATATTTTCACCCTCATCAAATGAATTATCATGGCCTTGTTTACACTTACCTATCTTAAGTCAAAAGTATGAAATCATTGTACCTTGTACATAGACTAATTGAGAATTTTTTGTAGTATCTAATGAAGTATAGACTAAAATGCAAAGACTTCAACAATTTTCACAATGAAAATTTGTATATGATCTTAGCTACAAAACCTCTAATTATTTCATTATATTTTATTTCAACACAAGTAGTTTACAATTACACTTATAAAATATAGCACATGGTTATGAACTCATGGAAGTAAATGTGTTATGCTTACAAGAAATGTAAACAATGGAAATACCAAATCAAATCATGCTCAAAAATAAATTTCATTGATTTCCTTTAATGAATATTCATGGTATCATGACATGATACAAGAAAAAAATTCAAACAAAGCATCCAAATATTTAGTACAAAAATTATAAAAACAATCACAATTGACATATTGCATTTAAACATGTGCATATGAATACCAAATATATATTTAACACTAAAGGATCCTCTTTTAGAGCTATGATAATTTATAGAAATAATTAATTCAAATTTACAAAATGATCTGAAAATGGTTTTAGTCATAGACTTTAATATTTACACAATACAAAACAAAAGTTCACAAAAATATCTACGCCAATGTATGTAAAAACCCAATTTGTTTCTTGTCCCAAGTATAGCAACAATAAATGTAAGCACCATCATAGACCAATTTTGGATAGATATCAATATAAAAAATATACATTTCAATCTCTTTTATGCATATTGGACTAACCATAATGAAATTTGCATTGTCTTTCCTCTTGAAAATTAAAGCAATAACTTTATGAATATATTCTACAATGAAATTTGTAAATGGAATTATATGAAAAATATAGAATGACAAAAAAAAAATCAACATAAACAAGAAACAAAAGGTATTCAATAGTTTTAATTACATTATCATTGACTACATGCATTTGAATTATGTGAATTTTGTATATTTTATAATAAAAATTTAGTGAAAAAAATCATAACTTTACTACTAATTATTTTTATTGATAATTCACTTTTGCAAACATGGAACAAAGTATTCAAATAGAGTATGCATATATATAATCAAATAGATGATCGAAGAAGTATGCATTTACAAATTTACTATTTCATTTTCATTTTCACATTAAATATAAACTAAGTCTAATTTCAAAATAAATTACAGGGAAAATTTTCAATCAACATGCAAATAAAAATTGACAACATCAACAATTACAAGTGCGGATAAGTTTTTGAAGGAGATATATTCGTCACATATAGAATAACTCAATAGACAAATGACAAGAGAAATTACATGGGTTTATTTGATATATTCTAAAGATGAAATGATAATAATTATAAATGTATCAAACTCATTAATCAAAACCCATGAACATAAGCTTATTCCACAGGGGAATATGTATCAAAACTTTCTCTATTTCTCCAAAAAATGAATATGGTCATGGCGATTCTGATTTTATACTAGTAGTAAATGAAGCTACTATAGTATATCCCATTGACTCATTTTTTAAAAATCATACGTGAATTCCAAACTCAACAATTCAACAACTTATGAGCACCACATAAAACTTTACAACTGGTACTATAGCAACCATTTGCATGTTTGCAGTGAAAATGGGCAACCAATTTATTATGGAGATAACATATGGGAATTTTATAATTGACAAATCCAGATTAAATTCAATTACATATATTTCAATCATATTTTAAAAAATGGCATGTTCTTATCAAAATACTATTTTCCCCTGCAAGCAACATGGTTATCTCTTCCACACACTATCACAAGAGTTCAATGAAATTTAATGAAAAATATGAAAAAAAAGAACCTCTAATTTTCCTTTTGAAGAACTTGGCCAAATAATGTGAGGAAACAAATAAAACCTTGCATAACACCCAATAAACATTCATCACTTATGTACATGCAAAAATATCCATTCAACATTTAAAAATACTATTAGATACAAATATTTAGGTACATGCCAAATTCAAAAATGTATAATTTATTATTTCAATAAAATAAATACTAATCAAACACTTTTGTTTTCTTGGAAAAAATAGGTACACAACATTTTTTTGATTACAAAATAATATTTCAGCCCATTCGAACCTATATGAACAATTTGAATTCTCCTAATAGAGTACTCTAATCCTTTACACAAAGCAACAACTTACTGTAGTAGTTAAAAAATTGAATGTGCATGTTTATATTCCCCATGCCTAGTATGCAATATAAAAAATATAATAAATACCATTATCCAATGTATTTTCAAAGACCATCTAATCAACGAGCTAATACTTTCAGTAAGAAAAACAACATATGAAGAGTACCTTGAAGACAAAGAAAGATTAATCAATTTGCTATCAAAATTTATAATGCTAGGCACTTTTATAGTGGGAAAAAAATACCATTAATCATATTACTATTAAAACCAAATACAAAGGTACATAAATGATTCACAACATACTATTTCCAAACTAGGACCAACTACTGATGTATATGCACACACTTGAAAACTTTAAAAATTCATTTTTTATGAAATGTTAACATTAAAAAATGTTTCAACTATCACAATATTTTGTAATAAATCATACGCCCATCCTCAAACCATGCCATAACAAATATATATTTCTAAAGTTAAGTATTCTTTACACTACACATTTGTGCAATCATAAAACAAATGATTCTATTGTTTAAAAAAACTTGGTAATTTTTATATTCAGGAATATGTTTCTTTGAGAGAATGCAACAACATATAAAACATATATTCCAATAGTTAAAAATTAAAAAAACAAATTTCAAAATTTCAAAAAAACCTATGTTTTACACTATTGAATGTGAATTCAAAAATTCTTAAATTTCTATCATTTATGTCTCAAACTTTTAGATTTTATATCCAAAAATTATGTGAAAGTTTGCAATAGTTTTCCCCCTTTCCCATGGATTTCAAATCTCTGCACAATAATTATCAAAATGGGGATGGAAGGTTTGCATGCCATAGGCAAAGACAAGCAATTGCAAACAAACATAAAATCAAACAAGACCATAAAACAAATTAATGGAAAAGATAAAATGAAAAACCGATTCTATACATAATATTGTATTTGATAAAAAAAAATAGCTTCTCTATAATTTACAAATTTCATTTCAAATACATTTGCATTGCTTAAAATAGATATAATGTACATTGTTAAGACTTTTGACCACATAGATGCTAATTTCTTGGTTATGAAAATATTTGTTTGTTTCTATGATATTCAAACCAGATCTCTTTCACTAAAATATCTAAATACATGTATGGGAATTATGTAAATTAACTATTACAATTAAAGCATGCAAATATTTTTCACTATGAGAATCAAACAATGCAATTTTTTTTCACTTTTGATAAAAATAGAAAGAAAAACTCATAATACCTCATGAACAAAATCAACATACCTCATAAATATTATATGTATAATGTGATTCACTATTTTAGCATGTCATACATCATTAAATTATCATGTAGTATTCAAAATGTTAATTTTAATTTGCATTTATGTAAACAAAATTTCATTTTTTCACATTTTGCAATGTTTAAAGTCTAATGCAAATGCAACATACCTCATAAACATTGTATCTAGCATTTTATTTTAATTCATTCTTCAAAAAATTCATAATTGCCTATTTCTATTTTCTCTTAATTGTGCTAAATGACATTGAACAAATTGGTAAGTTAAGTGATATTGCACAAACTATTTTTTCATACCACCACTTATTCCTACAAATGTGTTTGTAACATCTAAAAATTCCATTTAATTTTTTATTTAGATTCTTGTAATAACAATAGGATTTTTCCCATATATTTTGCAAATACTATTGACGTAGTGGATTGCACCCTGGGAAGGAGGCTGAGCTCCTACCTTCCACATGCAATAATGGAAACTCCCCTCTCACCTGTGGGACCGGTGAAGCTTGGGGGGAGAGTCTCTAGATAAGGGCTAGCTCCCTCTAATGTATCTTTTAGGTCTTGGATTCCAACTGATAACAAATAAATGAAAAAAGGGGAGGGATGAAAAGGGAGAAGGATGCTGAAAATAGAACCTAAATCTAAACTAAAAGGTGATACACCAAAAAAGGTTGATCCACTCAGCCCGAACATACACTTTTCACCAAGAAGAAGCTCCCATACACTTCATCTAATGTGAGAAAACTCTTCTGTATCAGTGAGTCAAGGGTCCATAGAGATACAGGGAGGAAGAACTATCAAAGGTGTTCTGAGACACACTTTGGCAGCGTATTCACATGCGCCCATATTCTTGTTGTAGACACTTCTGGCAGACCTGTAGAAGAGGAAACTTCACAATGCACTAGACATGTTGGAATCATTCTGTGAAAAGCATTAAAGAAAATGACTTAACACAAAAAGAAAACATAGACATATGTGTGAGTGCAAGTCTAGATGGAGGTAAAAATGCTAAGTCTCGATTCAAGGTAAAATCTGGCAGAGTTCTGCCTTACAAGCCCACGATATTTTTGGGTAGAGCTTTGCCTTAAGGCTGAGAGATTCCTCCTTCTCAAATGAGAATTTTACAATATATAGAAAGAGGAGAAGAAGTAAAGGCACCCCTTTTGAAAAAGACTTTTTTGGCGCCCTTGACAAGCTGGCCCATGTGCGTTTGTGAGTATCGGGAAGAGGAAGTCACTAATGTTGATGTCATTCTTCTTAGAAAAGGCCTGCTAGAACCATGCAGTCTTAACTTTGGTGTTCAAATGTTAATGTGAAAGCATGGGCCACACCCTTTTTCTGCAAACAAGACTGCTCCTTCTAGATATTCACGTAGTTTATCTACTTATAAATGTAAAATGGAGAAAATAGGTTGCATCGCTTACTGTTCGCATTGTTTGATGACCACTTGGCAGTCACTGTTCTAACCACTGGAGTAACTCCTTTCCCTTTGCCACCTGGACTGTTTGTCCACTTCTGCACTTTGTCTTTTCTTGGTTTTGTCTCTTTTTGGCTCCTTCAACCCTCGAGGCTATCTTCTTGGTGGGTTGTTGAGTTCCTTAGGCTCTTCTATTTTGGTTTTCAAAATCAATGGCTATTTCACCACCTTAAATTTGACATCCATGGGCCTATCACTATTTGAATACCAATGGCTAGTTTTCCATGCTTGATTTTGATGTCTTCGGGCCCGTCACCCCTTGGAATTTCTTTGGCTTTCCTCTTGATTCAGCCTTTTTGTTGCTTCGTTTCCTTCGGACTTCTACTTTGGACCCTCCCGAAGGGAAGGTGACCCTTCAGTTTTTGGAGAAGTGTCCTTCATTTTGGTTGAGAGTCCCCCACAAGGGAACCTACCCTTTAGGGTCCTTCAGCTCCCTTGGTCATGAAAACCTTCAGAGCTTTTCCTCGGATTCTTTCCCTGCAGACTTTTTCCCCGCAGACTTTTTTCATGGACTTTTTCCCTACGAAAAAAAAGTCTGCAAGAATTATCTTTGACCACTCTGCTTTCCTTCGAAAATTCTCTTTTTGGGTTTTTCTCTCGCAGCTTCCCCAAATTTCTTCAGACTTTTTTTTTGAAGGAATTCCTTTGGACAAAAAGTCCGAAGAAATTATTCTAGCCTTTCCCTTAGTCTTTTTTGCAAGATTTTTGTTTGTGGCCCTTCCAAATTCCTTCAGACTTTTTGTCCAAAGGAATTCCTTCAGACAAAAAGTCTGAAAGATTTCTTCCTTTGCTTCTTCGACTGCCTTTGAAAAGTGCCCTTCAGAAAAATTAGAAACGACCCTTCCAAAGGGTACTTCCTATGCCTTAAATAAATTTTTGAAGGAAACTTACCTTTGCGGCTTTTCTCTATGGCCTCTTTTGAAAGTGTTCCCTGCCCTCCACAAGGGTTCTTAAGTCCCGAACTGCCCTCCACAAGGGCACTTGAAATGGTCCATTTTGCGCCTAAGTGGGAACTTGCCTCTTCCTACGGAGTTCGTAGTTTTCCCCCTGTCGAGTCAGTAGAAATCCATGCCTACAGAGTCCGTAGAAATGGACCTACAGAGTCCATAGAAATGGACCTGTAGAGTCTATAGAAATCTCTACAAAGTCTGTATAAAACCTGTAGAGTTTGTAGAAAACTTGTAGAGTTTGTAGAAAACTTGTAGAGTTTGTAGAAATTACTAGACTTATGCAAAATCAAGAAATGAACTGGCTCAGAACAGCAGGGAAAGAAGGGGACCGATTTTTTGGCTTGTTGGGCCAAAAATGGTCAACAAATTGGTGAGTCCTAGGGGAACCATACTTGCTATGCTTAGAGACCAGTTGCCTTTTAGTCCATTGGGCATGGAGTCAGAATGCAGCTTTGAAAAAAGGTTAATAACAGCCTTGAGATATCCCAGAATCAATCATGAAGCCTTTTACCCCACACACAAAGGAAAACACACACAAGGCTAAAAACACTACTTGTGTAAATAACACTTAGGGAAAGCAGGAAAAGAGACTGAAAGCAAACTACTATGTACAACTAACTAGGTATGTTTGCTTCCCTCCTAGATCAAAGGTAAAACTTCTTAAGTCCCCTCCCTGGCTAGGAAATTTACGGTGCCAGACAAGTCACTGAATGAAATGGAGACTTGGTGACCTGCTCCTCTTGCCTGACACCTTGATTGGCTTATATCCGAGTGGATCAGATTCAAACATGCTTCCAATATATAAGTACTCTTTTTGTTCTTGGAATCTTGTTGAATGCTGGCTCTTCATGCTGGTGCATTTCACCAAGAAATCTGTCGCTGTTGGCTCATCACCATAAGCCCTTTATTGTCCATGGTCCCTTTGCAATGCATCATGGTTTGACCCGTTCCCTTCTGCTTCAATTAAAATCCTGTCAAACTCATCTTCTGCTTCCTCTTGGCCTTCTTGAAGAAGGGTGACTATTGTGATGTCTGAAATGGAATCACAAACTGATTGCTCATCTCACAGAACATCACCTCTTTGTTCAAAACTCTCTTCTTCAAGATTTTCCTCAAGAGAGACAAGCCTCTCCTTTTCCTACTCAAGGATCAGAGTCTCTAGTTGTTCAAAGACATCCACCTGATCCTCCTCCAATTCAGGCTCCTCGGCATAGTCATCCTCCTCATCGAAGCAACAAAGAAGTTCATCAAACAAAGGAGGAGAGAGCTCACCATGCTTATGTTCCTCTTCGTATTGCTGGAACATCTGCATCTATGCATGCCCTATACCTTCTCCATCATTGATGATGTCTTCAAATCGAGAATCGATGATCATTTCTTCTTCTTTGTCGCTCATGATAGTCTCTTGGGAAGCTGCAAATTGGATATTTTCTTCCTCACTCGCCTCCTACAAAACAAGTTCCTCCTTGAGAAGGGGTGAAGTGGAAAAACCATGTAGAAGAGGAGGTAGTCCTTGAGCTAGAATCGAATGATTCTCCTCCTTCCATTTGGTCAACACTTCATCTATATCAAGTGTGGCTTAATAGCTCTCTTGGAGGTGTGTAGATGGGGTGTGTCAGACATGGAATGTGCCATTGGGTCTGAATTGTCCATCACACATTGGCTAAGGAATCTCTCTCTGGATTCCAACTCTCTAATTCTTCTAGCTATATCCTCTTGGAAAAGCCTTTCTTGGAGGTCACAATCATCATCATGAGCAGGAGCAGCCTCATCTTTTTCAAGGTTTTGAGCAAAACCTCTCCTCCTCTTCCTTCCTACCCCATGATTCTATTGTTTCCTTCCAGCTCATGATCTTGGGATTAGAATTTTCCCCTTGAAAATAGGGAGTAACTTTATCCTCTCCAAAGTCCTGGGCTAGTTCATGACTTTCCTTCTTCCAACTTGGAATTTGGAGCTCATGTTGAAAAACTTGAGGAGGTTGGGGAAGATTTGGGAGGGTCTGATCATGTACAGAAAGAGCTATCTAAAAAGAGGCGTGCTAGAAAGCTAGGCACACAGGATTAAGAGTAGGATAAATTGATGCATCGAATGATCTAGAATGAGCAAGTGCCATCTGATAAAAAGGATTTGGTGCACAAGAGGGGGCTTTCTTTAGAATAGGAGGGGGCACACAAGGCTGACTGCCTTGAAAGAATGGACTCTTCCATTTTGATACCTCCTCCTCCATAGATTGCAAGGCTTGAGCTTGCCTGAATAAACACTTCTCTTTATACATCAGTTCCTACTGATATCCATACTGCTCATCCAGTCTGTCAATTTCCATTACCTTCTTCTCAAACTCCAGTGCCACCTCCCTTATTGTTGAAGGGCATCTAGGAGAGCTACTTGAGGTGATTGCAAGAAAATTTTGAGTCTGATCAAAGTCATATGACGAAAAACAAAGTCCATGATTCTTATCAGTGGGATTATACATACAAAAATAAGATTTCTTGATGGCACCTGGACTGCTTAACTAGCTTATTCAACTTAGAGACGCCATTGGTGTTGATGCAAAAGCCTTCAAAGGCTGGTTGGTTGAAGAACACACCAAAAGTTCTTCAACTCTTTGGACATAACTTGTCCTAGTTGGTCCCACTGGGCATGCCAAAAACTGTTGACGCAGTGGATTGCACCCTGGGCAGGAGGCCAAGCTCCTGCCTTCCACATGCAATAATGGAAACTCCCCTCTCACCTGTGGGACTGGCGAAGCTTGGGGGGAGAGTCTCTAGATAAGGTCTAGCTCCCTCTGATGTATCTTTTAGGTCTTGGATTCCTACTGCTAACAAAAAAATGGAAAAAGGGGGGATAAAAAGGGAGAAAGATGCTGAAAATAGAACCTAAACCTAAACTAAAAGGTGATACACCAAAAAAGGTTGATCCACTCAGCCTAAACATACACTTTTCACCAAGAAGAAGCTCCCATACACTTCATATAATGTGAGAAAACTCTTCTGTATCAGTGAGTCAGGGGTCCATAGAGATACAAGGAGGAAGAACTATCAAAGGTGTTCTGAGACACACTTTGGCAACCTATTCACATGCACCCATATTCCTGCTGTAGACACTTCTGGCAAACCTGCAGAAGAGGAAACTTCACAATGCACCAGACATGCTGGAATCATTCTATGAAAACCATAAAATAAAATGACTTAACACAAAAATAAAACATAGACATATGCATGAGTGCAAGTCCAGATGGAGGTAAAAATGCTAACTCTCGATTCAAGGTAAAATTCGGCAGAGTTCTACCTTACAAGCCTGAGATATTTTTGGGCAGAGCTTTGCCTTAAGGCTGAGAGATTCCTCCTTCTCAAATGAGAAGTTTACAATATATAGAAAGAGGAGAAGAAGTAAAGGTGCCCCTTTTAAAAAAGACTTTTTGGCACCCTTGACAAGCTGGCCCATGTGCGTTTGTGAGTATCGAGAAGAGGAAGTCACTGTTGCTGATGTCATTCTTCTTAGAAAAAACCTACTAGAACCATGCGGTCTTGACTTTGGCATTCAAACATTAATGTGAAAGCATGGGCCATGCCCTTTTTCTTCAGACAATACTACTCCTTCTAGATATTCATGTGGTTTGTCTACTTATAAATGTAAAATAGAGAAAATAGGTTGCGCCGCTTATTGTTCGCACCGTTTGATGACCACTTGGCAGTCACTGTTCTAACCACTAGAGTAACTCCTTTCCCTTTGCCACCTAGACTGTTTGTATGCTTCTTCACTTTGTCTTTTCTTAGTTTTGTCTCTTTCTGGCTACCTCGGCCCTTGGGGCTATCTTCTTGGTGGGTCGTTGAGTTCCTTGGGCTCTTCTATTTTGCTTTTCAAAATCAATGGCTATTTCACTACTTTAAATTTGACATCCGTGGGCCCATCACTATTTGAAAACCAATGGCTATTTTGTCGTGCTTGATTGTGACGTCTTCGGGCCCATCACCCCTTGGAATTTCTTCAGCTTTCCTCTTGATTCAGCCTTTTTATTGCTTCCTTTCCTTCGAAATTCTGCTTTAGACCCTCCCGAAGGGAAGGTGACCCTTCAACTTTTAGAGAAGTGTCCTTCATTTTGGCCGAGAGTCCCCTGCGAGGGCACCTGCCCTTCAGGGTCCTTCAGCTCCCTTGGTCATGAAAACCTTCGGAGCTTTTCCTCAAGTTTTTTCCCTGCAGACATTTTCCCCACGAACTTTTTCTGTGGACTTTTTCCCCGCAAACAAAAAGTCTGCAAGAATTATCTTCGACCACTTTGCTTTCCTTCAAAAATTCTCTTTTTGGGCTTTTCTCCTGTAGCTTCCTTGAATTTCTTCAGACATTTTGTCTGAAGGAATTCCTTCAGACAAAAAGTCTAAAGAAATTATTCTAGCCTTTGCCTTAGTCTTTTTTGCAGGATTTTTATTTGTGGCCCTTCCGAATTCCTTCAGACTTTTTGTCTGAAGGAATTCCTTCGGACAAAAAGTCCAAAGGATTTCTTCCTTTGCTTCTTCGACTGGATTTGAAAAGTGCCCTTCAGAAAAATTGGAAACGACCCTTCTGAAGGGTACTTCCTATGCCTTAAACGAATTTTCGAAGGAAACTTACCTTTGCAGATTTTCTCTGTGGCCTCTTTTGAAAGTGTTCCCTGCCCTCCACAAGTGCTCTTGAGTCCTGAACTACCCTCCACAAGGGCATTTGAAATGGTCCATTTTGCACCTAAGTGGGAACTTGCCTCTTCCTGCAGAGTCTGTAGTTTTTTGCCTGCCGAGTCTATAGAAATCCATGCCTACAGAGTCTGTAGAAATGGACCTACAGAGTCCATAGAAATGGACCTGTAGAGTCCATAGAAATCTCTACAGATTCCGTAGAAAACCTGCAGAGTCCGTAGAAAACCTGTAGAGTCTGTAGAAATTACCAGACTTGTGCAAAATCAAGAAATGAACTGGCTCAGAACAGCAGGGAAAGAAGAGGACCAATTTTTTGGCCTGTTGGGCCAAAAATGGTCAACAGATACATGCATCATTGAAATTATAAATATTGCTTATTATTCAATGACTCGTTATCTATCCACAACTCTCAAAGCATGTCAAATGAATGAATAATGAAATCCCCTATAAGAACCTTGCCAAAACCTTGTCATGAGAAATATTCCACTTATTTTCTTGCAATAAATAGTTTCAACATTGATTTTTATAGACCTTGTTTCCACCATAAATTGAACATAACAAATTTGGAAACTAGTGAATTACTTGAAATCATTCATCAACACAAATTATCTAGTGCAAAAAGAGTATAACCTCTTCATATTGTAATGATATCATTATGTCAAGGTAGAGCTACAAAATATAGTAGAATCAACTCTTCATCCAACTTTCCTACTTGACCCAACATTTTTTATGAACACCAACGACAATGTAAATAACAAAAACTCAAATGGTATGGTAATTAAACTATTACAAGAGGATAATATTATCATTCAAGAGTTATTTCCTTTAGAGTCTTCTATTTGTTGCTTCTCTAATACTATCAAAAACATATGCATTTTGATGTTCATTTTTTATTGAGCTCATAAATCTTGTCTTTAGGAAACTCATATTGAATATTTAGACAACAATGGTCCATTAAGAGATGCAATTAATGATAAAGATAAAATTATTTTTCCCGAGTTGTAGGTTACAAAATATTTTAAATATTTACTTTTTAGTTGCACTGTAAGGTATTGGTCATCTTGAGGCTATTTTAGTTTAAATTTTAAACTATTCACCTATATATTTTTTTAATAGAAAATGAAAAATACAAATGTTAAATAATTATGAGAAATAGGTTCCGAAAAATTTAGAATAATATACCATGGAAAATGGAGAAGCTCAAATATTGTAATAAAAAAAATTATTACTTATTAGGAAGGGCCTCTTCGCAAGATAGTTTTGTAAGTTCCTCAATATAATGTTCTTATTATTTATAATTTATTATTTTTTTATTTAAAATCATATATTATTACTATAGACATTACTAACTTTGTTATGGTGTGATTGGAAAAAATGAGGTTCTTGACAACACTAAGCTTCTTTCTATCCATTGTGTGTTACCTAATGGAATGAACTTCATGAGTTTGAGCCTTTATATTTAAGAAACTCTTAGACTCATCCAACTTGAGATTCAAGACTACATGAAAAAACTCTTTACCCAATTACATATAAAAGCTATCATTTCTCATCTTATAGACTCTTAAAACATTGGGTATCTAATGGTTTGTATTTGATTTCTTTTCATTTAATTTAAATAATGTTTTCTTATTTATTAAATATTTAAACTTGTTATTATGATCATATATAAATTGATTGATTTAGGTGGAAATGTGTGTAGTAACCTTTTTTTTTGTTATGTTGTATCAATTTCAACAACCATTTTATGGATTGTGGTTCTACGGATGCATGATAGATACTAAATTATAGTATTACTGATGCTAATT
This sequence comes from Torreya grandis, assembly GCA_037957365.1. Classification (NCBI taxonomy): domain Eukaryota; kingdom Viridiplantae; phylum Streptophyta; class Pinopsida; order Cupressales; family Taxaceae; genus Torreya; species Torreya grandis. The sequence goes on along the minus strand of JARHVA010008912.1, from coordinate 67,524 downwards.
GTATGTATTTCAATTTTTCTCAAATTGATACCTTTTGTATCTCAACTTTTATTCTTGCATCTTTCTTAAAATAAATTAGCAAAAGTAATTGTAAATTTTCAATGCCTTCAAAGACAATAGAAAATAAATTCCAATATTAATCTCTATTTTTCTTATCTATTCATGTATGAATGTTTTTTCCACGTAGTCGGTTTATGTTATCATTAAGTTGAATACAAACTCATAATCCTAACTCAATTGCAATGCTACTAGTCATCTGCTAAAAAACATAAAAGATAACATATATTAGCATTATTTATTTGTTATGTTATTACAATTTCAAAAATGACTATTTTTTAGGCCATGGTTCTATGATTGCATGATATCTCTAGGATGACAAGATTATTTATCAAAGATCTTGTGCTTTCATAGTCCATACAGATAGTAAAGTATTTTTTGGGAATAAATTGTGTGAAATTTTTATTGTTTCTCAATGTTTTAGATCCACATCATGTGATCCTTCCTTAGGAGGAATGAAGAACAACATGACCTTGCACCCCATAAGATATGTAGAAAAATGACTCCCTAAAATGATTAAGGAATGACATGTCTGTTGTTATTTTGTAAATTTAACCCAAAGCTTCTCCAGAATCTTAGCCTTTAAATATATATCCCCCCATTCAAGGTGCATATCAAAGATATTTTTGCTTTCACAGTCCATACAGATAGTAAAGTAGTTTTTTGGGATAAACTGTTTGAAATTTGTATTGTTTCTCAACATTTTGGATCCACATCATAGAATCCTTCCTTAGGAAGAATGAAGAACAACATGACCTTGTACCCCATAAAATATGTAGAAAAATGAATCCTTATAATTCTTAAGGAATTCTAGGGCTGTTGTTATTTTTGAAAATTTAACCCGAAGCTTCTCTAGAAGCTTAGCCTTTGAATATATATCCCCCCCATATAGGGTGCATATCAAAGATTTTGTGCTTTCATAGTCCATACAGATAGTAAAGTAGTTTTATGAGATAAACTGTGTGAAATTTTTATTGTTTCTCAATGTTTTAGATCCACATCATGTGATCCTTCCTCAAGAGGAATGAAGAACAACATGACCTTGCACCCCATAAAAGATGTAGAAAAATGACTCTCTACAATGATTAAGGAATGTTGGGTTTGTTATTCTTTTTATAAATTTAACCCAAAGCTTCTCTAGAAGTTGGCCTTTGAACATATATCCCCCCATATAAAGTGCATATCAAAGATTTTGTGCTTTCACAGTCCATGCAGATATTAAAGTAGTTTTTTGGGATAAAATATGTGAATTTTTTATTGTTTTTCAAAGTTTTGGATTCACATCATGTTATCCTTCCTCAAGAGCAATGAATAATAGTATGACCTTGTACCCCATAAAATATGTAGAAAAATGACTCCCTACAACACTTAAGGAATGCCAGGTTTTCTATTTTTTTTACAAATTTAACCTGAAGATTCTCCAAAAGCTTAGCCTTTGAATATATATCCACCCCATATAGGGTGCATATCAAAGATTTTATGCTTTCACTATCCATATAGATACTAAAGTAATTTTTTGGGATAAATTGTATGAAATTTTTATTGTTTCTCAATATTTGGATCCACATCATGTGATCCTTCCTCAGGGGGAATGAAGAACAGCATGACCTTGCTCCCCATAAAAGATGTATAAAAATGACTGCCTACAACGCTAAAAAAATGTCAAGTATGTTGTTCTTTTTATAGATTTAACTTGAAGCTTCTCCAAAATCTTAGCCTTTGAATATATATCCCCCCATATAGGATGCATATCAAAGATTTTGTGCTTTCACTGTCCATAAAAATAGTAATGTAGTTTTTTCAGATTAACTGTGAGAAATTTTTATTATTTATGAACATTTCATATCCACATCATGTGATCCTTCCTCAAGAGGATTGAAGAACAGCATGACCTTGCACCCCATAGAAGATGTAGAAAAATGACTCACTACAATACACAAGGAATCTAGGTCTATTGTTCTTTTTGCAAATTCAACCTAAAGTTTCTCTAGAAGCTTAGCCTTTGAATATATATCCCCCCATATAAGGTGTATATCATATATTTTGTGCTTTCACAATCCATACAAATAGTAAAGTAGTTTTTTGGGATAAACTATGTGAAATTTTCATTTTTTCTCAACATTTCAAATCCACATCATGTGATCCTTCCTCATGATGAATGAAAAATGGCATGACCTTGCACCCCATAAAAGATGTAGAAAAATTACTCCCTAAAACACTTAAGGAATGCCAAGTTTGTTTTTATTTTTGCAAATTTAACCCAAATCTTCTCCAAAAGATTAGCCTTTCAATATATATCCCCCCATATAGGGTGCATATCAGAGATTTTATGATTTCACAGTCCATATAGATAGTAAATTAGTTTTTTGGGATAAACTGTGTGAATTTTTTTATCGTAAAGTAATAAAGAATGTGGACCCACTTTTATTTATTTATCTTTGTTTATTAAGTTTTCATCTTCATAGTTGTGGAAGTTTTATCAGATTTCTCCTTCATATCAGAGCTTGGAAGTATAAATAATGATATTTTACATTTCTACCTAACTTATTACTACCTTTTAGGAATTTTTGTACTTATGTAGGTATTGGGACTTGGTTTTATTCAAAACTATTTTGTTCAAGATATTGGTAGTCAGACATTTTGTTTGGTACTTAAGTTTAGAGAATTTACTCAAATTTTTTGCATCAGACATTTTGTTTAGGATTTTGTTCTTTGGAGAAACTATTCAGCACTTTTTCACCAAGTTTTTTGTTCATAACTTTTGTTCAGATGTTATTTCAAAGTATTTGGTTTTCGAGCATTTGTTTTGGAGGATTTATTCATTAGATATGTTCATCAAAACTTTTGTTTAGGGTTTGTTCATCGTAGATTATGTTCAAGACTTATTCATCAAAAAAATTCTTCATATCTTAGTTTTATTTAGAATTCCTTCAAGATTTTGGTCATCAGGATTTTTGTTTGGAGGTTTTGTGTAGACATTTTATTTGAATGTTATTTCGAAGAATTTAAGTTTGGACATTTTGTTTAGGGTTTGTGTTCAGAGCCTTTGATTCATGAGAATTGTTAGTTTGGTCCCAACATGAAACTCGACTCCTGACTCCTAACTACTTAAATCTCACTAGACTTAGCCAACAAAACAGAACTACTTCATGACACTTACTAAAGAATGTAAAGACATGGATTCCCCATGAACTAAACTATTGAGATTTGAGTTATGCAGGTAAAGCAATTATATGAATGTTGGAAATTAAAAGGGCTTAAATTGGAATTGAATGTAAAAGGTTATATCAATGACTTATGGCTATCGACATGTTCATTTGATTATAATCAAATTTTGAGCTTACTTATTACTCTATGAATAAAGCCCTAACAACCTACAAATCCATTGCAAAGGAGAAACTAGTAGAAAATAATTTTGACAGTATAGAAAAATAACTTTGAGAAAACCAAATAATTTTAATGGCTTCATCATCCTTGAGCTTCAGAGGAGTACTGTTACCATCCCAAGTCTCCATTAAGGATTCCATAGAGTATATAGTCACCATGTTCGACACAATAATATTCAATGATAGGTATGCTAACTATTTAAATTATGGGATTCCAATGATGTTGTCAACATATTTTCTTATGAGGGAGATTTATCCCCATCACAACACCAATTGGTGACAAACTTACTCTCCTTCAAGAGATAAGGACTGCACTTCACAATAGCAAAGCTTAAGGTCATGCCATGTATCGATCTATTGTAGGACTTGTTCTTTACTAGTAAGGTGACATAATATGCTTTCTTACATTGCATAGATCACAAAATGACTATGGCTTGCATCTTGGGTGATGATTTCCAAAGGTATTAATCCTTATCGATTCTAGATGCCATATTTGATATGCATAGGATGGTAACATGGAAGAAGTATAATTCAATTGAAAAATTTATGAGCTCATGGCTTCTTATTAGGGAGTATATGGTCTTAAAAGGAAAATACCCCACCCCTATTATTAAATTTAGAATGGGGGTCTACATTGGGATGGCCCTATTGAATAGACTATATGGCATGCCAAGTATCCATTTTATCCACCTACTTTGGGTGCCACTTCTGAACATGTTTATGACCTCTGACATGCTTTTGCCTTGGGGGAGATTATTATCTTTAATCTAAGAGATAAATTTTTACATAAATGTAAATAACCTAATTTAGTAGGACAATTTTAAATGATGTCATACCTATTAGATATAGTAATGGGGATAGTGTATAGGGACTTTAGGGAGCTTTGGAACCCAGCCACAGACTTTATAAAGAATCACATATGTGATTATTTTCAATTCATGCATATATATACATATACCAATCATATAACCTAAATTATAGATGATGTATATCCTTAGGTATGGTAGGATATCCATGAGGCCCCAGTAACTAGGATATTCAGGAGTATAGCAGACACATTGGCACCTCAAAGTGACTATTAGCTATACCCAGACTATACGATGATCATGGTCACTAACAATAACGTCAACCCCCTATGCCTCCCTAAATACATGGCAGATAAGCTTGTAGACCAAGAGATCACATTCCAGAATTGGAGTATAGTTTAAGAACTCATAAAATAAAAGAAATGCATGTTTTACAGGTATCATATGATAACTAGCCAAATGTACTATAAGATGAGGAAACATTTTAGGGACATAGGCAATAAGAGGAAGCACTATCATTTAGACACCTTGCCTCATAGGGATTGAGACCCTCATGGTCAAATTCAAAAGCATATCTAGGGCTTTGGTATTTCATACCAGCATGTTCCCTATGACCATGATTTTTTTATTAAATGCAAAAAATGATGCCCAAGTAATGGAAAGGGCACAACTTTCAGGTCTTAAAGAGGATCATTTGAAGATTATTCATGGAGAACTTTTAATTTTAGTGTAATATTTACATACAAGACTACCACCCACTAGAGGATGGACTACTTAAAACTTCTAGGGAAATATTCCCCAGCAAAAAACAAAGAAATAAGGGTAGCCTTATGAATAATTAGCTCCCTAAATATTGAAGAATATTAAGATAGAGCCTAGTTTGAGTGAAACTAGGCATAGAAGGGCTCAAGAGGATCCACTTGACTTGGACTCCTCTGATGTAGAAGGCCAAAATCACCTAGTTACCCCACCACTACAAAAATTTATAGGTAAAGAGGTTGCTACTACCTCAATTCAATGAACCTCTTCTCCACCGTTAAAGGCTAAAATTTTATATAAGAGGAATCCAAGGGCTCCTCCCCTCATAGAGAACCCAAATGTTAGTAAACCCTAAATAAACATGTCTTCAGATCAATAGCACACAGTGGCAGAATAAGAAATAGATGAAGAGGAGGAATTATAAAGATTAAAGGCCCTAATCCTTACAACTAACAAAGGGAAGTCACCAATTAAAAATGACCAATCAGGTAAGAAGGCTCATCCTTCAGTCCTTTCTCCCCAAATTCCCTCTTTGGTTCCCATTTTTGGTTTAGTACCCCTCATTGTTGTCTTACAAACACCTTTTCTCACTCCTAAAATAGAGGATGTTACCTTTACCACTAATTTTTCAATTTCCCCCACAATAATAGCCATGTTTATTATTTCCACCACTGTGGAAATTCACTCTGGAACTGCTATAACCCGACCTACAACCAAAAAGAGGGCTTCTAATAAAATTAAAATAGCATTGGTCAGTTCCCAACTCTATGTCTCTTTCACTCAAATCAATCTACCAATGCCTACCACCAGCTCCTCCCAAGATAGTACTATCATATCCTCAGGGGAGGCCAAAAAAGGAAACAAGTATATTCAATCCACTAATTCCCCAATATGGAGGACCTTTGGATTGGTCAAAAATCATATGGCCCTCCCTTCCTGACTTAGTACTCAAAGGAGCTTCAAAAAAATTAGTAGAAGATCAATCGATGGAGGCTAAAACTAAAGATACATAGTCAATAAAATTAGCCCATATAGTTATCCCACCATGGGTAGTTGATCTTAGATCAAAGGCTTCTCAAAAGCCTAATTTCAAAATCACAGAATTACCATCGATAACCTTCTTGTTTGATAATCCCTCAAGAAGTATCCAAAGGGTTAGGACAAGGAAATTGGAGGATGAAGCTAGGATGGAGATCATTATTGAAGAAAGATAAGAATTATTTACCTTTTCTAAAAGGAATAATAGACAGTTGGGGAAGTCCCCATATATAGAGGAATTTAAGTCCCTTGATGAAAATTATAAGGATGTTATGATAACATTGTATGAGGGGATAGAGATAGCTAGTTAGGAGCTTGATTAAGAGCTAGAGAAAATAAAATAACAACAAATAGTCCATATACCTCAAGGGATTGAGACTGAAGTTCAATAAGTAGTATCAAAGTGTTATAATCCTCTTGAAATAATTGAGGCAATGAGGGTAGAATTGGCTCCCCATATTACAGAGACTCATAAATTATTTAATTCTTGGAAACAGGATGAAAATAAATTAAATTTGTTTATTTTTTATACTACTAATAACGTGTATATCCATTTGGACTTAATGACACTATTGGAGGCATCGAATGCCCTCAACTTGGTGGTGATCAAAACTCAAGAAGCTAGAGAGTGGATTACACCAACTGGGGCAGTAATTCCCAAATATCAAGAACATGAAACACTCATTTTACAAATCTTGGTAGAATTAAAATTAACTAAGGAAAGTGACATTATAGGCAAGCTTATTAGTATAATCAATTTTGATCAACTCCTTCTGGAAGCATCTAATAATTTCAAGAAAATTCTTCAGGGATTTGCACTTGAAAACATTGAAGCTGAGTTGAGTTTTACTAGAAAGAAGGTGATGGAAGTAGAGATTTTCAAGATCAACTTCCAGAATACTAAGGTGGAGCATGAAAAAATCCTCAATCAAGTTAACAAGATGCACATACTCTCATTACTAAAATTAGATATCATCATACAACAGCATGATGTAGGACACAAGTGTTATCTAGAGTTGGAGGTGAAGAAGAAGACTGAAGCTGGAACTTCCAGTTTAGCATAGGTATCTATAGCGATGACTCCAACAATCAGTGCATCCATCCAAGCATCTACCTAGCCTTAGTTCAAAGGTCAATTTTGTGTATCCAATACGAAGGTGTTACTTTTGTACTCATAGTATGTGTTTTTTAGAACTTAAGTATGAAATTTGCTCAAATTATTTGTAAGCATGCACACATTGCATCACAGTGTAAAGGTCAACTTTATTTTAGATAATTGTAAGATAACTATATGTATACATTACATATAGTTTTGAAACTACAATTAGAACTAAGGTTATAATTACATCATGTAATCACAAACTTTCATGCACTTGGAAGATGAGGTGACCTCTCCCCAAGTCTATTTAAACATATGTAACCCTCATTTTTAAGGGTCAAAAAATTCAATACATAAGCAAATCAATTCTTGATTGGCATGCATGTGTTAGTGTATTTTCTCTCTGTATTTTGTGTAATCAGATTTTATATTTTTAGTTGTTTAATTTAGTAATTATAAATGTGCATTATCTATAAATAATTCTTCTTGTTATTATTAATATGTTAATTTTTGATGTGCAGTAGTTATTGAAGAGTTAGCACTGATTATTGATTATTTGCAAGTAGGTTGACTGTCTCATTATTCTAAGTGTGTAGAGGTATTTTCAATGATATAGTTTTATATGTGTGTGGTGTAGCTACCTTATATACCTCCTTAGTTCAAGTCATAATATCTTAAGTATATGTGTACAACAGCTACTCCAAAAGGAGAAACCTTTGGCCTAGATCTTTAAGTTTCCTATATCAAACTATCATAGATTGTTTGACCATGTTCGTATGTGTGTGTGAAGTAAATACTAAGAAAAAACATTGGTTCTAAAAGTACTTATCCATGATTAAACCAACCCAAAAGTAGATTCTTTAAATCATAAACCCCTTTTCTTTTATGCTCTACCCGTCCCTCTCTTTTTAGAGTTTATTTCTAAGACATGCCCACTTTAGATTTGTATCCACCCATCCACCAACTCACCTAGTTTTAAATTCATTTTAGATATCATCCATCCATATATAGTCCTAGTTAAAAACCTAATTTCCCTACCTACTATTCCATCACCTGGTTGTTTAACCACATATCTACAACTTGTGCCCTAGAGTGGAGTTTACCTCTATTGAGATTCTGAAATGTTAGAGGCTATCTCATTATAAATTTATGTGCATAAAAATTGCATCAACATTATTTTTAGCACTATAAGGAGGACCTAAGCCATTTAACAAAAAGAGGTTAGTTTCTACATTGATTTTCACTAGAATCACCTAGAAGAGTGACCAGATCTAGAGCTCAAGCTAGTCTTCTAGTCTCGCCTTTGTCAAATCATAGAAGGCCTAGATTGATACCTACTGCCTCTATTAAAAATAGAGCCAAAACACCTTCCCCAATAAGGAACACTCCCCCTATTAATAATCATATGGCTCAACCATCTTAGTTGGTTGAATATGTTATTGCTATCCCAAGAGATGTACATGACCTATCAAGGAATCCTAAAATTTATCTACCATCCTTCTCTCATTTAAGAGGAAGAACGGTAGAAGAACACATAAATTATTTCAAATTTGTGTTAAGATTGGTGAATGTTATTAATGAAGATGTTAAATCCAAAATTTTTCCTTTCACACTAATGGATGTTTCTTATGATTGGTACCTTAATCTGCAAGAGAATTCTATTACTTCCTGGAATTAGTGTCAAACTACTTTTATTGCATAGTTTGAGTAGGTCACCAGCCCCAATTTGATATACCAACACTTTACTATCATGAAGAGGGATCCTAATTAACCAATTTAGGCCTTTAATTTAATATTTCATAAGATGTATACTTAGTTAATCCTGACATATAAACCAGTAGAAGTGTTGGCATTAGAAATGTACAAGAATGCTCTGGACCCAATTACTATAGTCTTCTTATGAAGGGATGTTGTTATCAACACTTTGGTATTGGCCTATGAAAATTCCATAAATATTGATAGACAACTTAATCCTCTAGTTCCCAGCACACCCATTATCAATAATGGCCTCCCATCTTTGAATCCGGTTCCACATGTGAAGCAGAACATCTGTGTGTTTAATCAAAATCAGCTATACATGCTGCCTCCTTTGAAGTAGACATCACATCCAAATTATAGTTTATTAAAAAATCATGCACCTAGAAATGGTTACTATAAGAACCATCATTCAATCCCATCCCCTACTATAATTGCCCAGGCCATGGATTCTATAAAAGTAGAGATGGATGCCATACAAAAAATGGTCCAAAAATTAAACAATGATATTCTTAGCATGCAAAGAAAGATAGGTAACACTAATTGCTAGAATAATAATCAAAATTCTAGGTTTCAAATGTATAATAAACCCTTAAATTGGCCTCAAAATAATATAGAGCAGTTCAGTAAGCCTTTGGAGATTAATATAATAGAGACAACCTTGCCCAATTGGTGTAGAATTTACATGTCTCAGCATGATGAACTTGATTGTGTTGAATTTTATGCAGATTTTGAGATCTTTCAAAGAGAGGTAGTGAGGCAAGATTTGATGCATAATCTATCATAATTCCATTAGGACTCTGGCTCTTCAATCATTTCTATGTTTTTTTAGACCCATGAGTTTCCTTTATTGAGCGAGGATGATGACGTACTAAAGGACAACACCAATGAAATCCATGCTTTCCATAAATTTTAAAAAGGTGGTTAAAACTTAAGATATAGGTATCCCTTCGCAATGTCTACTCCTCCAAATAATGCAATTATTCCACCAAATCCAAAAAATAATAATAATCCACCTCCCCCTTAAGGGAATGATCACCCTTAGAATAAGGAGGAACAAAGCAAAGGGGGGTATAACATTATTAAGGACATGAAGAAAATCAAAGAAAACATCACCCTTCATGAATTGGCCTAAATTCTTGAATAGAAAGAACTACTATGAAAGTATATCATAGGAAGGCCCCTATGGAAAAGACAAAAGCTCCAGAAGACAAAGGCATCTGACACTAATGTCATATATAAAAGCAATCTAGAGGTTCCACCCTTTTTACTGACCATTAGGACCTTTGGTAAGAATATTCATAATTTCTTAGTCAATTCTAGAGCTTTAGCCACTATGATGCCTACTTCTATTTTTCAAGATCTTGGCCTAAATCCAAGCCTATCAAAGAGAATAGTCTCATAGTTAGATAAAATAGCGGTACCAATTATTGGAGAGTTCACTAATGTGCATATCCAAGTAGTATTCAATCCAAGAGTATAGATGACTATCAAAATCCTTGTAGTAGACATACCTAAAGGATATGGATTGTTATTGAGTAGGGACTGGTATAAGACATTCAATAGACACCTCTAAATAGAGTTCTCTCACATTTGGCTACCATGGAGAGGACTTCTAAACCAAATCTAGATTGATCTAAAGCCAAGAATGAAGTATCCCATCATAGCGTACAATGTCAAGAATGAAGAGGTAAGTTATGAATCCACTAGCCTTGGTATTTATACTTTCACTATATAAAATGAAATACCAGAGCTAGAATCCCAAGGCCCTACCCAACTCTGGACTCTCCACTTTGATGGCACTAGATCCAAATAGGGATCAAGCATAAGAATTAAATTAATTGATTCACAAGAAAATAAGTTTATGACATCATACAGATTACAGTTCCCTTGCACCAACAACAAAGCTGAATAAGAATCATTAATTTTATGATTCCACTTTGCCCTCAAAAATAATATCAAGCAGTTGTTGGTTTTTAGTGATTCAGAACTAGTGGTCAATCAGTTTAAGAAAAAATATCAGTGTAAGTTTTCATATATGAAAATATATAAACATGGAGTATGGGATTTGATTAAATCCTTTGAGGCTATCAACATAGTAGTTATTCTTAGGAAGCAAGACCAAGCTGTGGATTCACTAGCTGCTTCGGCTGCCAATTTAGAGCCTCTTCAATAATCCAAGATAAAAAGATTGTCCATTGAACTAGTACTGTGTCCTTTTGTTCCTGACAACATAGATAATTTCTAAGTCTTCGATGATGACTAGAAAATCATTTGATTTTTAACCAACTCAAGACAATTTGAGTGCCAAATCATTGATGACAAAAAATTTAGTTATCTCTGCCAAGAAGAGTCAGGTAAGGAAGGTGTAGTCCAGCTCAAATAAAATCATCTCTAACTTGGAATGGTATATGTAGAAAGAGCATTGATATATATCCTCAAGCTCAACATCAAAGGGAACCCAAGGTTAGTGAGTTTAACTTCAAAAGGGAGAATTTGGGAGATGAGAATAACCCATGCTATGTCAACATTGACCTTAGTTTCACTCCTAAATAAAGACAATAGGTGAAAGATTTACTCACCCAATACAAAGACATGATTGCATGAACATATGAGGACTTGAAGGTTTATGACCCAAAGGTCATCACCCATATAATCTCACTAAAATTAGACCACAAGCTATTCAGTAAAAGACAGAGACCAATGAACCCTATCATAAAACCTCTCATTCAAATAGAAGTAGAAAAGTTGTTAAATGCAAGGATAGTCTTCCCAATAAAACATTCTAATTAGGTGGCCAATTTAGTCCCAATTAAAAATAATAATGGAGAAATTAGATTATGTGTTGATTTCATAAACTTGAATAAATATTATGATAAAGATAACTATCCACTACCCTCCCTGAATGAGGTTATTCAGATAGTTAGTGGCTCTAAAATGATGTCCTTCTTAGATGGATTTTTAAGTTATAACCAAGTACTGGTAAAATTAGAAGATAGAATGAAAACTACATTTAACATAAAATGGAGTACCTATGCATATAAGAGGATGCCAATTGGCCTAATTAATGTAGGAGACACCTTTCAATGAGTAATGGATCATGCATTTCAAGGATTAACATGTAAATGTATAATCATCTATATGGATGACCTTACTATTTTTTTCAAGAACAAGAATGATCATGTAGGCCATCTGCAATCAATCTTTGAAATATGCCAAAGGTTTCACATCATGTTGAACCCAAAGAAGAGCATATTTGGAGTTATAGAGGGTAAACTTTTGGGACGTATCATTACCAAATAAGGAATCATCATCGATCCAGATAGAATCCAAGAGATTTCAAAAATTCTACCACCAAACAATAAGAAAGAGCTCAACTCTTTCTTTGGGAAAATTAATTTTGTAAGAGAGTTGATTTTAAGATTTGTAGAAATTGTAAGACCCATAAATGAAATGCTCAAATAAGATGCCAAAGTGAAGTAAACATTCTAGGCCTAGAAGTCTTTTCAAGACATCAAAATTGCTATATCTAAGGACCTAATAATGATTAGCCTAGATTTCACAAAGGACTTATACTCATTTGCTTCAAAAAATATAATTGATATTGTCATAACACAAAATAAATATGAGACTAAGCACCCCATTACATTCATGAACATTAATTTAAAGGATGCATCACTTAGGTATTCCATTATCAATAAGAAAATCTTTACTCTTTTGAAAGTAGTGAAAAAATTCTACCACTACATCTTGATAAATAAAAGTATTGCTTCCATGCCTGACCCTATTGTCAAGTTTACCTCGTTACATAATGAATTGGGAGAATGTAGAGGCAAATAGATGGTAAATATGAAGGATTTTGATATATAAATCAAGCCTGCTAAAATCATCTGGGGTCAAGGCATCATCCAACTCATGACTAAGCCAAACCCATGCATTACTATTAAAGAGGTTTGTGAGGCCCAGGTATCAAGAGGGGAATGGTATACTAACATAATTCAATACCTGCTTACAAGTACTTGTCCCCCATAACTCAATCAAGAAATAAGGAGAGCTTTAAGGCTCAAATCTGCTCACTCCATGATTAAGAAATGAGTTCTTTATAGGATAAATTATGAATACATCTACCTTAGATGTGTGTAAATAGAAAAATCTCAAGAGGTTATAAAAAACCTGCACCAAAAGATAGGCATTGATTATCCATCTAGGAACCCTATAGCTCACAAAATCCTATTAATGGTCTATTACTGACCAACAATCTTCAAGGATGCCCACACCCATGTAAGGACATGTCATGAATGCCAAGTTTAAAAAAAAAGAGAAGTACATGCAACAATGCCCTTACAACATGTTATTAAGGGAAGGTCATTTGCCCAGTGAGGATTGGACTTCATTGGAATTATTAACCCAAACTCTTCAGTAGTTCATTAATTTGTACTCACTATCATAGATTACTACACCTAATGGATTAAGGTAGTAACCACAAATAATTTTAGATCACAAGATGTGATTCACTTCTTAGAAGAATACATCACAACTAGATTTGAAACTCCCATTTCTCTAGTTTGTGATAATGGGCCAGTGTTTATATAAGTTGAATTTACTAAATGGGCTCATGACAATCATATCACCATTAGGTCATCTTCTAACCATTATCCTCAAGAAAATGGATTGGATAAATAAATGAATAAGAACCTGATAGATATGATTAAGAAATCAACTGGTGATAAGCCTAGGGATTGGCATAATCTACTTAAGTATGGCCTATCGGTAGATCAAACAAGATATAAGTAGGCCATGTTATAGCTTCAACTTGCACCCTTGGGAGAATTGGTTTTAAGGCTTCCCCGAGTTAAGTTATAAAATGGGAACAACCTCAGGCTGTCCATATCCCATGATGGGGTTGAACCTATAGATTAGGTCAGTTCCTCCTTGATGCTCACCTAAACTAAAACTAAGCCTAACACTTCATGGGAAAAGGGTTAGAAGGGGATAAGGGCTCCTAATAAATCTATTAGGTGATGCACCAAAATTATAAGGGATCTTCCCTACTTGACCTGAAGAACACTAATGAAATGAGTAGAAGCTGAGTTCAGAATCTAACTATTTATTATACATCCATGTAGAGGCTAACCAAATGATCTAAGCTAAGGGAAACGAAATGAGAGGTCTAAAATAAGACACTAAGTAGCTGCAGTATCCACATACAGGATTTGATCAAGAGATACAGGACACAACATATATGAGTGGATGAACTAGTAGCTAGGTGAGATAAATAAACACTATATCAAAATAATGAAATCAAAACACAACCTTCTATTTACTTCAAGAGGTTATAAATTCTTTCTTGGTAGAGTCTAGTCTAACCAAGGGAGGGAATCGAGATAAAGATAGGGAGAGATCTAATGATCTATCAAAATAAGTGAGAGAAATATGTTCCTGGCCCTAAGGCCTCTATTTATAGTTGAAAAAGAAAAAGAGGGGGGAAATTTAGATAGCCCATTGCTCTTGATAACCAATAATTTTTAAGCTTTCAAACCATGATTTTTTCCAATCAAGTCATTATGAATAGGATCTTCATCATTTTCTTAGATAGCCTACGATTCATTCTAATTTTGTTGAGCTATACTAGAAGACAAGATCTTATTGAAGGTGGTAAGATAGAAGTGAATTCTCCAACCAAATCCTCAAGATCCGATCTATTGATCTTCCACCAAATCTTATCATGAAGGCAAGATTTTTGGGTCTTTAAATTCCAAGAACATGTCATGTCTACTCTGAATTGGTAGCTTGTTGAGGCATGGCTTGAAATGATCTTTTGTTGGACATGTATCCCTTTCTATCTTGGATCTTGGACTAAATTATCTATAGAGGAAAACCAATCTAAGGATATTGGTTTTCCTATAGATTATAACACTTTACCCAATAACTGGTCTAATTTGAGTCTGTATCGAGCCCTCATCTTTTTGCTTCTTCTGCCAACTCGAGTCAGGATCAATTTTAAATTCTTTTACTGGCTTGTTCAATTGTGTTTATCTTGCTTGACCATCTTTTGCTAAAATGTCCCAGTTCATTCCTTTATCAGTTTTCTTGATCACCACGCACCATCAGATTTTGGGACTTGTTTAATCACATGTCATAGATATTTGGGACCCAAAAGCTAGTTCATAGAGCTTAAATTTGACATTTGTGCAAACATCATTTGACATTTATGAGAATATTTTTTGACATCTTGTAGACTGTTAAATTTAAACTTGCATGGATTTTTCTTGGGTATAAGGTTGACACTTGCATGGATGTCCTTCATATTTTTTCTAACCTTATAGACTTGTAACTTGAAGTGTAAAACTTCTGAAGGTGTCAAACTTTCAGGAGATATTCTTAATGCTATAAGGAGCAAACCCATTTGATCCACTAGCTTGGAAGGCTTCCTGAATGGAGATATTAGAAGCATAAGTTGGATGGCCTACTCAATCCTCATCATGTGAGCTTTACCTAATACTAGGGCCAAATGTGTGGAAAAAATGTAGATGGAGTGAGTGGAAAAAATGAGTTCCATGCACTCTCCAATTTATCTTAAGAATTCCATAGGGCTTTTTATAGTTTTGTGAGCTCCATGATCTTTGTACTCCACCCACACCATCCAGATCTTGTTTAGACAATTTGAATTGATCACTTAATCAAGAACTCTTTAATTAGGCACAATTTGGTGTGCGAGCCAAATAGGGCCAACATGCCCTTAAAGCCTCACCCTATCTACTAGTGTATGGATGACTAGTATTCCCAATCATGCTAAAGTTGTCAACCTATCAATTCATTTAGGAATATATGGAACTAAATGACAAATCAGAATCTTGATTACTAAATATAATAGAAATGGAAGACTCAAGGACTGAAGCCCTATAGACTTTCAATAAATATCAAGACATAGTCAAAAGATGGTTCGACAAAAGAGAAAAATTCAAAGCATTTAGGATCTCTGATCTAGTGCTTATATGGGATAAATCCCATGAAAAGAATGATAGCATGATAAATTTGCCCCACTATGAATTGGACTATACCAAATTTCAAAGATCCTGGGCAACAATCCATTCCATCCAAGGGACCTTCAAGGTGATGAACTCAAATATCCAATCAATAGGTAGTTTTTGAAACATTACTTCATCGTTGCACCATCTAAATTTTCCCTCGATTGATGAAGAAAATGTGGTATAGGTTCTAATTTAGTTTCCCTTCTTTCTAGTTTAGTTTTTCTTCTTTCTAGTTTAGTTTTCCTACTTTCTAGTTTATTTCCCTACTTTCTAGTTTAGTTTTCTACTTTCTAATTTAGTTTTCTTGCTTTCTAGGTTAGTTTCTTGGTTTCTAGTTTAGTTTCTTGGTTTCTAGTTTAGTTTCCTGCTTTCTAGTTTAGTTTCTTGTTTTCTAGTTTAGTGTCTTGATTTCTAATTTAGTTTCCTACTTTCTAATTTAGATTTTTTATCGTTTTCTATGACAATATAAATTGGTTCATCCTGACATGACCAAACCAACATCTTACCAACTGGGCCCCTATTTTATACTTAAATTGATATATATGGGAAATGGAAACTATAAAGGGATTCACAATTTAGATTATGTTCACAAACTGGTTATACTTATGTGTTTGAGGTCTTCAGGGTTTGGATATGTAATAACAATCATTCAGGGTTGTGTCATAATTCAATATTTCTACCAGGTGTGTGAAAGCTACTCTTGAATAACTCATATAAATTTAGAATTTTTTTCACTCCATTGGACCAAGTACACTTTTCATATTAATACTTGTTTGGAGGTGATAATCATTAGTGCAGATGTAGCTAGTAGGGATGTTCTGGTAAATAATTTGTTTTATAACTACACCATATCACAGTGGTTTCGGATCTCCTTTCATTAATATATTTATTAAAAAAAAAAAAAACCAAGGTGTTTAAAAAAAAAGAGAGATCAATAAAACCTTAAAAAATCAAAAAGGGATAAAAGGCTCACATGATGAAATAAGGTTAATATACCATACATCATGCTCAAAAAAATATAAGAAGAGGAGAGAAGGAACCTAACGGTATCTCTATCGGGGCTGTGGATGCTTGGTTGGTAACAGAGTAATGCTTGAGCTTACCTGATTTAATGACCTTCAAAAGAACCAGACCAAAACCTATAGCTAGTCCAAGTCTTTGTAAATAGCCTCACAACAAGGATTAAATAACATCACTTTAGCATACATGGATCCATGGATGTGAAGGCAAGTATGTTGTATGTAGTTGGGAGTCTCTTTCATATCTCTAATTTAAATATTTTTGTGTGGCACGGTTCATGTCTGATTTGAAATTGCTAACCAAAGTTTTGAGTTCTTGAATACTTGGAAGTATTGCCCTTGTAAGTCATCATTTTTGTACCCGACTTTCTCCTTCTTTTTAAAAAAAAAATAATGGAGACCCACTTTTTTTTTATTTGGCCTTGTTTGTTAAGTTTTCATCTTCATAGTTGTGGAAGTTTTACCAAATTGCTCCTTAATCTCAACACTTGGAAGTATAAACAATGATATTTTACATTTCGGACTGACTTATTAATTCCTTTCAAGAGTTTTTATACTAAAGCAGGTTTTGGGACTTGGTTTTAATCATAACTATTTTATTTGTGATTTTGGTAGTTGGACATTTTGTTCGATACTTAAGTTCACAGTTTCCACATCGAACATTTTATTCAAGATTTTTGTCTTCAAAAAAACTATTCAAGACTTGTTCATCAAGATTTTTGTTCATGAATTTTGTTTGGACATTATTTCGAAGGATTTGGTCTTCAGGTATTTTTTTTAGAGAAATTATTCATCAAATATGTTCGTCAAAACTTTTGTTCGGGGTTGATTCGTCAAAGATTGTGTTCGGGACTTGTTCATCAAAAAAATTGTTCTGTTAAGAATCTGTGTCCTACCTTTCTCTTCACATTATTAGTTAGTTGTTATGGATGCATATGCTTTGTAATTCATCCCTAGAGAGCATTTGTATTATCCCACATGCATGGGAAGAAATATTTGGTAGAATAGAATTAGTATTTAAGTGTTAAGACTCAATGAAGGCATCCATGAATTATATTGAATTGAGCTTGCTCAAAGGAGTTTGCCCCCTCAAAGAGGCCAATAATTCTATGATTCAATAATTTAAATTTAGTTCTGCTTATTTGAGTTAATATATTACTGATTTTCATAATTTATTTCATGTATTTGTAATTATCTACTAACTTTTTCAGGAAGGATCCTCACATCTGGTATCAGAGCACTTTCTAGGGCCAAATTTTTTTCTGCTACCCACCGTATGCTCTCACCTTGTCATAATAGGGCCTTTGTGATTATAAAGTGGTAACAAATCCTTTCCCAACTCCTTTGTGCCACAATCCAGATCTGCGGGTTCATTTTGGCAATAGGCCACCATCACTATGAGTATTAATAGTTTTTTTGCTTGTCCATATTGTGGTTTTTTATCTATTTTAGATCAGGGTAAAAAATTTTCCACATAATTATGGAAATTTCTTCGGTGAAATCCCTAAAACTCATTGTGAGTAGTATCACAGGAAATCTGAAGTAGCTGGTTCACTGAGAGGACTTGTCATCAAAAAGGGTAATGGCTCAATCCTGATTAAGTAGTCCCCACCCATGAGGAAAACCAAGAGCTATCATTTAGGGGTAAATCTGTGACTAAATTTTTTTTGGAGAGTGTTATTCATATAGATAGAATTGGTAGTTGAAGAGAATTCAAAAAAACCTTTAGGTGGTCATTCAAACTTGGGGCCCATCTTTATTCTATCAGTTGTACAAGACTATCAATAGAGTATGAGAAGACTATCAGACTTCCGCCAGACATGATATTTGTATTAAAAAAAAAAAAAAAATTGCCATAGCTCTCCATCTATAACCCCATTACTTCTCAAAATTTATTGGGACACCTGAAATTTATTTTTACACATTTTTTTCTTTGAGGTCCCATATCTTGATTCCACTTCTAATTCCCGGAAATCTTAATTTTCCCTTTTTTGGTTTTTTCCGTAACTTATTTAATTTTTGTCCATTTGCCTCAAAAAATTTCCACAATGTTCATCCCCCTTTTCTTCTCCTTTGTCCCTCTGATAAATTTTTCAATTTTCCATTTCGCTTCTGAAATTGCCCTTGCCTTCATCAATCATACTTAGCCTAAGCAAAAAAATACTAAAAGTACCTTTATCCATTTTGATTTCATCCTAATCAAAAAATTATCTTACTGTGTCTTAACTTTAGTTTTCTTATCCATTGAAAAAAAATTAACAAGTTATGGTAGCCACCCATGCAGGCACCAAGATCATGGAGAAAGAAATCGCAGCCTTGAAGGCCTAAATCACTAACATAATCGATATGATGTGTGGACTAAATGAACAGAATGGCCTTTTTCTCAATAAACTATATAAGGAGTCTTATTTCAAGATTAGTTTCTCTTCCACCCACAAACCACGTGGGCCTAAACTGGACTTTTTGAGGTTTAATAGAATAGATCATATAGGTTGGCTTTATCATGTTGAGCAATACTTCAAACTTCACAATACTTCTCCCATCAATAAATTCCCAATTGTTTCTTTCCACTTGAAACAAGAGGCACTCCAATTGTAACAATGGTATATCAAGTCAAATGATGACCCTAATTAGACAACTTTTACATCCCTAATTTTGGAAAGGTTTGGTCCCTCAACATTCAAGGATTTTATGGGAGCCCTCAACAAAAAATTTCAAATAGGCACCATCCATGATTATCAAATTAAATTTGAGAAAGTAGCTAATCACACCAAAATGTTATCAAATGACTTCTTCAAGAGTTGTTTTATTAGTGGCCTCAAAGAGCCCATCTGCTTCAAGGTCAAAATGCTCTAACCTCATACCATGATGGTAGCCTTGGGTCTCGCAAAGCTAGCTAAACACAAACTCACCTCCCAGCATTGCAATTCTAATTGGGCACCATCCAAGCCCTCCTTACATCAGCCCAACACTAGGATAACCCCCATCAAATGGCTCATAGAAGCTAAAATGCGTGCATAACATGAAAATGAGATTTGTTATAATTGTGATGATAAATGGGTTTTTGGGCAAAAATGCATAGAGCAAAAATTGTACTTGCTAGATGTCGATTCTCCATCAGATATTGAATATTATGAGGATAACATCAAGGAAGTTGCATAAAAAGTTTATTATTCTATGCACTCAGATTCCCCTCCTAAAATATCTATGCATGCTTTGGTAGGATTCACTACCCCCTAAACAATGCATATCCAATGTTATTTTAAGAAACAACTCCTCACCATCCTTTTTAACTCTTAAAAAACTCACAACTTCATCAAGTGTCAAGTAGCTAAGCAAGAAAATTATTTTATCCACCCTTGTTCTAGTTTTAAGGTCATGATTGGCAATAGAGGCACATTACCCTGAAAGGGCAAGTGTCATAATGTTTGTATTTTAGGTAGACATGTTTTCTTTATCTTTAGGTGGATGTGATGTTCTTAGTGCCCAATTGTTATGAACCCTTGGACCCATCCTTTAGGATTTTTTAGAGCTATGGATGTAGTTCTTAGAGAATGGACAAAAATACACCTTGCAAGGCCTTCTTCCTGGCTCTACCATCATTGTCATCCCTCACCACATGGATAAACTTCTCAAAAAAGGATCCCACAACATAATTTCCCAACTCTTTTCTCTTCATATTACTTCACCATTGGACTCTCACCCACCTTCTGACTTGCACAACCTTTTGTTCAAACATGCCATAGTTTTTGAGGAACCTATAGGATTTTCACCTCACCAGCCTTAGGACCACTGCATCCCACTACTGTCTAGTAGTGAACCTCCCAACATTAAACCCTATCAGTACTCATTTCATCAAAATATTGAAATTGAAAAGATCATCCACGATCTCCTATAGGTTGGGGTCATTTGGCCCAGCACTAGTCTGTATTATTCACTAGTATTGCTTTTTCATAATAAGGATGGCTCATGGCACCTTTGCATTGATTATCAAGATCTAAAAAAACAATCATCAAGGATAAATTTCCCATTCCCATCATTGATGAGTTCCTTGATGAGCTCCATGGTGCATAATTTTTTTCCAAATTCTACCTGCACTTTGGGTATCACCAAATTCATCTTCATGATGCAAACATTCCCAAGATAGCCTTCTGTATACATGATGGTCATTATGAGTTCCTTGTAATGTTATTTGGGCTTACTAATTCCCCCTCCACCTTCTAGAGTTTGATGAACCAAGTATTCAGCCCCTTCTTGTAGAAGTTTATCTTGGTATTCTTTGACAACATTCTCATCTATAGTCCTACATGGGAGGATCACCTCCACCACCTTGACACTGCCTTAGGAGTTCTTGTTTCCAACCAATTATGTGCCAAATAGTCAAAGTTTTATTTTGATAAAATAGAGGTTGAGTATATCAAACACATTGTTGCATCTAATGGTGTTCGTGTGGACCCTACCAAAATTATAGCTATGATAAATTGGCCACAACCCAAGACCCTCAAAAGCTTACATGGATTTATTGGTCTAATAGGGTACTAACAAAAATTTATCAAGTATTATGGTAAAATTGTAGCTCCATTGATAGATATGCTCAAGAAATATGCATTTCTATGGATGCCCGCATCTACCCAAGCATTTTCCAACCTTAAACATGCCATGTGCACTACACGAGTCTTAGCCATGCCTGATTTCTCCAAGCCATTTGTGCTTGAATGTGATGTGTGTGGAACAAGTCTTGGTGCCATACTTATGCAGGAAGCTCACCCCATCACCTTCACCATCAAGTCCCTCATTGGACGTAATTTGGTATGTTCCACATATGAAAAAGACATGATGGCTATCCTCTATGTAGCTCACAAATGGCATCCATATTTGATTAGCCAACACTTTTGCATCAAAATTGACCATCAATGCCTCAAGTAATTTTTATAATAGTAGGTATCTTCCCCAGATCAACAAAAATGGGTTTCTAAATTCATGGGATATGTTTATGAAATTACTTATAAAAAAGGTAAGGAAAATTTGGTGGATGATGTGCTCTCTTGCTAGTTTGAAGACATGTGCACCTCTATACAGTCTTTCTTCCCATTTCCACCTGGCTCTATGATCTTCAAAATGAGTGGCATAATGACAACCCAACCCAACAACTCATTCTTCAACTATCTGTTGATCCATCTACCAAACCTCCCTATACTTGGGATAGCCACACATTGCAATATAAGGTTTCCTTTTGTTACCAAAAAGATCCAAGTTCAAACATTCAATTTTATATGAGATGCATGCTTCCCCCTTTTTTGGTCATTTAGGGTTTCTAAAAACATATGAGTGGGTTTGCATCAATTTCTTTTGGCCAGGCCTTAAGCAGGATATCAAAACATTTGTTGTTAAATGTGATACTTGCAAATACACTAAAGACGAAATAGTTGCCCCACTTGGTCTACTTCAACCACTTACAATTCCCACACATATTTGGACTGACATTTCCATGGAATTTATTGAATGCCTCCCCAAATTTGGTGGCAAATTAGTTATTCTCATCATAGTGGATCGCCTTTCCAAATATGCTCATTTTTGTACTTTGGCCCATTCCTACACTACTTCCACCATTACTCAGACATTTATTTATCATGTATTTTGACTCCATGGTGTTCCTACATATATTTTATTAGATCATGGTTCTACCTTCACAAGCCATTTTTGGCAAGAACTCTTTAAGTGTCTTGGTACAAAATTGAAAATGAGTTTGGGCTATCATACATAGATCGATGGCCAAATTGAAATCATCAATAAATGTCTAAAAGCCTATCTTTATTATTTTATCACAGAGCAACAACATCAGTGGGTCAAAAGGTTACCTCTTGTATAATGTTGGTACAATACCTCATACCACACATTTACTAAAATGACTCCATATGAAGCTGTTTATGGTCAAGCGCCCCTAGTACTCCTCTCATATACACTTGGTAGTTCACCGATTCAAGTATTCGACACTACTCTCCATCATTAGGGTCAAATTATTCATACCCTATGGTAAAATATCCACCTAACACAAAATCACATGAAGCAGTAGGCTGATCAACACCACTTCAAGTGCACCTTTCAACCCAATGATATGGTTTTTATTCATTTGCAACCATAAAAACACTCATTTTTTAAATAAAAATGGTGTCACAAGATTGCACCTAAATTTTATGGGCCATATAAGGTTCTCTAGTAGATTGGTTTTATTGCTTAAAAATTGGAGCTTCCACCTTCCTCTCACATTCACCCAGTTTTTCATGTCTCATATTTGAAGAAAGTTCTAAGAACTAGCATTAGAGTGCAAATAGTTTTTACAGAACTTGATAATGAAGGTTCCCTCCTTGAACCAAAAGTAGTCTTGACCCAACACACCCACCAACTTGACTCCCACTCCATCACAAAAGTCTTAATCTAATGGCATGCCATGCAACCCGAAGATGCCACATGCGAACCATTATTCCAAATTCAGCAGTACTTTCCACATTTGAAGCTTTGAGAAAAAAGCTTTTTCCAAGAGGGAGGGGATGTTAGGAACCCATGTTCTACCTTTCTATTTATAATATTAGTGTATGAGTTTCTATGGACATGTATGATTTATAAGTCATCCATGGAGCACATTTGTATTATCCCACATGCATGGGAAGAAATAGTTGTTAGAATAGAATTAATATTTAAGTGTTAAGGCTCAATGAAGGCATCCATGAATTGTATTGAATTGATCTTGCTCAAAGGAGCTTACCCCTTTGAAAATACCATTGATTCTATGATTCATCCATTGTAATTCATTTCTGCTTATTTGAGTTAATATATTGTCGATTTTCATAGTTTATTTCATGTATTTGCAATTATCTGCTAACTTGTTCAAGAAGGATCCTCACATGTTTGCAGATTGGTTTTATTCAAAATTCCTTCAGGATTTTGGTCATCAGGGTTTTTATTTATAGGTTCTATTCAGACCTTTTGTTCAAAAAATTTTATAAAATATTTAAGCTCATTCATTTTATTTAGGGTTTATGTTCAGAACCTTCAATTCACAATAATTGTTGGCTCAATCCCAATACCAAACCCAACTCCTGACTGTTGAAAGCCCGCTAGAGTTAGCCAGTAAATTAGAACTAATTCATGATACTTGCTAAATAACGTAAATATGTGGCTTCCCTACCAACTATACTAAAGAGATTTGAATTGTGCAAGTAAAGTAAGTATATGAACATTGGACATTAAAAGTGCATGATCTAGAATTGAATGCAAAAGGTTATATCAATGACTTGTGGCTATCAATGTGTTCATTTGATTATAAGAAAATTTTGAGCTTACTTACTAATCTGTGAAAAAATCCCTAGCCACCTATGAATCCATTGCAAAGGAGCAACCAACAGAAATTAATTTTCATAGTATAGAAAAATAACTTTGAGAAAACCAAAAAATTGTAATGGCTTCATCATCCTAGAGCTTCAGAGGAGTACTGCCACCATCCCAATTATCCATTAAGGATTTCATAGAGTATACAGACATTGTGTTTGATGCAACAATCTTCAATAATAGGTATGCTAACTATTAAAAATTATGGGACACCATTGATGTTGTTGATGCATTTTATCATGAGGGAGATTTATCCCCGACATAGTGCCAATTGGTGACAGACCTACTCTCCCTCAAGAGACAAGGACTACACTTCGTGATAGTCGATATCAAGGTCATACCATGTATCAACCTACTACATGACTTGTTTTTTGTTGACAAGGTGACACAAGATGCCTTTTTACATCATATGGATCATAAGACAGTTGTGTCTTACATCTTTGGTGATGATTTCCAAAGGTATTTATCCTTACCGATTCTAGATGCCATATTCAATATGCATAGGGTGGTAACATGGAACAAGCATAATTCAATTGAGAAAGTTTTGAGCTCATGGCTTCTTCCTAAGGAGTCTATGATCCTAAAAGGAAAATCCCCCACCCCCATTAGAAAATTCAAAATGGGGGTCTACATTAGGATGGCCATGTTGAATAGATTATATAGCATGGCAAATATCCATTTTCTCTGCCTATATTAGCTTCCACTTTTGGACATGTTGATGACCTTCGACATGATTTTCACCCTGGGGGAGATTATCAACTTTAAGCTAAGAGAGCAAGTTCTACATAAAGGCAAATGACCTAATTCAACATGCCATTTTTATATGATGGCATACCTGTTGTATGCAGTAATGGGAATAGTGTATAGGGAATTTAGGGAGTTTTGGAGCCCATCCATGCACTATATAAGAATTACATATGCAATTATTTTCAATTCATGCACATATATGCATATAACAATCATATCACTTAAATTACAAAGGACATGCATCCTTAGGTATGGTAGGCTATCCATGAGACCCCACTACTTAGGATATCCAAGAATATAGCAAATGCATGAGCACCTCAGGGTGACTATTGGCTATACCCATACTATACAATGATCATGGTCACTGGTAATAAGGTCAACCCCTTGCACCTCCCCAAGTACATGCCAGATAAGCTTGAAGATCAAGAGATCGCATTCCATCTTTGGTGGAGTATAGAAGAGGATCTCATAAAACAAAAGAAAGGCACATTCTACAGGTCTCATATGATAATTGACCGACTGTTCTCTATGATGAGGAAATATTTTAGGGATATAGGTAATAAGATGAAGCATTATTAGTTGGCCACCCTACCTCATATGGATTGGGACCCTTATGGTCGGATTCAAAAGCATATCTAGGAATTTGGTATCCCATACCAGCATGTTCCTTATGACCATGATTTTTTATTCTTAAATGCAAAAGATGATGCCCAAGTAATCAAAAGGGTACAACTTGCATGCCTTAAAGAGGATCATTTGAAGATTATGCACGGAAAACCTTCAATTTTGGTGCAAGAGATGCATACAAGACTACCACTCCTTGGAGGATGGATTGCTTCAGACTTCTAGGGCAGTATACTCAAGCTACAAACAGAGGAACAAGGGGAGCCTTCTCAAGAATTGGCTCCCCAAATATTGTAGATTGTTAAGATAGAGCCTAGTTTTAGTGAAACTGCATAGAGGGGCTCAAGAGGATCCAATTTACTTGGACTCCGCTGATGCAGAAGGCTAAGATCACCCAATTATACCACCACTACAAAAATATACAGGTAAAGAGGTTATTACTACCTCAATTCAATGAGCCTCCTCTCCATCGTTAAAGGCTACAATCTACTATAAAATGAAGTTAAGGGCTCCTTCCCTCATAGAGAACCAAATTATTGGTAAACCCTAAATAGACACATCTTCAGCTCAATAACAAATAGTGACATAACAAGAAATAGATGAAGAGGATGAATTATAAAGAGAAAAGTCACTAAGCCTTACACCTGATAAAGGGAAGTCACCAATCAAAGATGACCAATCAGATAAGAAGGCTCAGCCTTTAGTCCCTTCTCCCAAAATTTCCTCTTTTGTTCCCATTTTTGGTCTAGTACCCCTCATTTTTGTCTTACAAACACCTTTGCTCACTCCTAAAGTAGAGGATGTTGCCTTTACCACTATTGTTTTAATTTCCCCCACAATGCCAGCCATGACTATTATTGTGACCACTCTATAAATTCCAGACTAATACAACCCAACCTAAGACCCAAAGGAAAGATTCTAAGAAAATTGAAATAACATTGGCCAATTCTCAACTCCATATCTCTTCCACTCAAATCAATTTGCTAATGTCTTCCACCAGCTCCTCCCAAGATACTACTATCATATGCTCAAGGAAGGTCAAAAGGGGCAAACAAGTATCTACAATCCACCCACTCCCCCTAAATGGAGGTGTGGATTGGTCCAAAATCATATGGCCCTCCCTTCATGACTCAATACTCAAAGGAGCTTCAAAACTATCAGTAGAAGATCAATCAATGGAGGTTACAATTGAGGATACACAATGAATAAACCTAGCCTAGCTAGTTATCTCACCATGGGTAGTTGATCTTAGATCGAAGGATTTTCAAAAGACTAATTTCAAAATCACATAATTACCATCAATAACTTCCTTGTTTGAAAATCCCTCAGGAAGTATCCAAAGGGTTAGGAAGAGGAAATTAGAGGATGAAGCTAGGAGGGAGATCATTCTTGAAGAAATAAAAGAAGTATTTGCCTTCTCCAAAAGGAATAATAGACAGTCAGGGCAGTCCTCATATTTAGAGGAATGTAAGTCCCTTTTTGAAACTCACAAGGATGTTATGATAGCATTGCATGAGGGGACAGAGATGGCCAGACAGGAGCTTGAGCAAGAGCTAGAGAAAATAAAGGAGCGGTAACAAACAGTCCATATCCCTCAAGGGATTGAGATCGAATTTCAACAGGATACATAAAAGTGTTACAATGTTCTTGAAGCAATTGAGGCAATGAGGGAAGAATTGGCTCCCCATATTACAGAGACTCACAAATTATTTAATTATTTGAAACAGGATCAAAATAAATAGAAATTGCTTATTATTTATACTACTAATAATATGTATAGCCATATGGACTTAACGACACCATTAGAGGCATCAAACACCCTCAATTTGGTGGTGATCAAAACTCAGGAGACTAGAGAGTGGATTACAATAGTTGGGGCAGTAATGCCCAAATATCAAGAACATGAAACTCTCATTTTGAAAATCTTGAAAGAACTAAAACTATCTAAGGCAAGGGATAGTACATGCAAGCTTATTAGTAAAATCAATTTTGATCAACTCCTTCAGGAAACATATGATAATTTCAAGCAAAGTATTCAGGGATTAGCACTCAAAGACATTGAAGTTGAGTTGAGTTTTGCTAGAAAGAAGGTGATGGAAGTAGAGATTTTCAAGAACAACTTATAGAATACTAAGGTAGAGTATGTAAATCTCCTCGAGTAGGTTAACAGGGTACACAGACTCTAGTTATTCAAATTGGATATCATTAGATAGTATCATGATGCAAGACACAAGTGTTATCTGGAGTTGGAGGTGAAGAAGATTGAAGATGTAACTTCTAGTTCAACATAGGTATCTATTGTGATGAATCAAATAATCAGTGCATCCATGCAAGCATCTCCCTAGCCTTAGTTCAAAGATTAATTTTGTGTGTACCAATATGAAGGTGTTAGTTTTATACTCGTAGTATGATTTTGTTATAACTTAAGTATGAAAGTTGCCCAAATTGTTTATAAGCATGCACACATTACATCACAGTGTAAAGTTCAACTTTATTTTTGATAATTGTAAGATAACTATATGTATACATTACATATAGTTTTGAAACTACAATTAGAATTGAGGTTCTAATTATGCCATGTAATCACCAATTTGCATGCACTTGGAGGATGAGGTGACCCCTCCCCAAGTCTATATAAACATATGTAACCCTCATTTGTAAGGGTCAGAAAATTTAATACAAATGCAAATCAATTATTTATTGTCACACATGTGTTGGTGTATTTTCTCTCCATATTTTGTGTAATCAGTTTTTATCTTTCTAGTTGTTTTATTTAGTAATTCTAAGTGTGCAATAGCTATGAATAATTCCTCTTGTTATGATTAATATGCTGATTTTATATGTGCAATAGTTATTGAAGAGTTAGCAATGATTATTGATTATTTACAAGTAGGTTGGTTGTCTCATCATTCTAAGTGTGTAGAGGTGTTTTCAATGATATAGTTTTCTATGTGTGTATTGTAGTTACCTTAGATACCTCCCTAGTCTGAACCATAATCTCCTAAGTAAAGGTGTGAAACAACTACTTCAAAAGGAGCAACCTTTGGCCCAGATCTATGAGTTTCCTATATCAAACTATCCCAGACTACTTGATCATGTTTGTATGTGTGTGTGCAGTAGCTGCTAGCAACAAACATTGGTTTTGAAAACACTTACCCATGAAGAAACCAACCTAAAAGGTAATTATTGAAGTCATATACCCCCTTCTTTTTTGATCTACCCTTCCCTATCTTTTTGGAGTTTATTTATGAGATCTACCCACTTTAGATTAGTATCCACCCATCCACAAACTCATCAAGTTTTAACTTCCTTTTAGATATCGTCCATCCATACATGGTCCTGTTCAACAACCTACATGCCCTACCTACTATTCCATCACTTGGTTGTTCAACCACATACCTATAACTCATTCCGTGGAGTTGAGTTTACCTCCATTGAGATCTTGAAATGTTAGGGCTACCTTGTTATGAATTGGTGTACATAAAAACTACATTAACACCATTGTTTTATTAGATGTAATGAAACATTTCCAAAAAACTCCCATCCTTGTTCCAAAACAAAGCTTTGAAATGGGATATATACATCCATCCAAACATGATAGATAGGTGGATTTTTTGTTAGTTTTTACAAAAATAAAATAAGGAATCTAATGCCCCCTCTTACACTTAATACTCCACATTGCCCATTCCCCACTACCATTTAAAACTGCAACTCATGATAATTCCCTAAATATATTTGGGCATATAGTAAAATTAAGTTTAAAGTTTATATATCCTCTAGCTTGTTAGGCTTCACCCCTAATATACTATTAGTTTCCCATTCCCCACTACCATCAAACACTACAACTCATGATAATTTTATAAATTATTATGGGCATATAGTAATTTTAAATTTCAAGGTTATATATCCTCCAACCCCTTAGGCTTCACCCTTGATATACTATCAGTTTCCACAAAGGCACAAGTTATGATGGAAGGGTTATATTTTTTTATTTTGGTAATGTAAGCTTTCATAAAGCAAAGAAGTGTAAATTAGTTGTGGTACCTTACTCAAAATCCATGACCATTGACCCCATCTCACCTTTTGTGAATGAAGGGTTAAAAAAAATACATATTATATTTATAATGGAGGTGACAATGGAAAATGAGGTTTTATATTTCTTCATACAATGTGTTAATAAGTTGTGCAGGGAGGAGACATTTGGTTTCATGGTAACCTTGAGAAATGGTAGACTAGTGATGAAGGGAAAGGCCATACAAAACATGCAAGTGCTGAATAATTTCAAAGTGACCTAGGCGGTGATGGTGTGGGGCAATGATAAGGTAGTTTAGGTGATATCATACACAAGATGGCCCATATGATATACTAGACCCAGATTTGAGGTAACTATTGGAATTACATGACTTACAACAATTTCTAAGGTGTTTGTAGCTTATAAGGTGGTAGCCTCTTTGATTGGTTGTATTCTATTTTCAACGGTAGATGAGGATGTCCTGAAAGATGATTTGATTACAACAAGGTATCACATCTGATGTGCAATCTGAATCAACACTGTAATGCCACTAACATGGGATCAAGACAATGAGGTTTTAAAGTTTTGTTATATATATATATATATATATATATATATATATATATATATATATATATATATATATATATATATATATATAGTATATAGTATTACACACATATTATGTTAATATAATAATGTAATATATTTAAAATTATTATTAATATAACATAATATTAAATTGATTCAATTATTAATTATTAATATAATAATAATAATAATAATAATAATAATAATAATAATAATAATAATATTATTATTATTATTACACATAATAGAAATATAATAATAAATTACATATAATAATTTTTAATAAATAAATAATGCTATATATTATTAACATTATTAATTATATTAGGAAAGGTCTAGGATTAATAATTCTTAATAATACCTCATTAATGGGTTGAAGGAAAAAATGAAGAAAGGTAAAAGAGAGGTTATTTGGGAGCCCCCCAAGCTGGATGGTTTTAATTGAATTTTGATGGATCATCCTATGGAAACCTAGGAGTTTCTGGAGCGGGATGCATTATAAAATATTTTGGTGGGTCACTCGTTAGAACAACATTTGTCAAACTTGCAGATGAAACTAACAACAAATCAGAAATGCAAACTTTAGTGATTGGTGTGGAGCTTGATGTCCATTACAGGATAGGAATGATGGATATCTAAGGCAATTCTATGGTCATTATCTCGCTCTCAAGAATAGGGGTGCTCAGGTGTGTAATTTAAACAATATCATGGTGAGAGTCTGGGAGAGCCTAGATTTACTAGATGAGTGTAAATGCTCTCATTTTTTTTGTGAATCAAATGGAGTGGCAGACTTTTTGGCTCATATAGGAATAAATCAAAGGGAGGATTGTCGAGTGGACAACTGCTGGGAGGATTAGGAGGATTGTCAAGGAGTAGAGCTTGTCAATATATAAGTGGATGTGGAGGGGTAGAATCACCTTGTGGGGGCTGGGTGTTAAATTGTCCTCTCCCTTTTCTAATTCTGGTGGTCTTTTAGTAATTGCAATGAGCATCATAATAATGATGGATTCATCATATCTCCCTTTATCATCATGTTTGGCTTATGAAGCTTTGTTAAATTGGCATTAGGGATGGAAAACTCCCTCCTTTCACTTTATAGTTGTTGGTTTCTTGGGGGATGGTGTGTTTGGACTCAATGGTTTTGCCTGCACCCTCAGTTGTGAAGCCTTAGTGTTGTCGACTATACACTACAAAGGCAAGGCAAGATAAATGGCCTTTGATGGGTTTATATCAAAGGTCCATTTGAATCATGTATTTTGGGTTGAATCCAACGGTGTTTTGGAGGCAATATCAAAATTCATTGTGATAGAGTTGCTAGTAGAATTTCAAAAGAGTTCAGTGAATTCATCCCTAGATGAGCTATTTACAAATCATTTGTTGGGCTTGGTGTAGGATAAGGACCAAGTTGCTGACATTTTTAAATTCTTTATGGTTCTAGCACACTAAATGGGGCTCATATAGGTGCTACAAGTGGAAAAAATGGTTCTTTCCCTCCTTTTCCTTTTTCTAGAATGGATGGTCTTGGCTTTGTTCCAATTTCATGTTTTAGCATTTTGGAGGAAAATTTTGTGAAGTTGTTGAAATTTGTGGAGGCTTTGGAGGTGAATGGTGGAAGGGGTCTAGTTTTTAAGTAGGGTGTCCTGGACTCCCTTCTCAAGTTGTCAAGGGATCCAATCCTAGGAATGGCATAATTCCATGTACCTATGCATTCTCTGGCTCAATTTAATGTAGTCAAGTTCTTGGCTAAAGAATTCTTCAAGGAATCCTTTCCCCCTCCTCACTCGATTCATGAATCCACAAGTGAAACCACCATCACCACAACCAAGCCAATAAAATCCACCACCTCTCAACCCTTGGATAAAGCATCTAACCCGACTCCCTCAAAAGTATCTAAAGCAACTTCCACTACCCCATTGAAGCCCATAAAGAACCTAGGTGTCATACCACTCATAATCTTACCCATCCTCCATTGAAGTTAGACTTGACACCACCGAACCCACCTAAAAATCTGCAAGTCAAGACAATAAACAAAATTTAACCATCTAGGATTCTGAAGTCCAAAACCACCTTACCTCCCATTTCCATAATAACTTTAATTCTAGGACCACATCCCTATTACATCTTGGGACCTCACCCTTCCACCTTGAGTTGGTGAGGTTAGAAGGAGACCCTAAAGAGAGCAACAATGGTGGGTGACATCTCTCTTTAGTTTAGCAAGCAGGTTGGTGCTTCCCCAAATGGTGTGGATGTAAAGGTGGAGTCAGTGAGCATGGAAGGCGAGTTGATTGTTATTTATTGAGATGGTTTGAGGCCTCGGTTATATTTTATCTTTATTCTTGTTTTATATTTAGTTGGTATGGGCTCCATTCTAGCCTAGTTTTGATGTATAGATGAACAGAGTCATGTTTAGGGAAAAGACTGAAATGTATGTTTTGTCCTGCCTCTGATTGTAGGTAGGAGGGGGATAGTTTTTGGTAATCTTTAATGACCTATATACCATTATAGTACTAGAATTTTGGTTTGTTTTTACACCTAATTTTGGCCTAATTTAGTTATCACCATTAATGATGCTATTTTTTGACATCACTTCTCTATATGCATGAACAAGGGACTCATTCAACCTAATCATCTATCTAAAAAAAATATTAATAATAGGTAGGATGAAATAGTAGATATGGTAAATTTAGATATCTAAAATGTGATGGTGTGATAGAAGAATCATATGCATAGTACATGTGAAGTGATCGAACAACACATACTAGTTAAAAAGGGAGGTTGAAAATAACATCATGAGTGTGAGGAGTTTCACAAAGAGGCAAAATAGGAATAAAGAGGAGGCAAAGGAGAGGGTTGGGAAGAGCTAGAGGAGGATCAAGTTGAAGGTGGGATGATATATCAAACCCTATTGGGGTTTTTCTTTGGCATGCCATAGGATAGTGGTGTGGAAATAAGTAATGACAATCCCAAGGGTGGCATGAGACAATGCAACCTTGGAAATCCCTCTCTACACTCTGATGCTTTGGTAAATTATTATTTGTTCATTGTCCCTTACCTTGAAATTTTACTAGAGGAAATGGAGTTGGATGCGAGCATTAGGGATTTGGAAGAGTAAGGCATCATAGGTAAGGTGGAAGCCAACTGACCAACTATTGGTGAAATTAAATCCTGGGTTAGTGAGAATTGGGGTATTGAGCTTTATTTAAAGTTTTTACCAAGAGGGTTCTTTCTAGTCTCTTATACATATAGGGCCAAAAGAGATGAGATCATTTATTCAGGGCTTTGGATACTAAATGGAGTTGGTGTTTCCATGCAGGCCCGGTGCCCTAATTTTGACTTACAGGGACAAGTGCAAAACAAGATCCTAGTGTGGATGTGACTTTATGCCTTTATAATTGAATATTAGGGAGAAGAAAGTCTCAAATCCATCAGTAATCTAATAGGGGAGTTTATCTCCATTGATCCAATTTAGATGGATGGCACTCTGGCTACATATGCAAAAATCTATGTTCAAGTGGATATTGAAGCCAAAATTCCAAAATCCATCATTCTTAAATCCTTTGGTAGAAAATGGGTTTAGAATATTGACATTGAGAATCTTCCTTTCCATTACTTTGGGTGTCACAAAGTAGGGAAAATCAACAAAAAATTCCTGAAGTAGCCCCATCCTACTATCAATAGAATGGTGAAGAAAGTGTGGAAAGGAAAATATTCTTCTCCTCTAAAATTTTTATTTAGAAGAAACAAATACAATTGGTTTAGTAATTTGCAATAAAGTCATACCATTCAAGGCCAATTGGAGCATTCTACTCTAAATGATGTGGATCCATCCTATTTTCAATCTATGTTGATTATTTCAAAAAAAATGATTTTACAGTCTTCAAAATTGATGCATCTTTTAAGCTCCTCCTAAAATTTTGATGAGACCATGAGAGTTATTGAAGACAAAGTCTGAGATTTAAAAGGCTTAGTGGTGGACAATTTGGAGCCAGGGGAAGGAAAATCACATGAGATGGATGAGATGTGGGGTTTAGTTAATAAGAGTGATTCATAGGAATATTTTGTCCTCAGAAGATATCCTAATGAATTCCCTAATATTTTTTGCTATCTCTAAACCTAATTGTGGCAAGAAAATCAAAAGAGGGTGGAAATCAAAATTTATGTGATTAAGTGAGCATGGTTTGTCGTAGAATCAAAATTCCATCACTAAATTATTTTCTAGAGTGTGGTGGGTGGAAATCCCCTCATCGATGCCATGAATCTCATATCCTAGAATTTTAGGGGCCTCAGTGCCTCTAGAAAAATATGTTTGGTAAAACATCAATTGTCACCTCTTCAACTAGATATTATCATCTTCCAAAAAATTTAAACTTGACATTGAAGAGGTGAAAGGATACCTCTCACTTAGTTGGCCAATCTACAAGGGATATTTTGTGGATTTAGTATGAGCATTGAGGGGTTTGAATTTGTTGTGGAATCCATTCAAAGTGGAAATGACTCCCTTGGGCAGTGGGGTAAAAGATCAAAGATTTATCCTCAGATATCTCTTTTTTTAAATTCAATGTCTATGGCCCTAACAACCCTAGGCTCTAGAGGAAATGTTGGGTAGAGATTTCTCATATCCTTGCTCTCCATCCTGATGTTAAATCTACATTGGGTGGATATTTTAATGTCATCCTTTGCCATGATGACAAATGAGGGGGTATGGGGAGACCTCTCTCTTCCCACCTGGATTTGTTTCCTTTGTGTCTAATTGTGGGCTCATTAATATGACTCTGAGAAGGGGAGATATACATGGACTAACATAAGAAAAGGGTTTGACAACATTATGGAATGCTTGGATAGGTTCTTGATAGATCCATCTTGGTTGAATTCTAATTTGACTTCAAAATGTAGAATTATTGAGATGTATGGCTATGATCATGTGATGGTGGATTGGGAGATAGTGCATGATCAGGATCCTCATGGCTATGATCATGTGATGGTGGATTGGGAGATAGTACATGATCAGGATCCTCCTTTGTGGCAATTTAAGTTTGAATTTATGTGGTTAAGAGACCCTTTTCTCTTTGACCTAATCAAGTATTAGTGGAAGAATGCCCATCCTCTCAAAGGTAATTGTATCTTTTATTTTTCTAAAAAGCTCATCTTAATCAAGAACTGCCGCAGACATTGGAATAAATCTCATTTTAAGAATTTGTTTTAGGAAACTAAGAGAACATAAGCTGAATTGCAATATTTAAATGAGGTGTTTTTGAACTTTGGGATGAATGCAGACATATATGAGAGCGAATGGTCTCTGTTGGTAGAGCTTGAAGAGTTGCATCTCAGGGAAGAGATTCATTAGAATCATAAATCAAGGGAGTGTTGGCTCAAGGAAGGTGACTAGAACATTAAGTGTTTTCATAACTCTACTTAGGCTAAAAGGAGTTGTAATAGAATCCCCAGAATTATGGACAAGGAAGGTAATGAGTTAGAGCAAATCCATGAGATAAGGGCTGAAGCAGTTAGTTTTTTCAACTCTCTCTTAGCATGCACCAATGCTTCGGATCTCAAATCTCAAAAAGATATTCTTAGTGTCATTCCTTGTGTGGTTTCATGGTAGCAGAATAACAT
The DNA here is from genome assembly GCA_037957365.1 of Torreya grandis. Taxonomy (NCBI): domain Eukaryota; kingdom Viridiplantae; phylum Streptophyta; class Pinopsida; order Cupressales; family Taxaceae; genus Torreya; species Torreya grandis. Next base: position 31,601 of record JARHVA010008912.1, on the reverse strand, counting down.
GCTTCCTAGCTCTGTTATCTCAATAATAAATAAGGTGGTATTTGTAATGAATAAAGATATAACTCCAATACCCAATGGCTTCCCAATAGTTTTATATTAAGCCTTTTGGATGATCATTAGGGAGATTGTTATAGCTGTGGTGGAATTTTACAGATAGAATAAAAAGGTTAGTACTGATATTAATTGCACTTTTCTCTCTCTGATTCCTAAAGGGGCCTCTTAATATACCTTTGGTGACTTTAGACCAGTATCTCTATGTAATACAATTTATATTATCATTTCCAAACTGATTTCATTAATTTTGAAATCTTTCATCTCCCAGTTGATCTCACCTGAGAAAGGGGGTTTGTCCTGGGTTGACATATTTGGGATGGCATCATAGTCATGCATGAATTTCTTCACTCTTTGAAATATTCAAATAAAAAATCCATGCTCATAAAATCTATATTAACAAGTCCTATGATAGAGTTAATTAGATAACTTTCATGGAAGTGCTGGAAAGGTTTGGCTTTGATAAAAACTAGTGCGAGTGCATTTTTTGCCACATTTCCAGTCTGAAATTCTCTATTTTTCTCAACGGAAACCCTACGAGGTTATTTGAAGCTTCATAGGGTCTTAGACAAGGAGATCCACTCTCTCCTTGTATTTTTATTCTAATGGTTGAAGTGCTTAGTAGGGAAATTCAGGATGTGAAGGAAAAAGGATCGATTGAGGGCCTCAATGTTATTGTTGGGCTAAAAAATATTTTGCACCAATAGTTTGCAAATGATACTTTTTTATTTGGCAAGGAATCCTTAAGGGAAGATATTCTCCTCAAGAAGGTGTTATATAATTACACTTTGGCTTCTAGGCAAGTGGTGAATGATTTGAAATCTAAAATCTACTTCATTAACATTCCCAGATAGGCTCAAGCAAGGTTAGCTTAATGCTTGAATTTCAAAATAGGCAAGCTTCCTTCAAAATATTTTGGGGTGCCTCTCTTTTTTGGAAATGGTAAATCTAATATATGGGATAAATTGTTAGGCTCTTTAAAAGATAGGTTAAATTCTTAGAAAGGAAAATTCTAGTCTATAGTGAGCATGTTTACCCTCATTTAATATGTTATTAATGTTATGCCTATTTATCTCTTGTTGGTTTTGTGTCCTCCTACTAAAGTGATAAAATACATCGATCAAATTTGTATAAAATTCCTTTGGAAAAGTAGTGAAATAGAAAAAAGGGTGCCTCTTGTGAAATGTGAGTGGGTGTGTAAGGCTAAATGAGTAGGTAGAGTTGGCATCAAGAATACAACTTTATAGAATTTGGCCCTAGGGGCTAAGCTAGTCTGGGGGTGTTTTCAAACCCCTCAACCCTTTGGAGCAAAATTATTCAACTAAAGTATTTGGGTTTTGGGGATCTGTTGCACATCCTGACTTATGCTTCTCCACCAAAAGGGTCTCATATATGGAATTTTCTCCTCCACTGCAGATCTCTCATCACCAAACATATCTTATAGGGTATAAACAATGGCAAGCTTGCAAACTTTTGGGATGATTCTTGGAATGGGCACAAGCCTCTTTGGTAGTGCAGAGAGTTAGATGAAGCAAGGGAAAATTTATACATAACCTATGGAAATAAAGTAATTGATTATTTAGACAAAGGTAGGCAAGTCTCTATTGATATTTGGTATTAGAAGCCCCTTGATGCAGCCCCCATCCATCATGATCAAAAGGTTTTGATTGGAGCCATCTTGGCTAAATTCAAGGTGTTCTTGAATAGTGAGGAGGATTCAATTTGTTGGATAGGTTCTGGAACAAGTGAGTATAAGGTTAATTTGGGATATCAATTGTCAGATTATGAGTAGTGTTGCCCTCGAGTCAAGCTACCATGTTGGAGTAGTAAAGGGTTGGCTAAGGCTGGGGATTTTGCTTGGTCAACAATTCAATACAAAATTTTAACTCAAGATAGGATCAATAAGATAGGTTGGTGTGGGACATCAAGGTGTTGCATGTGTATGTAGGAGGAGGAAAGTGTGGATCACTTGTTTTACTTCTACCCCTTTGCATCTTCTTGTTGGGATTGGATCGACAATGAGCTATGTTGGTATTGCATTCATGCTCCTAAATTTTAGGTTTTTTCCTCCTACCACCTAGGTTGGGAGGGATATTCATTGAAATCTATTTGGATAGCCAGTCCTACAATTATCATTTGGATGATCTAAAAGGAAAGGAACTAGCATATCTTTTGTAATCAAACATTGACATTACCTTTTTTAACAAAACTTGAAATATCATTTCTAAGGTTGTCTCATCTCATTCAAATAGGAAGCCTGTTGACCTTTATTCGTGGGACCTATTGATTAGGATGAATTGGCTGTTGGTAACCATTTCCCCCATCAATGGGTCAAGGGTAAGCAATGATTCTTCTCTAGATTTTAATACCGCTACTTGGACCCCCACTCACCCCCCCCCCCCCCCCGGGCCGCCCCCGCATATGGGCTTTTTTAAATTGAATTTTGATGGAGTAGCAAGAGGTAATCTAGGTGTGTCAGGAGCTGGTTGTATTAGGGATTGATCATGATCTCTAATCAAGGCTTTGTCAACAAAGCTTTAAGATGGTATGAATAATGAGCCTGAAGCTCAAAGTGGCGATGTTGGGCATTTAGTTGGCACACCATTGTGGCATTAAGTATCTTGTAATTGAAGGGTATTTTAATATCATTGTGGATGCACTTAACAACCGGCAAGCCAAGGCATGGAGTTTCAATAATATTCTGGTGAATGCATGGTTGTTATTGGATAAGTTGTCATCATAAACGCTTGGGAATTTCTTTAGGGAAGCTAACAAGCAGTCATATTTCCTATCAAATTGGGGGTATGACCAAATGAGTGACCAAATGATTAAAAATAATTGGGACACTTGGACGGGACTAGAGTTGATGGATCAAATCTAAGGTCATTCATTTTTCAGTGGGGTATGTCAAATCATTAGTTATGTTGATTGGTTAAGAGTTTGTAAATATGATGAGCTTTCAATATGGATGTGTCTGAAGTTTTAAAGGCGATGCACATTCATTATGGGCCTTGTGTATGTTTTTTGGATTTGATAAATTGGGATGGTGTTTTCTATCTCTGGTTGCAAAGTTTTTAGGACTCTCTCAAGTAGTGACCATGAACTCTATGTTGGGTAAGGTGGCTATGATCGAGCTTGTGCTCTCCCTTAGGAAAAAAATGCAAAATGGATTTGAGATAAAGTGTCTTGGATTGCAGGTTGTGTTTTATCTTTTGGAACCTGAAGGTTGAAGAGTTAGATGCAATCAAAGTGATTCTTGCCTAGGAGTGTACTTGCTAGTGGTATGGTGGAACAAGACCAAATCAGATGTGGCTTCTTATTTCACAATTAAACTGTTTCATATTATATAGGATGGAGTTGTAACTAGAAGGGTGGTGGAAACATTGGTATGGCCTAATCATTGGAGTAGTTTGTGTGCTTGGCTGACCAGGCTCAAGGTGGGTGCACATACTAATCTTTTATTCTCTTATTCGAATTTCTTGGGGATGATTCCACTCTCAAATTTTTAGGAATTTGAGGAATGATTTCTGAAAACTTATGATCTTCTGGTGCATGTTTTGAAGATGCGTGCGAAAGGTGGTGGTTCCATATTTTTCTATGGAAGAGATCTTGGCACCCTTTCCCTCCCTGGATAGAATCTTGGGTCAGTTTGATTCCAAAAGGATGGTACTAGAAACTCAATTTTGGGTGAACTTTTATGATGACAAGATTTGTGGCTTCGATGGACGGATTAGATGGAAAGAGGGATGGGTTGGTGGACCTATCTTTGAAATGGCTCGCTTTCAAAACTGTATCTACACATGCAAAAGAGGCTGCAGTCAATGGTGGATGCAGTTAGACTGGGAGGGGTATTCTCTCTGGGAAAGTGCTTTTCTAGAAGAGGGTGTTTCTGATGTAAGGGTGGGCAGTCATATGCAAATCTTCAATTCCAAAATATCTTTTGCATAACCTCTCATCCTAGATAATGGTCTTGACGACAGTAGTGAGGTGGGCAGTTATTCACTGAGTTTCAATCTATGCGGGGGACAAATGATGTTGAGGTGGTTGTTGACATGGTAGTGGAAGCATGAATCTCCATTTGGCATTCCTTCGTTTTGACATTTAGCTGTCTTTCCAGGTGTGAAAGTTCATGGTTTTTTGGTTATGTGTGGTTTCATAACCTTGGGGCTCTTTGTATGTCTTTAGGCTAATTTTAGATCGAGGTTTGTTCCCTGTTATTTTTTGGTCCATCATTTTTTTGGGTGTTAACCGTTTTGGTGGAAAAGGTTTAGTGATTATTTGTAACATATTCCTTTCTTTTTTATTTATTGGTCTTGATCTTTATATGGGTGAGGGGGCCTTTTAACCCTCGCCCCCCGTCCCCTCTCTCTCTTTCTCTCTCTCTCTCTTATATATATATAACTTGTATTAATATAATATTATATTTTATTTCATATATAGTTTTAGTTTTCTCCTTGAGCATGCATACGTTTTAAAATTCCATTGGTGGTCTCACAGTTAGCAAGGGACTCTCCCTTGTCAATGGCTTTATTGTCATTCCTAATTAGAGGGTTGTTTGTTCCACCTATCCTAATTTATGTATGCAAATTATGTGCTTTCCAAAGTCTATTTGTTTAAACTAACTACCATTCTATTTCATTACTAACTGTATTTCATACTATCACATTCTTGATCTTGTTACACTATTTTCTAGGTATTTTAGTGTCTCTAATATCTTTAGCTCTAGTTTTTGGCCATCTAGAAATGGCTGTCTTTGGTGGAAGGCTCTTCATATTGATGGTTTATTTTGTTTTCAAGTTATAGATTTTTGCGGCGAATAAGTTTATAATTGGAAGCAAGAATTGTTGAGTTGTAGTCCGAGGACCCAAATACTAGAGGTTTAACCAATTTCATAATTGTTTACTTGAGGAATTTATGTATAACCAATTGTAGTTTAGATGGATATTAAATTTTAAATGTGCATATCAATAGATTACTTTTTTTCCATTTTTTTTCCTTTCATTGATTGCACATTTAATTTTTTGGAAGGCACAATTATAGTGGTATTTCAACTTTGAATATTATGAAGGCGATGAGAAAGATATTTTAAGTGTATGATATGCCCCTGGATAAAAAATGAACGATCAAACTTTTAAAATAAAATTGAAATTTTAATGATAATAACTTTTTTAAAGTTTTGCCAATTATGATCCTAATAAAACAGTTGGTTAAATATTCCTTTATTAAAAATGACGGAACATATAAACGAATAAAAAAGTATATTTACAATGACAAAAACTCATATACAGCTTGACAACTCATACACAAGGGCTTCCGCTCATATCAGAAAACATAGCTCCCCACAAATGCAAGAGGATAAGAAAGACTTGCCTGGTCCTATACCTTTGATAATGGCTTAGAAGTAAGTGAGGCAAAAAAGAAACCCACCACCGCACCGCCGCCTTGGTGTTGCTCCGCATATGCTCGTGGAAGACGTTGAGATTGGAGAGTGTCAGTCTCGAGAGGATCGCTTGCCTCTTTGTCTCGCCATCTTCGCTCTCTATTCCCCATGCCACCTCTTCCCTGGCCATTTGTTTCATGGAATGTTCTGATACGTGCCATTGCCACATCTGTCCTTTGACACGCGCCTGCACTCGCCGCTTCCTTCACTTCTATAATGTGCCCAAAAATATTTCCCCACACCATCCACTGAAGCTGAATAATTCCACAAACAGGCCAACTCTGAATTGATTTGTGTATTTTGCAGAATGGGAGATCTGCCGCTCCACAAGATCTGCCGCTCCACGGTGAAAGCACACGAAATAAATTCAGACAGTCTGTATACAATGTGGCACCAAGATCTGAACCCACCCCAACAATCAATTCTTGCCCATGCTGGTATTCTTCCATTCCTGAAGGCAGTAACTTACAGGAGCGACACTGCACTCTGCGCTGCTCTCATTGATTTCATGGTGGATGGCGAATTGACCGTCGGACAAAGCAAATTGCAGATTACAGAAGAGGAAATTGAGCAAGCAACAGGGCTGCCCAACTCAGGTAAACATGTCTCTCCCTCTACAGATTACGACCGAGTTGAGATTACCGTCCGTCTAACCAAATTTAAAATAGGAGCAAATAATTCGGGGTTACTGTTGGATTTTATCATTGACCCGCTTGTGCGGTTTGCTGCCAAGTTCTTAGCGTACAAAGTTTTGGGACTTAAGAAGCCTGGCTATATCCCTTTTAAGTATGTGGAGACTGCCATTGAGGTCTCTCAGGGAGTGTGCTTCAATTGGTGTAAGTTTGTGAAAGAGAGAATGTTGCAACAGATTGAATTCGTCCAGAAGGAGCGCAAGGGCACATTCAATTATTCCACCATACTCCAATTTCTGGCATTCAAAGCCTTCAACGATAACTGGATTCCTCGCACTGTTATTGGAGATGGAGAGCCATATATCAATGTGTATAACATCTGTGGAAGGGATGTTGGCAAGAGCAAAGAGGAGAAAAGAATGGTGAACAAGGGGATTTCATGCATAATAGAAAACATTATGAAAGAGCATGGGCATAGGGTTCTTACTGCGCTGGAGGGGGATCATAGAGATGGCATACAGCATTCCAGAGAAAAGAAGAACACCATGAATAATGCTTATGTATGGTATACAGATAAGAAAGCAAAACTGGAAGTTACACCGACTGATTTGCCTGTAGGGGGAATTGTTGCTGTGGAGGAAAATGGTTGTATAAGCTTTGATAACAGCAAGTTGGGTCCAGAGAGTGGCGAAGCGCCTAAGTCCTCCAGTGGGGAAACGGAACTTTGTTTGCTTTCAGTTTCTCACGAGGAACAGCAACAGCAGCAGCAGCAGGGGCTGGGGCACAAGGATAAAGGGCTTGAGAGTCTGGAGATTGAGAACTCTAGACTATTGAGCGAAAAGGATTCCTTGGAGGAGGAAAAGTCACTGTGGGAAGTAGAGAAGGCTGCCCTTGAGGCTCAGAAAATGCAGCTGGCAGGTGAAAAGGTATGGGCCTTGCAAGAAAAGCAGCAGCTGGAGATGGAAAACTCGCGTTTACAAGCTCACCTCATACAAGAAATCCAGATCACTGCAGAACTCCAAAGAAAGTTGAGCAAGATTAAAGATTCATGGGGCCAGATTTCTACTGTTATGAAGCTGGAGTTTGGAGACTTGTAAAATTTCACCTTTTTGTTTCAGAATGTATGCCATTCTATTTTGATTTCACTTCTCTAAAATGGAGAATTCGAAAGTATGTTTTCCCTGCATATGGCGAATACCTTGACTCTTATTATTATTGTAATAGGTTTTGATTTTAGATAATTCCAGTACACTCAGATTACAAGGCAAATCGGAAAAATGGCCTGCTTGGAGTTGGTAGCAAGTATTCTTATTCTTCTTAGTTTGAATTGGTGGAACCCTGCAATTTGTTTTTCTCAGCACTAAAAAAATGTAAATTTTTTCCCAAAACGACGACGATTTAGGGATGGTGACTTCCATTATGGTGTCAATTTGGAGGTTTAAAATGCAAGACAATTAATAATAACCCGGTTCAACTGCAAAGCAATAACAATATTAAATACTTAATCGAATGAGATCATGAAGGTAATGAATCAGATCATGAAATTAATGTTATTAAAGAAATATGTTAAATCTACACCCACTTTATATGATGATGGTGATAAATTTTACCGCCGTCCTCAAGAAATCGGTTTTGTGGGCCATGTCAAATATATTTATAAAATTGTAGATGGCCATTATGAGAGCTTCTGAACTTGATTTTACCGTACACTCTCTTTCGCCCTGGAACAGAGTAGGTAGAGGAAAGCACAAATTCAGTTTGAAATCCCTCGCCTGCTCTCCGTATAATGACCAAGCCTCAACGTTTGATATAGAAGCAGAAGTCTGGTATCAACACTCTGATCAAGAAGATGTTGACAAGTCTGGAGAAGCGTTCGAAGATGAGTCTGGGAGTGTCTTTAATGGCCTGCAAAGGGGTTTTTTTATGCCCGACCAGTGCTAAAAAGGCAATCCCAAAACAAGCGACTGCATTGAAGTTTCAACACGCTGAGGATAGGAGTTCTTTGTGTGGGTTTCTTCATATGGTCAACAACGCTGCTGTGTCCTTTGCTGCGGCGGCGGTTGTTGCATCTCGTCCCACGTCCTCCCCTACTCGGGAACCTTCCACCCCTGGTAACAACTCGACGAATGAGACTTCCGTTCTTACACAGGGGGCTGATGTGGCAGAGGGCGTGTCTTTTCTACCCGTTGGTGTTGGCATATTGCTGGCTGCTAACAATGCTCTAGCCATCTCTTCTTTTAATGCCTCTGCAATTGGTTCGCCGCCTCAACAACGCGTGCCCTGTTCACCACCAGGGGTCACGGCCCGCCCTTTTTGTAACGACACTAATTTTCAGGTGATTGATCAAACTGTTGGTTCTGAGACTCGTTGGGTTTATGCTAAATGTATAAACATCTCGAATTCGTTTTACGAGTGTAACGATTTATGTAAATCATGGATCCCCTATGAGCCCTTCTCTTGTTGATGCTTCCCGCTTGTCTGAGCTCCTTCCCCCTATTTTTCTAGGTGATGTCCCTGTTCAGTTCTCCGTTGTTTTCTCCACCTTGTTTTTCCCCGATTCCTCTTTCCCAGAGATGGAAGCTGAGATCGGTTGCAAATCTCTTTTTAACAACTCTTTGGGCAAGATTCTCTCCAGGTTCGCACTATCTTGTTGGGCCTCTGAGTTATGGAAGTTTGAGCGCTCTTTCAACCTGCTTAATTTTGGGTTTTTCTTGTCAAATTTCGGAGCTGCTCTTATAAAGTCTTTGTCCTTTAACTCCGAACCTTGTTTTTTTAAGAACCTCATATTTTTCTGGTGCCCTTAGTCCCCTTTCTTTGATCCGGACAAGCCCCAAGTTTTAGTTGATCTATTGTGGATTAGGTTATATAACATTTTCCCAGTTTTAAGGAACGAGAAGTTTATTACGTTGCTGGTGGATCAGGGCAACTCTTTTGTGAGTGTTGACGTTTCCACTTGAAACTTCAAGTTCGTCAGAACTTGTGCTATAGTCGATCTCTCCAAACCGTTTTTCTATTTCGTGAACTTGTTCTCTTCGTGCGGCTCATGGACCTAGTGCCTTGACTATGAAGGATTCCCTTTCCATTGTTTCCATTGTAACCTTCCTAGCCATCGATTCGTTGAGTGTCCTTCCAGAACAAGATGTCATTCTCTTTCCTAGTCCTTCCCAGTTTAAAAGAAAAAAATTGAGATTTTTGATCAAGATTTCATGCGACGCAATCATGACAAGTTCTTTCATCTTATTTTTTCTAGGGAGGTTTTTGTGGAGGACTATATGAAAGAGGTGCTTTCAACCAATCCTTAGTTGACTCTTTTGTAGGTACCTTCGTCTCGTAATTGGGCCCTTACTTTCTCCCATTGCAGAAGACTTTTCTAAAAGGCTTGGTGGTGGTTCGGAAGCGGAACGGTTAAGTGAAGATGCAGTGATTTTGTCCACCCCCCTTTCTTGCCCTCTTCTGTTTCCCCTGTTTTTGTCCCTCACACCAAGACCGTTGATCCTTCCCCCCTCATTGCCCACTCACCCCTTATGCCATCCCCCCTCTTCCATTATTGTTCTTCCGCCTAAGCATGCTAAGAAACTCAAAGCTAATGTAGACTCTACCGCTAAGAAGAAGCACAGATGCTCTAAGGTAGAAACGTCGAGGTTAGAGGTGGAAGTTTTGGTAAGAGAGGGATCCCAGTGGACAAAGAAGGACATTCTTTCAAGGCACGAGAGAAAACAAAGCCTAGCCTACAGTTGAGAGTTGCATCACATTAGTCAAATCTCCTTTAGGTTGGCTTTTGTTTTTGTTTTGATTTTCTGAGCTTTTGCATGTTAGATTTGTTGAAATCTCTATGACGGACATTGTATTCTATTTTGGGTTTGTCGTTGCTTATAGGGGAAGCTTTGGAATCTTGTTTTTGTTCTGCTTTGCCTTCTATTAGTTGTGTCAAGGTTCCATTATGGCTGGGTTTTTGTCGTCTTGATTGGTTTATCACTTTTTCATTATTTTCATGTCTTTGTGCTATCATAGATTGGGCCCCTTTTTATGTCCCAACATCGATTCATAGCTCTGGTCAAAATCATTTACCCCATCTAATTAAAAATTGAATCAGATCATGAAGATAATGAATTCATGAAGTATTGGCTTCATCAGAGCCTTTGAAAAATTAAAAAAAAGACAATGTAGTTCTTGAGGTAAGTGTCAATTCTATTAAGAAACCTACGAATTGCCTCTTTAATGTTGACCTCTTCAATGTTGTTACATGTATTTGTTAGAAATGTATGGATTGAGGTTTAGAGAAGGATATGTCAAGTGAAGTTGGCCCTAGCCACGTTGTAAATGTTTGTTGCCTCTCATTGTGCGTCCAAAACAAATGAGTTTCATCAGAAGCCGTTATATTTTGGATAACATCATTGCCGTCTAGAAGGCATGGATTGGCCCAGATGGTCTAAGCAACAGGCTATGTTTATCAAAATTGATTTTGAAAAAGCCTATGATCGCATCAAATGGCCATTCATTCTAGCCATGCTTCGAGCCTTGGGCTTCGGGCCCATATTCATCCAAATCGTTCAGAGGCTTTTCTCAAATGCCTCAGTTGTCCTCTCCATTAATGGAGTCACCTCTAAGCAATTTGGCTTGTTTCGTTTTATTCATCAAGGGTGCCAATTGGCTCCTGCCCTATATGTGCTTGCAGCTGAGGGTTTTGGACATCTTCTTAGCAATGCCCAAGCTATGGGCTTTGTTAAGGGAATTTATCGCCCGCCTGACGCCACGAACCCTCACGAAGATATGCAACTGCTCAATGGTCACTTTGCGGATGACTCCTTTCTTACTCTCATTGAGGATGAAACCAATGTGGACAATGTCTTGCAGTGTCTCAAAACCTTCTCCCTAGCCTCTAGGTCCAACATCCAATGGTAGAAAACTTGTTGCTACAGACAATCTTACCTCCCTCTGCCAGCGTGCACTGCTAAGTTCAGTTGGAAGTGGATCCAACAAGACAATTTTTTTTAATTTCTTGGCATTCCCTTTGCTTTTGATGCCTCGCCACCTTTGTTGTGGCAATATGTTGTTGACAGAGTTGCTAAGAAGCTAGAATTATGGGTGACCAAGTCTCTTTCGTTACGAAGAAAATTTCAAATCTGCATGAAAATTCTTACGTCCATCCATGTGTATTACTCGTTATATTGGGTGCCTTCCAAAAAATCTTACCAAAAGTTGGAGAAGTTGCTCAGAGATTTCCTTTGGGCCAATTCCCCACAAGGTAAAGGATTCCACAGGGTGTCCTGGGAATATTGTTGCCTCACATGTGATGCTAGAGGGATGGGGCTCATCGATATAGGCCGGCAAGGAACTGCCTTATGTGTCAAATGGATCGTGTGGGCTATTGAGGGCCAAGAAGCTTGGAAGATGTTGTTCAGACACTATATATCCTCAGTTTTGCCCAAGGGTAAGAAGGCCTGGAAAGGGCTCGGCGTCCCCAATTTACTCTTTATTGAATCCCCTGTCCAAATCACAAGGTCCTTTGTGGCCAAAAGCATATGAAAAAGTTGGGAAAAGATTAAACCACGGTTTCTCTGGAATGGCTCTGATTTTTCGAACTGGGCTCTCTGGTAACTCCCATTCTCTTTGATGGTCGCCCATTTTCTCTTGCAATGAGATGCCCCTCGCAGAGGTCCCTTGTGTCAACGCTCTCAAGCTTTACCACAGAGGAATTCATATTGTCCATAATATCTTCTGTAGGCGCTCTCGCTCTTGGCTATCCTGGGAGGAGGTGAAAGCTAAATTCAAGATAGCCAATGCGGACCAAGAATCCTATCAAGAGATCCTCAATGTTATCCCAGCTTTCATGCTCCACAAAATCTCGGTGCATTCCACTCGATCGTGGTGGAAGGACTAGAAATGGTATGTCGAGACCCCTTTTTGTAATTACACCCCTTGACTTGGCTATGCATGGCTCACCCCCCATTTGCCCATGGTTGACAAGATTAACGCTCACTGGGGGCTGCAATCATCTGTGAAAATGTGAAGCTTTCGCTTCAACACTATTTGGAGGGCTTGTGTAGAGCCCAAACTTGATCATTTTGCTTGGTGTACACTGCACCAAGGCTTGTCTATTGGCAGAAGACTCGTCCAGCTTAGAGTCCACCTACCTGCTTGCCCCCTTCTATGGCCACCTCGAGATGCTTCATCTCTTCTAGTTCTATTCCAAAGCTCAAAAGGTCTGGATTTAGATCCATGATCTTTTCAGGGTTTTCCAGCACGAATTTTTCCTTTGGCAGCGTATCCTCCTTGGAGACAAACTTGCAATGCCCTTCAAATACATGCAAGTCTGGCATACTTTCAGAGTGGAGATTCTCTTCTGGGTTTGGAAAGAAAGAAATAATTCTATGTTTAATCATGCTTTTATTGATTGTAATGTTTCTACTTTACATAAATCTTTTATTATCTCCAATGTTCTTTTGCAGATTCAAGTCCAAGCCGATAAAGTGGCTATAGAGATTGGGTATCTTTAGGGTCTCCTCTCCCATTGGGGAGATGTTCTGTGTACTATGGCTCGGGTTCCACCTTCTCCATCCAGGGATCTCAGATTGGATGATAGAGTGCCTCAGTTGCCTCATGGTGGACATCGTTGTAGTTGTTCCAGGTGTTGCTCTCACAACGACACCCTGTACTATTATGTTTCCCCTCTTGGGCAGCAGTGAGGGTGGCAACAATTGCCTCCTTCCCCTGGTGGGTAGGATGGCTGGGGCGCTCCTCCTCCACACCCAAATGCTTGGGGGGTGCCACTTGGAGGCCGATCAGATGTGCTGGATAAGTTTTGCAAGGTTTTTTTGGCCACTTCACCCACTCAGACACAAGTAGAAGATGATGACATAGACGCTGCCCAAGCTACTCGCTGAGAGCCTATTCCAGATAGCAATGACTTGCCAAGCTCAGACTGGGGTCTTGATGATATGGATCCTCCACCTTCTGGGTTTGCTCTTGTTGCTTAAAAATTATCTTTTTTAATGACTATCTGACTTATTTCTAGGCTCTGCCTAGATTATGATACCTGTGATTTTGCTCCTAGACTTTGCGTAGTGTGACATGGCATGTTTTCATACTTCCCTTATTTTTTTGTGAATTATTTGTATATTTCTGTTTAGTTAATATATAGATATATTTCATAAAAACAAAAGTCTTTAAGAAAGGTCTTCTTGGAGAGACCTAATGTTATAATTAATTAGTACGCTAATACACATGGATTAAGATTTAGAGGACATACTAAATGAAGTCTTTGAGAATTTTTTTTAGAGAGATCTTCTAATATTATAATTAATTGGTAGGGTGATACGTATGGATTGGGGTTTAGAGAATGACACGTCAAATGAAGCTTTTGAGAAAGGTCTCCTCGAAGAGCTCCCCTAATGTTATAATTAATTGTTAGGGTGATAATAACAAATATTAATGGTTTCAGTGTTAGATTGTGGGGGTTGATCTTATGTTAAAGGAGGGTTGATCCCATGTTAAAGGGTAACAATATAATTGGATTAAGCAGGTCATATATTATACCAGAAAAATAATATTTTGATGTATATATGATATTTATTAAGTAGTTAAACTTCATTTATGTTTTATAATATTTTTTTCAAAAATGTTCTCATACCATTCTTTTTGAGCAAACATGTATTATAAATTACAATTTTTAGAATTATTATATTCTTGTAACAAAATTATAATTTATTTGTATACACTTTAAAAACATCAAATATCAAACAAATATTATATTATATTTAATAAAATATATTAAATATTTTTATTAAAATAAAACAATAACAATATATAATTACTATTTTCCAAATCCAAGATAAAACATACATATAGGGTTTGATATTTATATTTAAATAATACAAGGTAGATGTCTAAGTTTAACCTTTAAAATATGCACTTAAAGTATCACAATTTTAGGTTTGATATTTATATTTGAATAATGCAAACCCTTTGATAGATGTTTAAATTTAACCTTCAAAATGTGCAATTCAAAGTATCAAAATTTTCTTTGGAAATGTGGATTTCATCATGTTAGAAGATTAGAAGTGTTGGTATTGGAATGCTCTTAATAAATACACGGAGGGTAAAGATGGAGGGTAAAATATTAGATTATACATATAAGGTTTGATATTCATATTTAAATAATGTATGGTTTAGTGATAGATGTCTAAATTTAACTTTTAAAAATGTGTATTTTAAAGTATCACAATTTTTTTTAAAAAATGTGGATTCCATTATGATAGAAAATTAGAAGTGTTGGTATTAGAATGTTTTTTTAATTTGATAGTTGAATTAATAGGTTTAAAAGGCTCTGTAACCTTGTATAAAAGAGAGAAAGATGAAAATATTAAAGTTGTAATGGGGTCCCTGAACCAGTAGCAATAAAACAGGGAGCTAAACTCCCATCAACAATCAATTAAGACATACATATACTTCTCAGGGAAATTTTACGAATCTTCTGGAAAACTACTCAAAGGGGGCTTAACCCCATTACCATTAGACTTATGAGTTTCTGCACAGGGTCCCCTTGAGCAGAGATATACCAAAGAGTCGAGACACTGGTTTTATACCTTTTTTCTTTTTTTGAACTTCTATCCACCCTTCCTTGTTTTTTGTTGATTAGCCTAGAGAGGAGATCACAGTTAGAATATGGGGCTAGGATTTGTCTTCAATGGTTGTTACTTTGATAGATTCAACCTAGTGTGAAACAATAATAGGCATCTCCACTTGAGAGAAAGCTGAAATCACAGAAGAGACATGAGTGAGCATAGCCTTCCTGGAGAGATTAAATCTTTTAGCAATTCTTTAGAGTGAGGATTTTCCAGGTCCTCATTTGCATCAGGGGTAGCAATGTCTTCCAAAGAAGAGTTGAAGTCCTCGCCTTCAGAAGAATTGCATTATTCGTCTGTGGCCAAAACTGTAAGGTTTTTTGGAGTGAAGTATTTCCACCAAGAAGACTCTTTCTTTGTTTTAGGAGACTATAGTTTTTTGTTAAGTGTGTAGTGCAGAAGTAACTACGAAAATGAAATGACAAGCCTTCATTGTCAAGGGGTTGGGACCAGGAGTCGTCACTGAATTGTAGAGTGATTTTCTCCAGGAGGTTCTTGGAGGTATCAATTTTCACCAAAATCTTAGCAAAGGTAGTGAGGGAGAAGTGGTCGGTATCTAAGTGCATTTGCAAAATTTTTCCCAAAGTTCTACCTATAGCCTTCAGGGTGGATTCAGTCCAAAAATGGAGAGGGAGATGGGGCAGACAAACCCAAATGGGTTTAATATGCATTGGTTCAGTGAGGTGATTAAAGCTAGGGGACCATTTTTTGAGGACCAAGGGGTGGTGATTTAGGCTCCTTGAATGGTTTAGAATATTTTCATTGCTTTCAATATTGCAAAAAGAAATAATAAAAAAACTTTTAGCGAAAGAATAAATTTCAAGACTACCTAAGAGGAGAGGTTGCCAATGCTTTGAGATCTCGATGTAGAGATCTTGAATTTTTTTCCAGTAGCCAATGACCCTACAGATGAGACCCTTTACTGAAAAGTATTCCTCTAATTTTAGCACTTGCCTAGTTTCCTTCTCATTGAAAATCACCATTGGATCTGGGGGTGAAGCAAAGAGAGGTTTGGGCTCCACTATAGGGATTGTCTAGTGGGAGACTGCCTCAACAAAAGAGGGCTTGTTTCTAGCAGGCCCAACTTTCACCTCCATCACCATAATGTCCCAGCTCCTAGAGGGGGGTTGGATGAACCTAACCAAGGAGAGGTGGAAACCCTATTTGACCCACCAGTAGGCTATGTGTTGGAGGATCTCGTATGAGTTGGGATTGAAGGGGCAGATCTGGGTTGGGAAGCACCCATCGAGCTGAAAGTAGAGTTGTTCCGATTGGGTCACCACCCATTTTTTGGCTGTTTGGGTGAGAGATGGGCGATAGGAGGAGAGGAAGAGAGGGCATCTAGGAGGGGTGCAGGCTCTTGCAGATGCCATGGAGAGCCATCGCCAGGGTTTGCAGGATTTGAAACACCGTTGAGCGGGAGGGAATAGCCAAGACACATTGTAGTTGGATATTTTCAAATCTACCATTGGTATTGGAATGAAGTACACAAAGAGTAAAAGATGAGTTGATGACTATGCTTTTCTCATCTTGTTCGCTTATTTCCTCACTTTGATTTGTGTGATGCAGTGATATGACCCCTCTAATTTTTAAAAGAGACTTCCTTATCTTTATTTTAGAGTGACAACACTATTTGAAACTTAAAAAAAACATAATGTGAGATTTAGTGGCATGTGTTTAGGGTTAATTAGTCTTTTAAGTGTTATCTATAAATTATATCCTTAAATAATGAGAACCACTTGAATAAACAATAAATTGTATAATTCAAAAATAATAACTAAAGAAATGACAAATTATATAATTTAAAATTATTTTAGTGATATACGAAATCATATGGTGTGCATCAAAAGTTCTCCAAAATAAATATTAACTTCAAACAATGATAAATTCTCTAATGATTGCTTGATCTCTAAAATGCGAGTGCTCAATAATGCTTTATGAAATTCCAATATATCTCTTAATGTCAAATGAGCTATAGTGTTTTTGTATTAACATAAAATTGAATTCAAATTAGGACTTTATTGGCACACAAATTGACATCAAATGGTTAAAAAAAGTGAGAAAAAGGGGATGACTCATTTTGACTTAACAAGGCTAGGAAAATCAAAACTCACAATATATATATGCTTCTTATAGGTGTCAAAAATATATGGATGATTATAAAAGGTGTCATAAATTTACATACTATTTTGATAGATATCGAGACACATAGGAGAGAGGATGAGAGCCCAAGGAGGACTAAGAGAACAAGGACCAAGTTAAAATTTGAAAAAATGCTAATAATGCTTAATTCAGACCCATAATCAACAAATAGACAAATAAACTAAAACATTTTAATTAATGACTAATAAAATTTCCATGTGGCTATTTTTTGATGTCTACATTTTGTCCCACTTTGAAGCGTGTGTAGACAAGAAAATTGAATATTAGACACTTGACAATGTCAGTTTTGACCAAGACTTAGTATCCATGACTTGTGTGTACACAACTAAATATTTTTCACACTCTCTCCTTGCTATTCACTTGTGTATAGGTCCAACCTTCCCAATTTTCCATTATTTACACACAAGATTCCCATAAACTCTACTTGAACAAATTATCATTTTACTCACACTATCACCTAATCTCGTATCATTGTTTCTTATTTTATAAACATCTCCAACCACATTCAGATGGATCTGGTTATCCAAGTCATCTACCTTGGCCAAACCTACCCATGTGTTCTCCAATGAATATTTTCCTAAACAATTTTTTTTCTTTTGGGTTGGCCTACACATTTCACTTGTTAGTTTAGAGGGAAATTACCCAAAGAGTCATTTATTTATACACATCAAGCCTAAACCTATTCCTATCTAACACTTCACTAGAAAATATGTATTGCACTAAGGAATACATCCACACATCCTTGAGGCACTTCCCTAAACCATCCAATTCTATAAAACATAAAAAGAAAAACAATCAAGCCACGTTTGAATAATATTGTAAGGTCAAAATCGCAAGTTTTCAAGTGTCAAAAGCCACACATAAGATTGCACTACATACTATCATAACACTAATTGAGTGCACACACAGTTAGTTAGGATAATTACATGAAATTTGAGCCCTCTTTGGAGTACTGAAACATAGGTAGAATTAAACCACTTAGCATGG
This sequence comes from Torreya grandis, assembly GCA_037957365.1. Lineage (NCBI taxonomy): Eukaryota > Viridiplantae > Streptophyta > Pinopsida > Cupressales > Taxaceae > Torreya > Torreya grandis. Next base: position 13,704 of record JARHVA010008912.1, on the reverse strand, counting down.
GGTGGTAGAGGTCATATCAACCCATCCTTTCTAATCCCTTTTTACAAGTGAAGCAAGTGTCAAAAATGGAGCTAGGTTTTCAAGGTGAAGGAGGACAAATCTAAACCCACACATAGTTGGAGCCTCTCATATCACATGAAATACCTTTCTATAGGTAGCTGAAATAATCTATGATGGAACAATCTTCTAATTGTCATAGCAAAATATTTGGTAGGCCTCACACATATTTGGTTACCATAGGTTTCCAAGAATTATCTGATTCATCCTAACAAACTCAAATTGGCATGCCCAAAATTTAGCATGAAAAAAACCACCAAAAACAAGACAATTATTTTTTAGGGAATGTATGATGCACATCCTAAACAATTGTGTCACCTGCAAGAAAACTATTTTTGGCACAAGAACCACTATGTGCTAAATAAAAACACATGCTTAAACAACATAGGTCATATGTGCACAAGTGGCCGTATGGTCTCTAAATCCCAATAAAAACTTGAGCAAACAGATTCAAATATGAAAATGATATTAAATCTACCCAAATTCTTACAAAGATCACTAGTATGAGATAATGTACGGAATGATCAGAATTGATAACAAACTTACCATATTTTTGCTCCTCTTTCAACTTCTCTCTAGGATGTTCTAATGGACTCTTCAATGCAACTTGACTTGAATGTTTGAATTGATTGATCAATAGTTTCAAGATGGTTAGATCCATGTATTGTTATGATGGATGCAAGATGCGGTATAAAGGATAGTATTACGAAGGCAAATGTAGACAGAATGGACTTGAATCTCTTCCTTGTTCCTCCATGCTTGGGGCATGCCTCTAGTTAAAGAAGTCTTTGGAAGGGACTAGAGGAGACATTTCCATCTCAAAATTTTAATTTGAAGAGGGAGAAGGTTCTAGAGGTGGGAAGCCTCTAGACCTTCTTTTGGGAGGGAGATATATGAGCAATAAAATAATTATAAAATTATAGATTCAGGTGGAAAGTGGGGATTGTGGGGTAGATCATGATTTTGAAGAATTATAGAATTGAGAATTAGGTGAAAAGTAGGATATTTCATAGGATTAATTGACTAAAGGGGACAAAAGGGGTAATATTAATATGGGATTAAGTGATGAGATTAGGCATAATTATGGCGAGCATAATTAGGTGAATACATTTTCCCCCTCTTTGAAAGGGCATTGCAAGTGGAAAAAAGTGGAAGAAGTAATGGTCTTTCAAAGAAAAAACATGTCATAGATGAAAATGTTGTTAGCAGGTATGATGCCCCCTCGAGGGAGCATGTAAGGAGAAATGAGTTGGATGGTGACTCTAAAAAAAATCCTAGGGGAGGATAATAACAGGATGATGATAAGGGGTTAATATGCCTTGAGTATTGATTTAGTTACAATTGAGATGCCCCAAACACAAATGCTATGGGATAAAGTGGCTTAGTCGCGAGAGATGAGTTCTAGACAAATGACCAATGTATATAAGGGACACAGTTTGATTAATATAATAAGACTGGAATTCCTGAGACATAGACATGATTTGGAAAATAAAGAGATGTGATAGGCCACTAGTGGATTCTGAGTCCCAAAGCAAAGATACATGCCCAAGATGGCAGAAGGTCTATAGGAGAGATTGGATGATAGATTAAAGATAATAAGCCACTGTATGTGAGATGTGTATCTAGAAATGATATAATCATATCGAGTGATCCATCCAAAATGGGATGGGAATTGGGGGATAATAGTGGCTGAATTATCTCTTGGCACAAAACTGTGTCCAGGTGTTGCCTACATAGTCTTAAGAGACCTCAGGCTGATGTAGTTCTGATGAGAGGGACAAGAGACATATTAAATTCAATGAAGAGTGATGTAGGGGTGGAAATATGGATGAGATATGACATGATTGAGGATGACCTTGACTAAAATATATGCACATGAGGTAGGAAGGATGGGGTCACAGTTGTTGACATATCCCAAGGGGGAATCAACCGAAATGAAAGAGAGATCCATAATATAGAGACATATCTCAATCAAGGACACATGCTTAAGAGAACTGAGGTTATTAACTGGAGAGATGATTTCATGGTAGCTGTAAGAGATATGTGATGAAGGATGAGGAGACTGGTGATGCCATGATAGTGGTTAAGCATAGTAGGTGACCAATGTGTGGATGAAAGAAGGCCAATAGTTAAAGGGGCAAGTAATAAAATTAATCCCATATGTAGTAGGATTAATAGGTGTAGAGGAAGAAAGGTGAATAAATAGGAAGTGAATAATAAGGTGGAGGCACCAAAAATGGAGTTGATACAAAGGAGGTGGTTTTATTGGAAGAGGCAAAGAATGGTGTTAAGTTGCCCATGCAAGGTATAAAAATGGGGTAGTAGGAGTAAATTGGTAGTGGGTATCACTACAAGCCGATTTTTAAGGGGGGGTCTTGTAGTGAGGGATTCAAAGATTTTTTAGCAAAAGGCCATCATCGCTATGAATCAAGTTTTATTGGCTAGAGCGAAGGTGAAACCTGTGCTGATACACTACACCAATGGCCGCCCTTGCTATGTGGTGAGGCAAATAATCAAGATAGGTGGTAGGATTTGAAGATCTTGTACAAGCTCTTTATCAATGGGTGTATGCATCATTTGTCTGCATACTTATAGATTATGAATCCTTACTGGGCACTGAGGAGAGTATCATCAGTGTCAAGCTTAGTGACTCAAGGGAGGAAGGTGTGGTCACTGAGGGAGAAGGCAACAGAGGCTTAGCCACCACTTAAGACATATTAGATGCAGTTAAAAAGATCACAAGAGGATAAAAGGCATAAAAGGGCATGGAATGAAAAGGGGAAATGTCAAGTTAGTATAATGTGTTGGGAGGGGGAGCCCATGGCATAGGTTGATGGCAGGAAATTAGGGCATCCAGAATGGTGATGAGGTGGGGTAGGAGGATCGATGTCGAGGCAGAAGCCAAAACTAGGTATGGAATATATTATTGGTTTTATATGTATGTTTATAGGAATAAATATGTGAAAAACTAGGGTTTATGGGTCATGATAGGGAAGATGAGGGATCACATAGGTAAGTCAAGGATTTTGGGGGGGGGGGTTATATCGAGTAGTAATTGGGTAGTCACAAAGAAGGGACACCATTGATTTAGGGGCGATCGTGGGCTAGAGCACTTATAAGTCACATAGGTAAGTCAAGCAAGGATGTAGGTGAGGAAAGGGGATACATACATGTCATGGGGGAAGAAAATTGTAGGTCAAGGGGATTTGTAGGAGGAAAAGGAGCTACAAGAGGGTTTCTTGTGTGTGGAGGGTAATGTTAGAGGAGGCCACAATTAGGTGGGTGAGAAAAGAAATTTGCATCAGAGAATAGAGAAGGCAGAAGATTGAATGGGATATATATGTGTGTGTGTGTGTGTGTGTGTGTGGAGGCCAATGTTAGAGGAGGCCACAATTAGGTGGGTGAGAAAATAAATTTGCATCAGAGAATAGGGAAGGCAAAAGATTGAATGGGATATATATATATATATATATATATATATATATATATATATATATATATATATATTTGTTTTTGTTATTTGATGCAATGATACCTTTTGACTGTTATGTGGTGTGTGTTATAAGTGGATCAAGTGCAAGAGATGATGGTGGTGGTAGCAAGTGCATCAAGATGGTTGTGAAGATGGAGACACGATTGCTGGTTAAGGAATGTGTACCATCTATGGAGGCATGGGAGGAGAAACAAAAATAATAGGGGTATTGGGGATTGTGTGATCTGGTTAGAATCTACACAAAGAGAGTGACTAGATTTGTAGTGCCAAGTTGCATGCTTATAGGGTCAAATTATGCAAATGGCATAAGTACTAGCCTAGGTAACATCATTATTGGAGTAGGTAAATCATCAGGAGGTGTAGATTGGGGTGTTGCAAGAATAAATAGAACAAGTATGGGCTGATAAAATATAGCTACAGGAACAATTAGAGCAGCAAGAGGTGGAGGCATGAGTCATGGGGATGGAATGAAATATGGACCTAATACTATTAGATACCTTAGGGTTCAGAGATGTGACCACCCAGGTGGCAAGGATGGCACATGAGATAGTATTGGAGAGTGTTACATGAGGATGCAGTGCCAGCAGGGCATAGGGCTACTTATAGGGTAATTAGTCAATCTGAGAGGACACTAGGTTCTAAGTCATCAGGCCAGTCAATGCATCCATCACCAAGGCCACCACCACAAGGTGGGATGTAGGGTAGTATAGATTCATAGTGTATAGATTTGGCTCAAATGTAAATGTATGTAATAATATAATAAATTATGCAAAAAGAGGTTGTAATGGCTAGAAAATATGTGAATATAATTTAATGATCAATATGATGTGAATAATAAGGACATGGTTGTTTTATTATGTTATGGAATGATAATGATAGGTGATAGGATAATAATGTGAATGGTTACGATGTGTATGTGGGGTCATGAAAAAATTTATTGGAAAGCAACTGACAAATGATGTGATGGCATTCAGTGAGTGGGGATACTATTGGGCAAAGGTGATGACCGTTGTTGGGATTCATCCTATCGGTAGGTGTGGAAAAGTAACACAGATGATTGCGGGGATGTGGGTCTTGTATAGTGCATCGGGAGGTAAGGAATTTTCATCATATTATAATCTTATTCAATCATTTGTATAGTGAGGATAGGTGCAAGTAGATAAGGACTCTAAAGATGTCACAGGGTAGACCAACACCACCACCAGAGTTGATTTACACGGTAAATGTGTAGGTGATGGACATGTTAGAGATGATATTACGACAACAAAAATCAGAGGATCTGAGACTCTAACCACTATGTAGAATGAGGTAGTTTTGATGTACAAGGTGTCAGGGAAAGAGATGCACCCAAGGCACTACAAAACCTAGAGGCATCTCATTGTTTCAGAGGGAGAACCCTCAAAGGGGTTGAGAGGGAAGAGATATTAGATGAGAGTAGCAGGATGATGTGACTAGTGGAATGAGGGAGGTGGTTTAAAGATAAAATCCATCTGGTGTGTGCTATTATTATGGACAAGTTGGTCATTTAGGCTAGTATTGTTCTCAGAGGGAGCTGACAGAGGCTGGCTCTATGGAACCTAGGTGAGCTGGTTGGCTGGTGGGAACCTCAAGATCGATCATAGTACCTCCAAGGCCATGATTGGGGTGGGTAAGGGATTGATTCAGTTATATACTAGTTTTTGGTAGAACAACCAAAGATTTGTATTGTGAGTGTGGTGGTATTTTTTGATGTGCTTATATAGTTAAATGGTGTGTGGTTTTTTATAATCAAGAATAATGTAATAAAAATGTGTTTGGCTTGTTATAATATGGCTTAGTTGAATCCTCCTACTTGATGGATGTTGTTGGGAGTGAAATGAGTGATGGAATGTCTTGATCTATGTAGGTGTTGTAATCCATTTTTGTTGTTTCAGTTATGAGTATGTGTGTACCAATGACATGATAAGAGTCAAGGATACATTGAATTCATAGTGCATGGGAACTCTAGTGAAAAATGACCTTATCAAAGCAAATGTTCTGATGCCACCAATACCATCCTTGTTCCCATAAAATTTAAAAAGAGATATAATTCTAACAACTCTTGTTAAATACACAAAGTAATGCAATATGTATAGAATTAACCAAATGAATTACACACAATCAAAACAAACACACAATCACATAAGACAATCATATAATAATATAGGCAAATAATAAGGATATTAACAAAAAGAAGCAAATGGATAATGATGTGATAAAAAAATGGTTATAGATAATGGGCCCAATGATGAGTAAGGGATATGTACATGGGGTATATAGTGCCCAAAACTATCAGATGTCGAAACAAGATTCCAACCAAGTCCAAAAAGAATTATATATGGGGTTTAGGATGACCCCTCAAGATTCGATAACATAATATATGCTAAACCCCTAAAGTAGAAAACCTATGTTTTATCCTACCGTAATGAAAACATTAGTGGGAAGGTGTGAACCATGGTCTTAGATATAACAAAGGAAAAATGGGGACAAAATTCGATCTTGAGGTTAAAAAGAGACACACTTGTCAAAGAGGATATGATGGGGTGATAGGATTGTGTTGGGACAAGAGGAAGTGATAGGACTTAGAGACATCTATATGATAGTAGTGGATGAGAGATTTTAGAGGACTACCCCAACAAACATCCCCATTAATCAATAAGTAATGACTTCTTCATTGATTGAAAACTCTTGTCTCCTATTGCTACATAAAGACCTATGATGGATACCCACTATTAAGACTAGTGTCAAAAATAGGCTATTTACCATGACACTGGAAACTGGTTTTCATCATGGTACTTGACCAAGGCACCATAAGATTGGTTTTCACCATTAGACAGGTTTGTTTTAAACTATTAAATTTTTAAGGAGATGTGATGGATGGAGTGGATATGAGATATCCCATAGACAGAGGATGATGAATCCTACTTGGGTGTAAAAATGCTTTAGAGGCATGATGTTCATGGGGTCATCAAGTTATTCTCCATCGAGCGTGGCCAATTTATTTTCTCCCGGTCTGAACTTGGCAATGATGATATAAGGACCTAACCAATTAACTTCAAATTTCCCCTTCTTATCTCTATCTACATTAGTATTTTTTTTTTCTCCTTCAAGACTAGGTCACCAACCTCAAATTCTATGGATTGGATTTTCTTACGATACTGGCCTTTTAGCTTATTCTGATATGCTCACAAGTGGTTAAGGGTCTTTTGATGATTTTCATCAAGAAGTTTTAGTTCTTTCCTATAATTATGGTTAGTGATGATGCCCCTTAATGAGATTCAAAGGGAGGGAATCTTGACTTGTACCGATAAGATTGCTTTTATCCCATAAACCAAGGCATATGGAGCTGCCACAGTAGGTGTGTAGACACTTATGCGATAATACCATAGAGCTGGATACAATTGTGTGTGCCAATTTCTATCTGCTTGATTAACTATTTTATTGAGAATTTTGATGAGGATCTTATTGGTATCTTTTGCTTATCCATTGCCCTAGGGATAATAAGGAGAGAAGTGTTGTCTGATGTGATATTTTTGACATAGGGCGTCAACTTCTTGATTTTTGAAAGATTTTCCATTGTTGGAAATGATGTTGGAAGGTGTGCCAAAGTGGAAAATGATTTGATTTCCAATTGTATACGTGAGTGGCATTGCCTCTACCCATTTGGTAAAGTACTCTGTTGCCGTGATAATGAACTTGTGACCATTTAATGAAGTTGGATTATTCTTGCCGATCAAATCAAGGCCCCATATGGAAAATGGCCATGGACTCATGATAGGTTATAATTCCTATGCAAGAACCTGAATGAGGTTTCCATGTTTTTGACATACCACACATTTTTTCACATATTGACAAGAATCTTGTTCCATCATTAGCCAATAATAGCCAGTTCAGAGGAGTTTCTTGGCTAGGGCCATTCCATTGATGTGCTTGCCACATATACCATCATGAACTTCTTTGATTTCTTGAGAATCCTCTTTCAATGTTAGACACCTCAATAAGGTTCCATTGTAGCCTCTATGATAAAGCATGATTCCAAGGATAGTGTATTGAGAGGTTCGATGAATGAAGGCTTTATGTTGGTGATGGTTGAGGTTAGGAGCGAGGATGTTGACATGGAAGTACCTATAAATATCATGGTACCAGGGGAGACTAGGATTATTAATTTTACAAATTTAAAAAGGAGCCATAGACTGATAGGCTAGAGTAATCAAATGCTCAATTGAAAAGTTCCTTTCCAGAATGTCTTCAAGGAGATTAATGAGTGAGCCAATGGTAGCAATTAAATTATCTTCTTTATTGATTCCTCATGGAACTTGTTCAAAGGTTATGGATTGAAAGTTTTACTTTAACTAATCCACTAACTACTTCTAAGGGAATTTTTTTTTGTCCTTCATCTATAATTCATCATTGACCTTCTTGATAATTAGCTATGAGTCACCAAACACTTGCAAGTGCTGGGTGTTCCATTGAATAATTAGGTGAAGACCGGCTATTGAAGCTTCATATTTTGAAATGTTATTAGTGCATGAGAAGGCCAGGAGGAAAGCTTTTAGAATAAGATCACCTTACAGGGTGACAAGGAGGATGCCTGCCTCTGATCCATGCATAGTAAATGAGCCATCAAAATATAATTTCTAGTTACTTGATTATGAAGTACTCATGATAGATTCGTCTAGGAAATTTGTTATAAGGGGCTCAGTTGCTTCAAGTGGTGCCTTAGATAATTGATCCATGATAACCTATCCTTTTATAGTCTTCTAATTGACACATTCAATGCCAAACTCACTAAGCAACATTATCCATTTTACCATTCTTATAATAAGAGCTGATTTGGATAACAAATATTTTAGCATATCAAATTTGGAAATTAGTTGTACATGATTATTTAACATGTAATACCAAAGATTTTGTGAGGCAAAAACCATGGCTAAACATGCTTTTTCTATTGGAGTATAGTTCAGCTCATAAGATATTAATGTATGACTAAGATAGTATATGGATTGCTCCTTCCCCTGATCATTGTGTTGTGCTAGGGGCACCTATTTTACATGGGGTTGTTGAAATGTATAGGAGCAAAGGTTTTCCCAAGATGGGTGGAGACAATACAGGTGGATTATCCAAATATTGTTTATGCTTGATGACACTCATAATTCTAATAAAAGATAGTCCTCTTCCTCAATAGATGGGTGAAGGGGTGGCATTTATCTACAAGCTAAGAAATGAACCACCTCATGGCTTGTAGTTTGCCCTAAAGACTTTAGAGCTACTTGAGATTGTGAGGTAGAGGCATTTATGTGTTTGCTTTTATGTTTGATAGATATACTTCTATGCCTCTTCTTGAAACTATAAAACCCAATAATTTTATTGAAGTGACACTAAATACAAATTTCTTGGGATTTAGCCTGACCTTATACTCTCACAATCATTGAAAAATACTTCTTAAGACCACATGGTGTTCAGATCTTAGGTGAGACTTCCCTAAAATGTCATCCATATAATCCTTGATGGTGTCATGAATCATGTCATGAAAAATAATGGTCATGGCCCATTGATAGTTTACACCCACATTTTTAAGGCTGAAGGGCATGACTTGATAGCAAAATGTTCCCCATGGAGTAATAAAAATTATTTTGTGCTGGTTCTCAGGTGCGATTTTGATTTGATTATATATAGAGAAACCATCCATGAGGGAGAGCATTTCATATCCAAAAGTTGAATCTACAATCATGTTGATGTTTGGAAGGGGAAAGTCATCCTTTGGACATGCCTTGTTTATATCTCAAAATTCTGTATAAATTTTGATTCCACCTTGTGGCTTGGTCATAGGGATAATAATATAAATCCAGTTAGAATAATCTATAGGGAAGATAAAACCAGCTTCGAAGAATTTTTGTAATTCCTCTTTGACTAGTAGTCCCACTTTGGGGTGCATTTTTATAATTTATATTTTATCTGTTTTGCATTTGGATGCACAACCAAGTGGTGTACTACCAATGAGGGATCTAATCCAGGCATGTCAACATAGCTTTATGTGAATATGTCAATAAATTCTGTAATCATATCTATAATAAATTCATGTTCTTCTCATGTGAGAGATGCCCCCAATTTAACTATTTTGGGATGTTGATCCATCCCAATGTTGACTTCTATCACATTCTCAATAAGAGAGGATGATTGTTCTTATAAATAAGGAGGCAATGTTTTTGGGAACATCTAAAGTGAAGTAATTTGAAAGTTCTATATCAATGTCAAAATATTCTTCTGATTCCAATGGGACATGTGGAAGTTTAGCTGGTGCTTTAGGGAGCTCTTCTTCTTTAGAATGTTCTTCATCACTTTGATCATGGGGTTATTTTTTCTCCCTGAAGTATGTGGATTGACAAAGATTTATAGAAAAGCCCCTTTTATGGTCACCAGATGGTAGGAAATCTCTAGTTCCCATATATTCAAAAATTACTTCATCATTTTGAGACATGCCAAAAGAAGGCTCCTATTTTGAATCTTAGTCTATAAGTGATGGATAGTGGAAGGAAATATTGATGGTAGAGATGGTAGTATCTGAGAAAAGGTTAGTGGAAGCAAGATCCTCAAAGAGACTACAAATGGAACCTATTTCAATATCTTCGTTAGGGAGAGATGTTCTAGAGATCAAAAGAGAATCCAAAATGATATTATTTGGGTCATCACCATATATTCCATACCCTAGACCAAAATAATGTGGATATTATTGAACCATGATGGGTTCAAGTCGACCTTGCTCTTGTTTTCCCATTCCTTTCCCTTTATAATGCATGTTCTCCATCATCTATTGGACTCAAGGGCATTATTTTTCTAGAGAGATAAGGGCTTTGTTATCAAGAATAAGCCATGAATCATCCCCATCTTCAATGCATTCTTTAGATAAGATTCCAATGCTTGAGAAACTTATTGGTCCAAATTGAAATTTGATGGGATTAGTCTTCCTCATGGCTGGGGACCCATAGCTATGTGGAGAGAGAGGTAAATCACTGATGTAGAATGTTTTATATTCATGTCCTCTATAACCTATGGATGTGATCTTTAGATGAGTGACATTGGGTAGTGGATTGGATGTGGATTCAAGTTGGTTAGGTGAGATGTATTTGGAAGTTGTTGAACTTAATATAGAATTATCTATGATAGGATAAGGTGATGAAGATGATGATTGGTCTATCTGACAGCTATGAAGATGGTCTATGACTCGAGTGATGGTGACCTCCATTCTAGAGAGAGAATTTTAGGCACTGATGTAAAGAGGATAGAACATCTTGCATTTCAAGAATCCATAGTCTTCCAAGCAACATGTTATAATTCAAATCCATATCCACAACATGGAGTAGTGTTTGATGCACTACGGGTCCCACAATAATGGGGAGGTAAATAATATGATTGATGGCATTTCATTGTCATCATAAAATTTGATCATTATCAAGGTGGGCCATAATGATGCTTCTAAATATTCCAATTTATTCAAAAATTCCATATTACATAAATTTAGTGTTGATCCTCCATTTATGAAAACTTAGGAGACATGATGGTGGGATATGGACACTTCAATGTATAGGGGTAATTATGGTGTGGACCAATGGGAGGCATATCCCAGGCACCAAAATTGATCTATTATGAAGGGGATAAGTGTCTTACTAGTGCTTGGAACTAATTGATATCCAAGTCACTAGGGACTTTTAAATCATTCAAGACTTGATTTAATATCTCTCGATGTAAAGCAGATGTTTTAAGAATCTCCATTAAGGATATTTAAGCTGGCATTTTCTCAAGTTGTTGAATGATGTCATAGGATTTATCAGAGGATCTTGAAGCTCTTTTATGAGCATTCCCCCTTTAGGTAACATATGAAGTGGATGAGTTTTTGGGTGGTTCCATGGGAACTACTATCTTATTGTGTATAGTAGTGATTATGCAATCAATAGTGGCTTGATTAATTATTAAAATAGGGGATAAAGATGGAGTGGGTTCTTAGAGGTTATATATTTTAATGGTGTTAATGTAGTGATAAGTCACATTGTGGTAGTCAGTAAAATTGGATGAAGAGGCCTGACCCTGGTCTCTTTGTGGTCTCTAATTTCTCTGATCATGATTAGGGATTGAATCCTTATAAGTGTCGAGTTGCCCATTTGCTAATTGATTTGGGGGAGTTTCTCCTTCAATTTAAATATCACCCATTTTAATTAAATCTTGGATGTAGTGTTTAATTTGCATACATAATTTGTATCATGCCCTTTAACTCTATGGTATTTATAAAATTCATCTTCGTGATACCAATATGGTTTTGGTTGGTGATCGCCCTTAGGTCTGATTTTAGGTAAGGTGATCATATTAGTAGTGATTAATTGATCTAAGACTATCTCAAGTGGGACTCCCAATCTCGTGAGTGGTCTTTTACTTGTCTAAGGCCTTAGATTGCCCCATGGAACCTAGATGGAGGAGATAATTTGTTGTTCTATGGGGCTCTTCCTTTGAACTATTTACACATGCTACTACTTGGAATCCATTACCCCATCACCCAAAACATTCTTTTTCTTGTTGAAGACTTTGGATTTTACTAAAAATGAATTATCTTGATTTTGGGTGTGCTCATTCTGATAATATAACTTGATAGTCCCCTTTTCGATTAGGGCCCTCTCAATTTGCATTCCTTTCTCTATTACCTCATCAAAGGTCTTGGCACACTATAAATTTAACTGATACTTGAGTTTAGCATTAAGATTATCTAAAAAGACCTTGGCCAATTCTTTCTTAGGTAAAATACACTTCAAGTAGCGTGCCAAACTTTGACATCTTTATAAGAAGTATGCTAGACTTTCAACACTTTGTTGTTTGGTATTATAAAGGTCAATTATGTAGATATCATGCTCAATATTAAATGAGAAGTATCTGATGAATTGTTCTGTCAGCTCTCCAAGTCTAGATATTGACTCTTTAGGTAAATGCATAAACCATTATAAAGTGGGTCTAGTGAGACTTTTGGGAAAATGTCTTAATAAATAAGCATATTTATAAGCCACCTCATGGCAAGCCACATAAAATTCTTGCATATGATCTTTAGGGTCTTCTTTCCCTCAATATTTTTCAAACTTAGGTACTTCAAAGTGTGAAGGAAAGGGTATTTGTAAAATACTCATGTCAAGGGTGAGGAATAAAAGTCTTCATATTATTAAGCATGAAATATACTGAGAGTGGGGGGTGAATCAATATATTATATATCATTTTACTTAATCTGATTTCTTTTCTTTAACCACTTAATCATACATTCAAGATATGTAATAAAACTGAAATAATAATTTGCACCACACGAGAGAGAGAGAGAGAGAGAGAGAGAGAGAGAGAGAGAGAGAGAGAGAGAGAGAGAGAGAGAGAGAGAGAGAGAGAGAGAGAGAGAGAGAGAGAGAGAGAGAGAGAGAGAGAGAGAGAGCAGATTTTTACATGGAAACTTAAAGTGGGAAAAACCATAGAGAACAATCTCAAGTATATGAATGAGCACCAACTCAAAATACAAAGTTTGCAAGCACCAACTTGTAAAAGCACCAACCCCTTTTTCGAGCACCAACACAATAACTATTTGTGAGCACCAACCCATTACAAAGATTTGTGAGCACTAACCCACAGGATAACCAATTCCTCTTGTGTATAAAACACAAGTATCTCTCAATGTTGCTTACTCAACAAATGATAGAACTCTACAATATCTCCTACTTTTCTCTCTTTGAAAACAAATACAAACTATGCACTCTCTTGCATATTAAAAATGGCTTCTCAACCTTTTATTTATAGCTTTCCAAATTACCTTTGGCATTCACTCTTTGTGACCCTTCAATCCTCATGGAAAATGGTACCAAAATTGCATGACATTTCTTATCCTTGCATTTGAAAAGTCATATGGTGACCCTTCATAAATAAAAGCATCCTTTTCTCTTTTGTCTTTATCTTGGTGACTTTTCATATTCCTCAAAGTGTCTCTTCATGGAAAAATTCACCATATCTCTTTTGTCTTCACATGGTGACTCTTGAAATTCCTCAAGATGACACTTTATAAGAAAATGCATCCCATTCCTCTTTCATATTTTACCCCATGACTCTCTGACTTCTCCATGGGC